>VZRN01000100.1:967286-1167694 GCA_013397935.1 Dasyornis broadbenti
GGGGCCGCAAAGACCCCGCCCACCGCCCAGGGAGGTCCCGCCCCCGAGCCGAGTCCCGCCCCCGAGCCGCTAATGACCCTCCGCTAATGACCCTCCGCTAATGACTCCCTGCTAATGACCCTCCGCTAATGACTCCCTAAGAACGGCGCTCCGAGCATGCCGCGGCACAGCGGGGTGCCTGGGCGGGCGCCGCGGGAGCGGGATTCGAACCAGCTGTCGGTGGGGGGAGTCAAGGTGGTTAATTGGCTTTAAACCCATTTAAAGGGAGGGACCCGGGACTTGGGCTGGGGTTAGCAGAGCAGCTGAGGGTCTGTGAGTGGCTCTCAAAGGGTCCAGGCTGTCCCCAAAGGGTCCAGGCTATCCCAAAGCGCAGGAGCTCGCCCTACGGCCACACGCCAACAAGGGACAAGGCAGTCGCCACCAGCGCTCCATGGATGGAGATGCCATCGCCGGCCGCACCAACAGTTGGGATCGCTCCAAATCCATCCCCAGCCATGGTTCGCATTAGAAAACAATGCTGTTTATTCGGATACCAGTTAACGGGTTTCTATTGTGCTGTAAGCTACATAATTTAGAGGCACAGGATAGTGTTTGAGGGGGGTTTTTTTTAAGAAAAAAATCAATGGCGGCACAGCTTTCCCAAAAATGGGGAGTGGATTCGTTTCCTCAATGAAGAGCATGCAGCCCCGGCGCTCAGGAAGATGCTCTGCCAGCACAACAGCCGTGAGGCTCGGCTGTGTCAACAGCAAAGCTGTGACAATCCGGTGCCCTGCTGGGCACTGGTAAAATAAATATTAGTTCTCTTCCAATGCAAACCCCTGCAGGGAAATGTCTAATTTCCTAGAGCAACAGCAAGAAGTCTACGGAAAATGTTCTGCACCCCAGCATTTGCAGCTCTTGCTACCCTCGCCCCACACCTGTAAGTGGATTTAAACTTAAATAAACTTCATAACCCACTAGATGGCATCTTCTAGCAGATTTCAGCGCCTGCTGCGAGAGCCAAATTATCAAGGAAAGCATTTAATTTAGAGAGCAGGTTAGAGTTTCTAAGTCTAACTACATGTTAAGGCAGCTTGTACTTTCATTTTAATTATCGATGAGGATTTGTCGCCAGCTGATTTCTTTACCAGAGGTGTTAATGCTTCCATTGTTTCTCCGTGGGTGGAGGAGATACCGACCCGTGAAATCCCTTCATTCCTGCCTTTAGAGCAAAGCTATTCCCTTTATCATCACTGAATCACCTCCGGCAGTGCAGAGACTTAGGCTGCTCTTGAATAATGCATAGCCACTAAAATTGTACAACAATAAAGCTACATATACATTACCTGGTACTGTGTGAATCCAGGCTGGAAAGCTACAATACCTCTGATTTAATACTGCAGTGCCAGTGTACTGCCATATGGACCCTTATAATAATATCCACATCCCCTTGCCGCTGCAAGAGCTCTTTGAAGAGTGGTTGTGAAATAACAGGCGGTTTTGTAGGGATGCACACAGGCTTACAGGCTGCCCTTGGCAGAACATCCTCATTTATATAAAGAAATGACAGCCACAAAGTTTGAGAGTTAATTAAAACAAAGCCACTAGCTGGCTTGACATATGTTTAAATTTAGGATTGTGAGCCTGCTCACTAAATTAAATGTTTGCTTCGTAAATTGGCTTCAGCAGAGTTGCACAAGTTTTAACTGGGAACAGATTATGTCTGGTGCTGCAGGTAGATTAGTATTTTGTATATGTGAGAGCATCCTGAACGATCAAACCCTATGAAGAGCCTCATAGGAATTGAAGTCTGGCTGCTCCTCAGTGATCACTCTGGAAATGGATGTTCCAGGTCTTTCCTTTCTGCTTCAAGAGGGGAATGAGTCCTGTTGGGTTTACCAATTAAAATAAGTTATACTCCATGCAGCTGCCTGAGTCCTAAATAAATAGATGTTTCTTATAGTAAAGGTAGAGCATGTCTCCCTCTCCTCGTTCTCCTGAAGTGTTTTGGTGGAGACAGAGTTCTGATTTTGGCCTGTTGGATGCAATGCCTTGGGGATTAATCGGGTACATGCAAAATAAACATGGATTTACATTTCTGAGAAAGGAGAAAGCCCGTGGCTGTTAAGCCTCTAACTGGAAAGGGAAACGGTGTACCTTCCCCAGGCATCTTTTCAAAACAAATATAGGATAAATTAATAGCAGCTCAATCCCCGTCTGGAAGCTCTCTTTGCTAGCGAGCTGGGTTGCCTGTTCTGCTGCTTGTGTGCCGAGCTCCTGCAGGGCAGAGAGCAGCAAAAGTGGGTAACAGCATCATGAAAATTAAAAGCCTTGGTGAAGGATGAGGAGCAGGGTTGACCAGAGGGACTTGGTCAGCAGATGCTGGGAAAGGGCAGGAGAGCATTGAAAAATGCTAATGGGAGTGGATGTGACAGGAGTTGCTGGGATAAAGCCCACAGATGGCATGACAGCATGGAGACGAGATGGCACAGACTTAGGGAATCAGTGTTCTCCTGCCTTCTGGTCTCCTCCGACTGCAGCTCCTCAGGGCAAGGACTGACTCCTGTCAAGGGCTGCATTTCAACCTTGGAACTTCTGCAGGGGTGGCTGATGGGAAGCAGGGAATCCTTTGCATCCCTGCGAGTGAGCTGAAGGGTTATGGGCTCCCACCTCTCCCGCTAAATGGCCATAAGTGAGACAAGAGCTGGCTTTCCATGCTCCCAGCTGCTGTGCCAGCCTCACAGCATGGGTTAGGGGGAGAAAACACTGTCAGAGGGATGGCATACCTGCACGGGGAAATGGGGAAAAATGCCACCCAAGAGCCTGTTGGGCCTTTTTTCCTTGGGTTCACAGATGCTGCAGATGCAGGTTAGCACTACGGGGGATGGAGTTAGGGAGCTCCCATCCAGGTCCACAGGGTCTGGTGTCAGATGGCTGCACCCATAGGGAAAGTCAGCTCCTACACCTTTTTGATATGTGTTTGTATGCTGGTGATGCTTTCTCTCTTCTGAAAAATCTCATTTTTAGCCAGGAGTAGAAAAGGAAAAACAATCTCTAAAAAATGAATGAACCTCAGCCGTGGCTCTGTCACAACAGGACTTTTGTTTTTGTGGCATTTCTTTATCCTTCAGTGTTTATTAGTTGGGAGTTCAGCTCAAATCTCCTGTGAACAGAATTGATTTGTTGGGGTTTTTTTCCCTTTTTTCTTTCCGAATAAAAGACAATGCCCAGGAACCTGCTCACCTGTGGGCAGGAGCACAGCCCTCCTCTGCTCAGTGTGGAGGTGCCTGTCAGCACAGCCCCCCACAGCGATCCTGCTGCACTCCCCCAAAACCTGGAGCTGCTTCCAGCCAGCGCTCAAGATGCTGCAAAACAATGTAAATGACTGAATAGCTCACAGAAGAGAGATGATTACAGGCTTTTAAAAAGAAATTGCAAACCTTGTCACTGCGGGAGAGCATCCAACCCTTTCTCCATCCCTCCCAAGAAATGGAGAGACAGCACCAACATCCATGAATCCTTGTGCCCTGGTTGGGAGTTATCGGTGGCATGACTGACCTGGGGTTTTATCTGCATAGAACAGACTTTTAGCAGAAAAATAAATAAAATAAAAATGGTGATCCACCTGAGCAAGCAAAATATCCACAGTCAACAGGAAAATCTGCCTGCATTTACTTTGTCCAAACAGAGCCCAGCAGTGCAGGGCAGGAGGAGGTGGTTGAAGCTGGATGCTGGTGGAGGATGCTCGGGCTCCTGCTTGGAAAGCAGTGCCATCACCAGGGGTCGCTCCTCCAGCCTGGTGCAAAGTGGAAGAAGTGACTGGGTCCATCTGCAGCCTGGAAAGGTGCAGAAGCAATGAAGCTGTGAGAAGAGTTTTCCAAAGTGTAACATTTTTGACTCCTCTGGCCTTAAATCAGGTAATTTCACTGATTGCCTGTGGCAGGGGAAATTGCTGATGTCTGAGTTGAAGCACAGTCTTGGAAGATGAGGCAGTGATGGCTTGCTGGGAGGATAAATACTGGAGCAGAGCATGAAGCAAGGAGTGGTGTCAGCCTCGTGCATTCCACACTGCAAACAGATGCACCTACATATCCAGAGATTTCCTTGGCGTAGGAATATATTTTTCCTGAGGAGTAACATGAATCCACACAGCTCTTGGCCAGGCTGCCCAACCTTCAGGAACATTAGTGGCTGAGAGAAAAAGTTCTTGTGCAGGGTCTGAATGGTCCCAAGCTCTCCCCTCTGGTCACCGAGGACACCACTTCTCCAGGCAAAGCTTTGCACAAAGCCATGTCAGGCTGCTTTAGTTCTAGAACTGCTTTTCCAAAGCAGCCCTGACAGTTTGTGCGTAATTATCAGCGGGGCTCAGTCCAGGGATGAGGAGACAGAGGGTCTATTCCTGGCTCTCCACTCAAGTAACCTTATTTTAAAGAGAAAACGAAAACCACAAATGTTGTTGCAGTCTCTCTGGCTGGAATAGGCAATGAGCCTTGTCTGCTCCCTCTGCTCTGAATTCAGAGCTGCTGCAATGAATCGGACTCGTTCCAAGTCCGGTGGAGCCAGGCAGACAGGCTGCAGTCAAGATGTCCCCAAAACTCCCTGGCTCCGTGGCTTCTCTGAGCACACCGTGAATTTTGAGGCCAACTCTCGCTGTGCTTCTCAAGGGATTTGGAAGCTCACGCTCTAATAATTAAGGCAGCTTTGAATATCGTAGCCTTCAGCCTCACTTTTCTGTTTCCTGTAGCAGCCATTAGTGCTTGGAACAGGTATCAGCTCTTAAAATGGGCTCGCCATGGGCTTGCATGATTTTGACAAGGAGGAATTTAAAGAGACTCTCCAATGCATATGTGAGAGCAGCAAAGAGCTGATTTCAGTGGAGGTTTGCAGCTTTCCTGTGAACAGGATTAGTTTCTGCATCACTGAGCTGAACCTGGAGGATTGGTCTGCTCTTCTTCGAGCTTGCTGGATGCATTCTGGGATGAGAGGAGCATCGCTTGGGTCCAAAGTCTTCTTTAGGGTGAATTTGGAGTGGATCAACAACACTTACATGCTCAAGCTCTCTTTTAACATATTATTTGCTAAGTGTGATAAACTCTGTTTACACCACTAAAAAATAACCATGCAAAAAGGGGAAATCAGGACAAAGATGCTTAACCCAGCACTAAAAAAAAATACAGAAAGGGAAAAATAAAGCTGGTTATAAGAAAATTTAGGTGAAGTGATTAAAAACTTAAGTAATACAGATAATATCTGAATTACCAAGAGGGGAGGAACAAGGGCTGTAAAACCTAAATAGAGGAGAATCAAATTCAGAACAGATGTCAAGGAGCGCCTTCCCAAGTGGAGAATCAAAAATGCAGGGAATGACCTGCCAGGCAAGGCTGGAGTGGACACATTGGGGCTTTCCAAGATGAGATGTGACCCTGGAGCACAAGCCTGGGACTGCTTTAGTGGTGGACTTGGCAGTGCTGGGTTAACAGTCGGACTCGATCGTCTTAAAGGTCTTCTCCAGCCTGAACGATTTTATGATCCGAAGCACAGAACAAACTGTGCCAAGTGGCCTCTGTGGAATCTTGCCCTGCCTTCTGCATCTGACATAAAATCAGCTTCAGGATTTTTCACACTGAGGAAAAAATGATTGCCATCAGCGAGGGGAGCCTGGGCAGCTCTTCTCACGGGAGCCTTCTGCTTCTTCAGCCCTCTGGATTGGAAGCACAAAATGTTCAGCCTTAGAGGGGGCCTGAGACACCCAGCAGGTGCTTTTGCCCACCCCAGGGAAAAGGTGGTGTTGTTGCCACCCACGCCATGAGCCACTGCAGAAGGTGTGGTGAGGGGGTTTCACCTTCCCCCCTCTTGCCCTGGATCCTACCAGAGCTTGTCTTGCAGACATTGATTTCTGCCACTGCTGGAGGAGCATTTGGCAGCTGGAGTGGCTGTTAGCAGGTGTCTCAAGTGCCCGACTGCAGGGCACGGCACTGAGCCTGCCCTTGCTGAGCCGCTTTGCCAGCAGTGACAAGGCTCTCCTCTCTTAAAATAGGTCCTCTCCAAGGGCTCTTGTGTTCAAGAGCTAGAAGGAAACCAGAACCTCTGTCCTTTATATTCTGTCTCTAAAAAGAAAGGCAGAAAAAGCTGTGTTTGAGAAGCAGAGAAGGAAGACAGACGTGGTGTGGGTTGGGATGAGAGGATGAGACCGGGAGGGCGGGTGCTCCCTGGAGTCATGGTGCTGATCCATGGCGATGAACAGGGAGAGCAAAGAGCTCCGTGGCACCAGGAGCTCGCTGCTCAGGCCTGGGGGATGAGTTCTGCTGAGTCAGGTCAGACCTTCAGCTGTGTCCCAAAGACATTGCCCTCCGCACCTCCAAGGAGCCTCACTCCTCCAGGCTGCCCTGTGGCTGCAGGTAGCCTCCAGCCAGGGATGGAGCTGCTCAGCTGCTCAGTGTATTTTACCATTTTTTTATCTTTTGGAGATGAATTAGTATCTTAATAACAGAGGTTTGGATACCTCATGTTTTCTTTTTCACATCCCCAGGGTTGCTCTTGTTCTTTCTATTTCTTCAGAGCTTCTGGCCTCTGAGACACACAAAGACATTGTGTAAGGAACTGTACAGCCCCCATTGGCTGAATCTTGTAATTCAACCGAAATTCCGTTCTATTTTAACTCTGATATACAGAAGTACACAGAGATTATCTGGAGGTCAATGAAGAGGCAGTTGTCTCCCTGGAAGGCCCTGTCCCAACAGGCTTTTTGAACAGGCAGCCTCTCCTTTGGAGGAATTTTTCCCATCTTTGACTGAGAAGATGGCACAGTGATTTGCTTGGACCAGACTTTTGCACTTGGAGAGGTGAAAGTCAGTGCTGCCTCCATCCTGAAGATCCCAAATGTCCTTTCTTCTCCTCCCCTGTTAGTCTGCTGTTCATCCCTCTCATCCTCCTTCTTCCTCTCCTTCTGCCCTGTGAGGCAGCCAGTAATGAGTCTCCTGGGGCAGCAAACAACAACCTTAAGTGGCTGCGTGCATGAGAGGCAGTGATTAACCTGGGACCATCAGAAAAACACTGTGACAGGCTCTCAGTGCTCCCTGAGCTCCTTCTGCAGGGAGGAGGACATGGAGGCACCAAAGTAGGGCTGGGATGGAAGCAGGAACAGAGGAGGGATGATGCTGCCTTTGGAGGGAGCCTGGAAAGCAAAATCCTGCATGTCCCATATCCATGTTGCTTAGAAGGTGAGTCTGCAGGCCAGCATGAGGCACCAGAGACATCCCAGGCTGTGGTTGTCACGTCCCATTGCTGTTACTGTTGCTGAGGGTTGTTAATTCAGCAGCCCTCTGTTAAAGGCTTGAACCTACTGAGCAAAACCCTGTGCAGAGTTTTCTGCCTTACTCCTAGGGGATACAGCAGGATGAAAGATACCTGACAGCTGCTTTCAGTGTGCTAATAACCATCATCTTGCAGTACACAGCACTGCAAGACACAGCATTTCCCATGGGATTCCCCCAGACTTGCCCTCCTGGGAAACACACCAAAAAGGTTCAGAGGAGACAGGAAAATTCATCCACCCAGGAAGACCTGGGGCTGAACCCTGTCCACATCACAGAGAGGCTGCAGAGGGGAAACAGTAGCCGGAAGAGTGCCTTGGCCTGGGCTCCATGGTCACTGTCACGGTGGGCTAGGATTGGAGGAACACTCACATGCAGTTCTGGTGTTTGCTTGCTTAATCTGTTGGAAACTGAGAAAGAAAGTCAGTTCTGGGACTCTTGGATTTCAGCCTGAAGCTGATGCATAGGTTTGCCCAGAAAAGCAAGAAGGGAGGAACTGGGTGAACCAGAGTTGAGAGAGCAACATCTTGCTTTGCTACTGGGCTGTCTGAGAAGTGAGAAGGGAAGGAAAATGGGCCACAATGCTGGAGAAGAGATGAACAGTAAATGGGCCTAGTGCTGGAGAAGAGATGCTCTCATCTGGAAAATCACATTTCCCTGCTCCTTGCACAGGGATTGCAAAAGCGTGGACTCTCCTATGGGAATAGTTCCACATGGACTGTTTCTCCAGCTACCATCATGCCTGGCTCCCCCTTTCCTCCCTGAAATAAATATAGACAGACCAAGGAAGAGCAGTGTGACTGCAAATCTTCTAGAGAGCTGTGTCAGAGCCACAGAGAGTCTCATAACTGTGTAATGGGGTATGCAATAAGCCTAATGAATCTCCATCACCAACCCACAGGCGTGTCCTGGCTGTGTGCGTTGTACCCTGAAGACAGCCAGCAAATAATCAAATCAGGACAATCCCAGATTGGCTGGTGATGGCTCTGCCAGCTCCTGGCACAGCGGCTGTCAGGGCAGGCAAGCCCTCCCCACACCATCCTGCTTCCCACAGGACCCATCCCTCCCTGGGCTTGGACAGCACCAGTCCCTGCCGTGGGCATTGGGACTGCATGGGAAAGGCTGTCCACTTGCACATTCCTGGAAAGGCTGAGTGGCAGAGTGACTAACAGTGGTGATGGACAGCAGATAATGCTGGAAATGAGCTGGAGAGGCAGGAGATGCAAGGGAGGGAGAGGCCACGCTGGAGGACTGGGCATGGATTGTGCATCTCTGAAATCACATCAGTTCTTGAAAGAAAAATACAGAGACCACAGAACTGATTGGAAATGCTTCAACAGAACAGGTTTTTTGCCCCTTGGAGATTGCCAAGTTGTTAAATCCCAGTTGTTTTGCACGAGCAGACCTCAAGGACACTGTGACAAACCTCAGGCAGGTCACGGGCCCCAGCTCTCAGGCTGGCAGACCTGAGACCTCACATAAGGACTTGGTCCTGGAGCTGCTCCTATGGGAAGGAGGGGGCAGCACAGAAAACATGGCACACTGAAGCTGCAAACTGGTGTTGAGAGCTGAGCACAGGGGCAGGGAGGCATTTCTGTCACGCTGCTGACCTGCTCCAGATGTGCTGAGATGCTGCTGCACCCCCAGGCCCACAACCACCTCTGCCTTCTGAGTTTGTTTTGCTGGAAGCACTCAGTTACTTCACTGTGGCCATTCCCTGATGGCTTTCCAGAGCTGCCCGTGTGCTCTGCTGGGATGCAAACTGGGCAGAGGGCAGGGACATCGGCTGTGCCTGACATCTAGCTGGGGACCACAGGGACTCTCTGCACAGAAAGCTGCTCCTGCCTGTGGCATTTTCCCTGGCTAGCACGTATTTCAGGTTGGGCCAACATGGTGAAGATGGATTTTGAGCTTGCTTAAAACATGCGCCTTCCCATCCCTCCTGTCTGCTGGAGAAATCACCCACCCTGACACGAGGTTCCATGTTGGCCTCGAGGGCACTCCAACTGACAGACAGCCAGCATGGAGAGCAGCTCTTCTGCTGATGTAGACATTTGGGAACATTTCTGGAAGCATTTCTGCCATTCCAGGCACAGGGATGCAAATGATGGCTTGAGGGTTTCTCAGCTCCAGGCTGACATGTGACAGAGCCAGGGGAATCAGTGAACTTCTTGCCCAGCTGAGACAGCCTGGCCGTGGGGGACTGGAGCTGTTTCCCCAGATCAAAATCCCTGCAGCAGTTTGGCTTTGCTAGAAGTGACATTTCCCACCGTATCACAGGACTGATACCTGACTTCCTGAATTAGAGCCTCTTTAGTGCTGTGCTTTAGGTAAGCACAGACACACGTGGCTGCTGGGCTTTGTGCTGCCCTTGAGTTGGGCCCTTTTCCTCAGAGGGAAAGGCAGTCAGAGGGGAGGAGAACACAGGGGAGAATCCGAGGGGGAACCCAAAGGGCTCTGCTGGGCTTGGAGAGTGTGGGTGGTACCATATCTGGGTGAGATGTGAGACTGGAGACCATCTGAGTTTTTACAACCTAAAGAGAGCTCAGGCTACCTCTGTTAAAGAAGAAATTAATAAATTTACAGTACCCAGCTCCACGGGGAAGACACAGCTTGCGGGACTGGCAGAGCTTTCTCAGGAGCAAGCAAGGGGGCCGGGACTTGGCCAGGTGTAAATAGTCCCAACCATTCAAAGCAAATAGTCCTGAGAGAAACTGAGATGTAAGAGGCAGGGGCCATTTTCTAAAGTTTTCTAAATGTTCAAAAGAGCAGGTTCCTCTTTTAGGCTCCAGACAACCTTTCCACTCAGGACTTAGGAACAGTCTCATTGGCGTGGGGTCAGCCAAAAGAAATCTGTGTGCTGGTGGATGGTGGCGTGGCCCTCGAGCCACTCACAGTCAGGCTTTGGGGACATCTGGTGCCTTCTGTTTAACACATGCATCTTAAATGGGCTTTTTTTTCCCCACAGACCTGAGACGTGCTAACAGCCCTCTCCTGTCCTGTGGGGGCTCTCAAGGCACTTTACAGAAGGGAAATGCTGGCTTTTCCTGCTCAGTGTGATGCCAAGGGACTCGCTAATCCCTGTGGAGCTGTTTGATGGCAGACAGGCTGAGAAGGAGCCTCAGTGTCCATTCCCTGGGCTCCTGCACCCAGAGCCCAAGGGGAATGGCCCCAGCTACGTCCTCTGGCTCAGGGCTGCCAGGCTGCCACTGCCTCCCTGTGAGCTCTGGGGACTCCCAATGTCCCTGAAATACAGGGCAGTGACTTAAGAGGGGATGCTGTAAGGAGGTAGATAATGCTGGACAAGAGGAAAGAAATTAAAAGAATAAAAAATGAACTGACATCATTCCTTTGAGCTTCCATAGACATAAACCCTCTGCTCTACAGGCACCTGGGTGTATCTCATCATCTTGGATTGGTTTGTTCCTCCACATATTTTAGTTGTGTGGTTGAAGAGAAATGTTGTGACAGAGAAGAAGAAAGACTGGAGAAGACTACAAAAAGATGTGAGCTGCCAGTGTGTTTTGAGTTGCTTTATTCTGAATCAATATTGAACTGAAGAGGAATTATAAATCTAAGAGATTACAGCTGAAGCAATGCCAGGGCATCTGTTTCCAGATATTCTTTTACTTTTTTTCTTTTACTGTCTGGAGCAGCTGTTTTTACAAGAATCCACAGTAAAAGAGTTATTAAAACAAAGGGGGAAAAGAAATAACAATAAACAGAAGATATATAGCAGACAAGGAGTAGCAGAGATGAGGGGCTGGGAAGTAAATGGAAGAGGAAGAATTTGACAACCAACAGTTTGTAACCAGCATCAGGTGCTACAAAACGTGGAAGATGTTTGTTTTACAAGACTGTGCTCGCTGATTTATGGCTCCTGGCAGCTGTTGCAGAGGTTGAACCGAGAGCAACAGAGACAGAAAAGTGTAAACCACCCTGGGCGCTTGCCTGTTGATTCCTGACGGAAGGGGATTTATTAGTAGGAAGCCAGTGGGGATGGCTGGGGGCACCTGTGGGTGGGTTCCCAGCTCCATTTCTCCCCGTGTCTAGGATCAAATGGGCTTTTGATGGAATTCAGGTTGTAATTAAGGCAAGGGGCACAGAAGCGAGGGCATTCGTGTGGCTTAAAGCCTTGCTGTGCTTCAGCCAAGATGATGCAGTCAGCAAAAGCACGCTGGTAGCCTGGCTGAGGATGGAATAACGTGTCAGAATGAAGCCCTGTGAGGTCATGAAGCCTCTTGTCACAGTCCTGGCTGATCACCACAGCTTGCTGGGAAGCTATGAACCCCCTCAGCCTGGGGTGCCTTGTCTGTGCATTGGTCTCCAGCAAGTTTCACAGTCCCCACTTTCTCAAAACCTTTTGTAATGTAACAGACTTCTACAGAAACTACTCTAAAACAGGTAAAATTAACAAAAACCTTGTGTCCCTCCCATAGTTTGACCTTTCCTTGCACACTACCTTTTCACAGTCTCCAGCTCTCCAAAGGATGGCTCACAACCCTTTAAAAGCCTTTTACAGTGGTATTTTGCAGGATTTATCCTGGTGCCCCCCTCTAGTTAAATGGTCCCCATTTTTTGGGAGCTCTGCTCTTGTTATGTGCTTGAAATCAAGCGAAAACCCCTTTTCCAAGGGTAGCAGATCCCTGAAAAGAAGGGTTCATACTCCTCTCATTGCTTTACCAGCGCTGATCACTGTGGCTTGCAAAACTAAAACCAGGATTTGGACTTGTATCTGAAGTTGCTCAGAAGCCAGAAAAGAAACTCATCTGTCAATAACCCATGTGCTTGGCTTTCTGTACCAGGAATGACCCCTGTGCTTGCAAAGAGTGCTTGGATGAGAGGCTCAGGGGGCATGTGGGAGGCAGCCCCTGCTGCAGCCGACACAAAACCATTCAGGTTGTTGAGGATTTGGCCTTGTGCTTGCTTCAGGTTTATTGATTCATTTTGCAAAAATGCACCATAAATAGATTTATTCTTACAGTTATAATTGAGCCGATGAGAGCTTGGGAAGTGGGGACTGAAAGCAAGCAGAGCAGAAATCAAGCCTGAAAGCAGACAGTGGTGGAATGAGCACATCTCCTAGATGGTGGGAAAGAGGAATTAATGTTCCTGTCTCTGGACACTGCACTGGACATGGCCCTGCATGCCCAGATCCAGCGCTGTTGTCCTTTGGGGCCAGCTCCACTTGCCCATCCCACTGGTGCTCACAGCCCATTCTGTGCCATCACCAAGAACCCACACTCAATGCTCTGCTGTGTCCTTGGAGGCTTCCATAAACCCCATCCCTCCCTCCTTCTGGCAGTGCCCTGTCTGCAAACCTAATTTTTAATGCTTTTCTAACCTCAGCCCTGTCCATTAGATGAGGAGAAGAAGAATTCTCTTCTTTCCCGTTTTTTTCCTAGCTTGTGTTTTTAATTGCTGAATCTTTCATCTCTTCTAAAGCATCTGAGGAGCACAGAGAGCAGTGGCCCTCCAGCCACTGCTGCAGCTCCAGGATGTGACCCGAAGAGAAATTATTCAAATAAATTTGCAGTCACCTCACAAACAGCTGCTGAGCAGGAAGGCAGGAATTTTCCCCCATTCCACAATTTGATGCAGATTATTCATATGGTGCTGCTGAGGAGTTAATATACTTGGCTGGGACAGGACAGGAATGATGCCTGCTTAATATGACAGAAAATAAATAGGATCTGCTTTCGAAGGATGCATTGACCGAGCTCTTGTGCCTGATGCTGGGGAGACAAGTGTCTACGAGCTTCAGCTTAATGTGGCATGGAAATGTATTGGGTTGTATTTATGGCCATATACAATACTTAACTGGCTATTGTGCTGATTAAATATTTAATTGACTGTCTGTGAGGAGAAATGCACCATTAGTCTATGGGGAATTACACTGTTCCTTGTGCCTGCTCTTAAATGAAATGTGTAATTCGTTGTCACTTAAGCATAACGTTAACTGCCCGTTAAGGACATATTTTCAAGGGAAATAAATACAAAACTTGCCTGCTGGCCTTGCCCTGGGTGGAACCCCACGTGCCTCAGTGTGTGCACAGCCCTCAGGGGCGTCCCAGAGCTTGGGGCACAGTGGGGAAGGGCAGCCAGGGAAGGGACTTTGAGGTTCCTGCACTGCCAGGTGGTTTTTGGAGGTGCTGGTTGAGGTTGATTTCCACCCCTTTTCGTCTGGTCTTTTGCACTGTGGCTGTCCAGGTGCTGTAAGGGGAGAGAGAAAGCCCAGCAGGATGCTCCTAAGAGACCTCTCCTTGCTGCAGCCAGCTGAAGGCAGTGAGCTCCGTCAGAGACCACCAGGGGAGTTTCTTTGCCTACTTTTGTTTGGAAATCCGAATTCAGTGGGGAAAATAGAAGGAGGACAGAGGCAGGGAGGAAGGCTTGGGAAAGCAATTGTTTCTTCCCTTCCTCAGGTCTACCCTGGAGTACAGCTAAAGCAAAGTACACGGAGCAGAGCTCTCTTGCCTTTCAGGCTGCACTGTGCTGAGCACCTGCAAGAGAAAAACTAGGAATGTGCTGAGTTTTATTCCATATCATTATCATTTAATGCAAACCCTGCAGCTTGTGATGCAAAAGCTGGTATTTTGTTGGAAACCCACCCTGCTCTTGGTGCACAGCATCACACTGAGAGCTTCCAGCAGCACAGACCCCGACGGCTGCACAGCCTCTGCCGGGCAGAGCTCCCCCACCACGGCTGCCACAGCTCTGCAATTCATCCCAGCAATGAAACTGCCATCTCTGTTGAATAACTGATCCTTCAGCAGTGTAACTCTTTTTCCATTGACAGTTTGGCAGGCTTCGACAACTGGCTCCTTCTCTTCAGCAGATTTTCATGTCCCTGCCTGCATGCCGGCTGTGGAAGCAGCTCCAGGGCAGCATTCTGACTTGCAGCGAGATGCCTGCTGTGTTTGATGCTTAAAAGCACTGGCCAGCTATTGACATTCAATAGCTAAACCTCATATTCTGAATACTGCAGCTTTATCTGTGTCCTTAGAGCCAACATTGATTGGGCTGAACCGTCTGATAAGCGCAGCTCTGTGCCGCTCTCCCACGCTCCCTGAGTTCAGGGAGCTTTTTACTTCATGATGAATGGTCCTGAGCTCCAAAGCTTCTTTTAACAGGATTGACCTGAAGACACAACTATCCTAGGGCACTTAATTAGGAAAGCCCTGCCAGGACAGGTGCAGTGACAGCGCAGAGTTAATTTTAGCTGGGATCCCTATCCTTGTGAGATGCAGGCAAAGCGTGAGGTTCCCCTGGTTGGCATGGACAGCTCGGCTTGCCTGGCACCAGGGCTTCATGCCCATGATGTGCTGCAATGTCCCCAAGCAGGATCATCTCCTACAAGAACCCCAATCCAACTCTACTACTGTGGCTGGAGCTGGGAACACTTCAGGGCATCCAGCCTTGAAATTCAGGAGGAAAGGAGCTGTCCTGGAACTGGGGAATTCCCTGGGGATGACAAGGTGGTGGCACAAGTCATGCAGGACAAAGAGCAGAGCTGCATGCAGCAACGTCCATCCTCCCAGTGGTGTCTGGGAAAGCTGCTTTGCCTCGAGGGAAGTGGAATATGTAAGTGTCAGCAGCCAGGGCTGCATCTTTCCTCTCCTCTGCTCTGCCCTGATGGTAGGGGACACACATGTGGCTGGGACAAGCTCTGTCTGTGCTGCCCAGGGACATTGTGGTGATGGTTTGTAGGGAACTTCATTCCAACACTGATTAGCAAAATCCAGAAAATCCAACCTGGGTTTGCTGCAAACAGCTCCAGGACAAGGGACACTGCGGGGAATGAAGGGTGCACCTTGTGATGTTTTTGAATGCCTGAGTCCCTGATAGCAGTGCTGGGAAGCGAGGAGCAGAGGGCGAGTCCTGTTCTCCAGCTCCAGTGGTGTCACCTGCTGCCAGCACCCCCACACCCATCCCTCAGATCCCCTTGCTCTGAGCCATCCCCGTGGGGACCAGTGCTGCCACGTCTGGGAGCATCAGGGAGATGTCACCATGGCTCCCTGGAGGTATCTCAGCTCTGAAATACCCCAAGTGCCAGGCCCCACCTCCCAGCTCCAGGACCTTAGGGGACATGAATGCAGATTGTCTTAGTGAGGTTGGTTGGCTTTTCTTTATTTTTCTCCTGTTTTCCTTTTTTTCCCTTGGCTTTCACACCTCCCCTCACTCTCTATTTTTAATCAACTGAGTCAACCCTGGTTTCAGTGCTCGGGGAGTGGAAAGGTGATCCCACTCCATCAGCAGGGCACAGCCCACACATCTCCCCTCTGTGCTGCTCCCCAGCCCACACTGACAGCTCTGCACTGTCACGTGTGTATTCCTGCCAAGATACCATTATAATACATTTTTGCGTCTAGGGAGGTGGGGTTAAGGGACTGAGGATCTGAAAGCCCTGGTTTGGAGCTGCACCAACCCTTGGGAAATGCAGAAGGGCATCCTACCAGCTCTGCAGACTGCAGCCTTAAACTGGGACACCAGCAGGACAGCAGCTGCCCTGGGCAGGGGACAAGGTCTAAGGAAAGTGAGAGGCTGGGGGAAGAGTTCTGAGGGGAGCTGAGATGGGGTCAAGAGCCCCTTCCCAGTCCAGGGGCACATCTGGGTGAGCAGCTCCTGGGAGCTGCGTGCCTGTGTCAGCCCTTCTCTGTACCAGGAGCACATCTGGCTGTCCCATCCTTGCTCTAGGCTTGGTGGTTTGATCCATGCAGGATGTGTGTAGGTCCAATTCTGGATTTTACTTGGCCACCAGCAGTGATTTCCACAAGACCCCATCGTCCCTGTCATGGGCTGAGCCCATCCCCTACAGCCTGGGGAGAGGGGGCAAGAAGAGGCATGGGGTTTTAGCTTTTCTTTAGAACATTAATCACACTTTAATTATATTGAAACCTGGAGACATGGCAAAGGATTAAGTGGATTATCTTCAAAGTAATTTGTTATCAAATATTTATTCTTCTGGGAAAGCAGATGCAGCTGGAGAAATTTTGCATTATCCGTGCTGCCAGCCAAGGACGTGCCATGTCCTTCCTTCATGCCTCCCCCTGCCCTTACCCCACCCTGACCCCTTGGTGCAGGCTTGAAACATAGAGCAGGATCCCTTGATCCCAGGGTGCCTTGTCCCCTGAGGCTCGTGGCTTTGAAGCCCAAGCTGTGTCAGGGATTTGCCACTGCAGGAGCGGGGACACCAGTGCCTTACTGGTGGTCTCTGCTCTGCGAGGGGACCCAGCAGGAGCAGCCAGCACCACTCAGCATCTCTGGCAGTGCGATGGATGCTCCCGGCCCCACTCCCTGTCTGCATCCAGAGGCGGGGAAGGGGCCGGGGGCATCAGCAGGCAGCAGCTCCATCGCTGCCAGAGGAGCCAGTGAGATGCGTGGTAAATCGGATTCAGCCTGAGCTCTTTATCCGTTCGGCAGACTGTGGGTTTAGTGCTTGGATGCTTCATTAACTAATAATAATGAGTCATTGTATTTGCCTCCTGGGCATTGTAAATGATCCAGTGTCAGGAGATGCCGCGAGGACACGGAATCGCAATGAGGCTGAAACGGGCTGAGCCTCGGAGCGCAGATGAAGCTGAGGCAGACAGACCTCTGTGCTCACCACGTGGGGACACAGTGCCCGGGGAGGCCACAGCTGCACAGGGATGTGGCCTCGCTGCAGCTCATGGCCAGCCAGGCTCGTGGCACCAGAGAGCACCAGGGTGCTGGGATGCCCACGATGTTCCCCTCTTCCCTCTGCTCACGGGTGTGGAACAGAAGCTGTTCTCTCCATTTCCTTCCCACTGATAAAGAGACTTTTCAAGCCTGTGCTGCCCTGCAAGCAGCTCTCTCAGTGCCCCTCTGGTGCTGCACCTCAAGGTGACATGACAGGCGCTTGGGGACCAGCATTTGTAGAACACCTTTGTATTTCTTGTAAGGATAATTCCTCCTCTGGAGTGAGAGCAGAGTGATGTGCAGCATGGGAGAAATATGAATGATGAACCCCCTGCCCCAGCATGTGAGCAGTGCCTGCCCAGTGCCCGTCAGAGCCTTCGCACTGTGCTGGGAGTGAAGGCCAGTCACCAGATGTGCATGGCACTACTGGATGTGACACAGATGCTTGTCCCCTTCCCTGTGCCTTGTTTGTGGGTCTAATCTGGGTATGTGTGTGTTGGCAGGGCCAGGAGAGCAGAGGGATTGGCCGCTGTTCATGGACAGAACTCCCCGGCCTCCATCATCAGAGCCTTCATCCCTGTAGACAGCATCTGTTTGCACCTCAGTTCCACACCCAGAGAAGGAGAGCACCCCTCCAACACCCCAAATCCCCCTGTGCACCCCGGTGAGTGCAAGGAAGCATCTTCCTGGCCTTGATAAACTCAGAGCCCCCTCTTCTGGGACAGGCATCTGCAATATATGGTTTGCCTCCAAAATCTTAGCCCTGATTAAAACAAAGGGGAAGAAAGAAATCAAGATGAAAGCAACAAGGAAATAATGAATAAAAGAAAAGAAAAAGGCGGAAACAAGCCTGGTGGGCTGACTGTGCAAAGAGCAGGAGTTGAGGTGAGGTCATTTCAGCTCACACATCATCAAGGGGACAGCCAGAGTACCTCCTGCATGAGGGGCAGTCACCAAGGGTCCTCTCTGTCTCAGTTCACAAAGGAAACGCCAACCCTTAGGAGCTGAGGGGGTGGCAGCAGGGTCCCTCTGTGTGTCACCACAGCCCCAGCGTGTCAGTGGGGCAGGAGGTGGGCTCTGCAGAGCGAGAGTCCCTGCAATGCTGTGAGCTGCTCACAGC
The DNA here is from genome assembly GCA_013397935.1 of Dasyornis broadbenti. Classification (NCBI taxonomy): domain Eukaryota; kingdom Metazoa; phylum Chordata; class Aves; order Passeriformes; family Dasyornithidae; genus Dasyornis; species Dasyornis broadbenti. Next base: position 985,356 of record VZRN01000100.1, read on the forward strand.
CCACATTTCCCCTGGCTGCACAGCCTTTGCTGACAGCCTGCTAACCCCAGCTTTGGGGAACCAGGCTGCCTCCAGTTCTGAGCTGGGAGCCCATGAATTGCGGGTTGGTGCAGCGTTGCCATCACCTCCGTTCACCCGACATCGCCCCACCACGAAACGGGCCAGCTTTGTTTGACAAGACATTGTTTTCCATAAACCATGTGGACTGGCATTAATTAGATTTCTATCCTTTAATTCTTTATTAATTGAATCTTACATCAGCTTGCCTTTTACTTTGCGTGGGATTAAAGCCAGGCTGAGCAGGCAGCACCGATCTCGGTCATTCCATGTTTCCTCTCCAGGAGCCAACTCACCTTTCCCTCCTGCAGCATCCCTGGCTCTGGGCTTCACTCCAGGATCTAGCTCAGGCAGGGCATGGAGCTGAGGCACCCTGGCCTACCACTTCTCCACTGTTTATTCCTGGCAGATGATATTTAATAAGGCCACATAATTAATGAACTAGAAAGTGCTTCAGCAGCTTGACGTGAGACAAATATAGCTGCCTGCTCATTTCCAAATACCAAACAGAAATATTTGCTGCCTGTTTCTGCCTGTTATGTATCATTAGCAATTTTGCCATCTCTATTAAGCGTTTGTCTGTAATAATACAAATACAATTTTAAAACCTCTTTTCTTATTGTCCTTAGCCCTTCTGGGTATGCTTTCCCCCTGGTATTTTCATTGTTTTCTTTTAATTCTTAACGTTTGATATCTTCCATAAAGTAAGTACCACTGTTTGGTTTTCCTTGGCCATATACACATACGTGCATTTTCCCATTGTAATCGCTGCTTTCATTTCACCACTGACCCACAAGCTTCCTTCTCTGACACTGTAACCAGTCCTTTTTGTCCCTTTGTTGACTCTGAAAGATCCCTCCTAATTCCCAGCTGTGTATTTTTCCATCTGATTTTTTCCCCTCGCAGCCAGCCGGAGCACAGTAGCCTTCCCAGGGTTGTGATGGCTGTTTACAGATCCTCCTGTCTCGCCCCGGGCAGGTTTATTCCCCACCATGGCAACGAGTTCTGCTGCAGGGAGGCTCCTGCTGTGCCTGAGCCCCCATTCCAAGCAGGCTCCTCTGGCCGCGGAGCCCATGTCCAGCTGGACTCACTCCCTGCCCTCCCCTTCCCCCTCCAGTGACCCCAACCCGCCTGTGCTGTGACTTAGTTTCCCTTCCCGAGGACTCCTGTTATACAACATCCCACCTTCGCTTGGCTGTGGGAGGTGAAGCAGCAAGAAAACTCCCACTGTTGGAGGTGGGAAAACAGGGGAGAGGGAAAATGTGTCAGCACGGTTTCTCCAGGCAGCAGCGTGAAGACACCCGTGTGACTCTGGCTGTGCTCCCTCCTGTGCGAGATGTTCCACAGCCCATAACCCTGGGCAGGGAGTGATGCTGCCAGAACAAACGGGCAGAACCTGCTGCAGAGAGCCCAAGGCAGACAGAGACCTGGAGGAAACACCCCGAGGGACTCCGTGTCTGCTGCAGTTGCACTTGAGAGATGTCAGCTGGGAAAGAGCATGGTGCTGCTCTGCTGGGGCTGGGGCAGACGAGTCAGGGTGTGGGACAGTAATGGATGTGGTGATGTCGCACCTGGTCCCCGTGGTGGGAGCCCTGTATCAGATCCTGTGGGACTGAGCCAGAGGGCTGGAAGCACCTCCTGGCATTGTCCTGGGACCAGTTTCGGGGTTCACTGCTGGACTCTCCATCTTTGAAACAGTTTTTCCCACCCATCTGCTGAGCATGGGGCTTATGTCTGCCTTCCCCTGCTGATGGGAGGGGAAGAAAACTCAGGAAGAGTCCCAGCTAAGATGGTCCTGCCTCCGGGACATTTCCTTGTGCATGGATTAAAAGAGAAACAAAGTGGATTAAGGGCTCTGCAGCACAGTTCTTCCCTGCACCTCCAGGCTTTTCCACCCATGCAGATGCTTATACTGGTGCTCAAGCAGCACTCTGGCTGGAGGCAGAAGAGGGAAAAACCATGTGGGATGAAGTTGTGGCAACAGAGGAGCCGATGAGGCTGGACTTTCAGGAAGGGGCTTCCACAATCCTCAGGGTGGAGATGGCTCCATGCTGCCCTGACAAAGCGAGGCAGAGATCTCGTCTCCTCTCTCAAACCGAACACACTATGACTTTTTACATTTTATTCACATTTTCTGTGATCTCAGTATTTTCCTTTGGGTTTCTGAGCTTTCATCCCTGTTTGCATCATTATTTCCAGGCTTCTTCCTCGAGGATGAATTCTGAAAAGGTGCTCCTGGTACAAAGGAAAGCCGCAAGGCAAGGAATAACCAACACTGGTGGAAGAAGGCAGCAGACACCCCAAGGCTGGTGGGCATTAACAATTTCACAGAGTAGGACTTGTGAGCGAATTCCCTGCTGGAAGCTGGCTGCAGCTCTCCCCGAGCCAGCTGCCTGCCCAGCCTGGGCAAGCACACACACAAATGGATGAGCTCGCTTGGGCCAACCCTTGGATCTGCAGCCCCATCTGGGCACTGCAGGAGCTGGCTGCTGAAATGCTGCCCCAAGCCCGATGAGGAACCTCTCCCCAGTGCTGCCTTCCTTGATGCTGTGGGTTTTTTACCAGCAAAGCCCCATCATTCCACCCCTGCCCCATCCAGGGTGCAGCAGGTCGGGGTTGATGCTGGCATGGCAATCAGGAGGAGCCCTGGAAGCGCAGTCTGTCCTGCAGGACTGTGTTGCTTTGCTTACCCACAGCCAAATAGGTAGATCAAAATGAAAATATCAAGCTGCAATGGCTGGGACTGAAGCTGTGTCACTGCACCTCTTTACAGTGTACAAGACTCCCCGAACCGGGAAAAGCTACAGCAGGATGGGATGTTCCAGAACAGGGGGGACCCCACTTTGTGCCTGGGGTGAAGGTGGAGAGCTGTGCCCTGGGCCCACAGACACTGTTGCTGTGCTGGGAACAGGATCCACATCTCCGTGCAGGACAGACCATGCTTCCTTGGGTGCCAAAACATGACCCAGGCTCCAAAACTGGCAGCCCCATGTCACTCATGGGGCAGGCACATGCACAGGGCTCAGGAGCTTGGGGAGAAAGGGCAGGAGAGGGGATCGAGGCCCTAAAGCGAAGCAGAAACACAAAGGAAATTTTTCCTTCTGTCATTTAGCTGGCAGAAGGTGACACTGGGCTTTTCACCCGCTTTCATTATGTCTCCGGGGCTTTTCATGCAAATTCAGGCAAACAATTTCTCGATTCCCTTTTAGCACTCTGGGAGGGCCAATTTCATTTCAGGAGCAGTGGGGAACAATAATCATCTTGAAGTGTCTTCCGTCCTGAGAGACGCAGATAAGAGCTGCGCAGTGGACTAACAGCACTAATTTGACGTTTTCAGCTGATAGCTTTGCAGATGACAAAAATCAGACACCATAAAAAGCTGGTAAACTCCATAGCAGCAGGGTTACCCCCTCCTGCACATCCCTGCCGCTCCCCTCTGCTACCCTGGGAGTGAGATGAAACCCTGTCCCTGAGGTCACTGCTGCTCATTGCCATGGGGAGGGGGTGTTTGGTGTGGTTGGGGCAGGTTTGGCTGATGGCTGAGCCCTGGGAAAGGAGCAGGACATGGCTGTGGGATGCAGGGAAATGCAGGTCAGTCTGGTAGATGCAGTCTGGCCCATTGGTGCTGCACTTCTTCTTGGGAAAAAGAATATCACCTGTCTTCTACCTTTTTGGAGAAGGCCCTGATCACGTATCCAAAGGGAAGGAGACCTCTTTAGTGCTCTGAGCTACCAGCTGAGGTTCCTGATCCAGTTCATGGGGCCAAGCAAGAAAAATTCCCCTTCAGCAAACCTTTCCAAGGTATTTTCCCAATCCCCTCTGCGTCTGAGCCCACGAAGAATTCGCAGGCAGTTTTGTCCCCCTGCCATACACACTGCCAGCTCCTTGGCTCACTCAGGGATGCACAGGTTTGTCTTGCAGCTCAGTAAATCCAGCTCCCTTCACGCGATCCCAGGTGGGTGCCCTAGCTGTGGGTGAGTGCTGCTGCTATTTGGGAAATCAAGTGGCAAAGTGACAAAAAGTGGCTGTAAATGTATCCCCCAGGGAGTCAGGCAGGGGCTGGCCCTGGGCTGGCCCAGTGGAAAATGGAGCCATTGAAAGCTCAGCAATTTGTCTGGTTCAGAGCTGCGTGCCCAGGCAGGAACACTCCCTCTGCTCTGCCCAGAGACAGAAAGTGCAGCTGGGCTCCACAGGTACAGCATCTGCCTTCTCCTGACAAACCTGGCCCAGCTTTAATTGCTGTCCTGGAAGGCTTTCCCTGGTGTCTAGACCCAGATATTCTGGCTGCTGCTTCAGTCCACCCCACCTTGTCCCAACCAGCAGAGGATGAAGAAGGGACACCTCCTTTCCTTGACATCACTTTTCCCATTATCTCTTCATTACAACCTGCTCCTTTTGAGCCTCAAGCCCAGTTTTGCCAGCCAGTCTTCATGGTCGTTGCCCCATGTGTCCCTCCTGGCCTCTCTCTGCCCCCTCCTGCACCTAGCGAGGATGCTCTTCCCTCCATGAGTCCCTGTGATGGGTATTCATCCTGCTCCCAGGCAGACACCAGCAGCCTGGAAAGCTGCACATCAAGGCTCGGTGGAGGATTCATTTCCCTTAGGTCCCTTTTATTTCTATTTTCCTCCTTAGATAAAAGACAAGATTGAGTGACCAAGGCATATACGAATCCAACTGGGCCCAGCTTCTGAGTTTTAATTTCTGCCAGGCATGAAGTCTAGGGTAAAACACCAGGGGAAAAGGCACTGATTTCTCCCTGGTGCAAGCAGGAGTCCAGCTCGTCCAGCACAGCAGGGTTTGTTCACATGAAGTTAAGCTGAGCCACAGGCACTGGGAACAGCAGCTAATTAAACTGGTGTCACTGGGGCAGGCTGAGCAGGACATGCTGCAGAGAGAAGAGGTCTTGCTGACAGACGGCATCTGTCGCCAGCTGGGAGATAAAACCCCACCCCATGCTCAAAAATGTGATTTTGAAGCCATTTTTGTACCTGAATTGGGGTGAAATGCAATATCAGATTTTCTTTTTTTTTCATGGGAGGAGATATTCAGCACATGTGGAAAAAGCTTTAGGAGAGCTCAGTGGGGTTTCTCAGCTCAACATGTGACTGCTCAACCAGTGCCCATTAATTTTGTTTTCTCCCTGAAGGCAGAAATGGGACTAGGCAAATGTCTCTGGCTCTCCCACCCTTTCTCCCAGAGGAAACTCATATTTTTTCATCACTCTTGAAATATTCCCAAGGAAAAAAATGTTCATTTTTATGAGAGTGGTATTAGAGCCAGCAAACTGTAACCATGGGAAATTCCTGCCTGGTATGAAATTCACCTCACTCACCTGGGCTTCGATTGCTTTCTGCATCTTTTTTTTAATTATTACTTAGACCACAAGCTGCTGAGGACAGGCACTGTTCCTCCTGGAGCTGCTTTTACTCTCCTGTGGGATGAAAGACTGAGATTCCCAGCCCAGACTGAGTCCTCCAGCAGTCTGGGAAAGATGAATACCAAGCAGAAGTTTTTTTTCACCAGCACCTGCAGCTCTGCTTCTGTCCCACATCCTTGCCCCCTTTTTTTTGACTGCTGATAGCAGGCAAATTGTGATTTCCCTTCAAGTCTCTGCTAAGGCTGAAAGTGTCATTTTCCTGATATAATTTTTGAGTTGCACTGCACCAGCCCAGCTTGGCTTTGGTCCTGCAGCAGCTGTGTCCTGCAGACACCTGGCGTGGGGAGGACCCGGCCTCAGCCGTGCTCCATCAGCATCCCTTGCTCCCACCCCACATCGCCCAGTGCCGGCAAAGGCTGGCTCCCTCCTCCTCTGGTATTTGTTGCGGCTCTGCCAGAAAAAAACTCAGCCCTGCTTGCTTTGTCCCTTGCAGGGAAACCATACAAGATTTCTCATCTTGCTCCCAAATATAGTGGAATGGTGTCTTGCTGGCTTGGCTGGTTGCAATTCTGGGAAGGGAGGCTTTGAAATGTGATGGTAACGCCCTGCTGGTCTAGGTTCTGTGCTGTCAATGAATCTCACATGGGTATCACTGTTTTTATTTTCCACAGGCAGATTTCACAGGAAGGGACTACTAGAGATCCCTCCTCTCAGCTCTGGGACAGGACCAGCTCTCTCAATGCCCTTGCTGATCAATATTGTTAATTAATTAATTCCCTGCTCTTAATCCCTTCTATTTACCCTGCTCTTGGAGCCAGGATTAACATCCCAGCATCTCCCCTGAACCTCCTCTGCTCCAAACTGCCCCCTTTTACTTTTCCCCGGCTTAGGGGCTCTGGAAAGGTGTGTCCAGCCCACTAAGGCTGTGTGTGTCCCTGCAGTGGCTTCTAACAGCCTGCTCCTGCGCAGGAGCCCTGGGAATGAGCAGGGAATGGAGAGGGCACTTAGGGACGGGAGATAACACCGCTGAGATGTTTACATTGCCCACTGAACAATTTCTCATCTTGCCAGAGGGCAGACTCAGCCCTGCCATGCCCTGGCTGCTGTGAGGAGAGCTCCTGCTATGGGAAAAGCTTTTCATGCCTCTGCAACTGGATCCTCCAGAATTTCCCTCTTTCTTTATGTTTTTTTTTAATGGTAAGGAGGGGGATGTTGGTGAGAGAAGAGGCACTGGAGGGAGCTGTCTGTCAGGTGGCTGTGTGACTCCTGTAAAACCCCCAGGCACCCCTCCCTGGTGTTTTCCAGGGAGAGACTTGCGAGATAATGATCTTGCACTTGCTAAGCTAAAAAAGAGCTCTAGGAAATGCACCCTTGTAAGGGACACCCCCAGACTCTGCACCTGCCTTAGCACTGTCACAGACCACATTGCAGCTGGGAGTTTTCCCTTGAGGGGAAAAAATCCAGTGTTTGGCCAAACATGTGGAGAAATATTTGCAAAGTGTGAGCAAAAGCATTGAAATGCCCTCATGCCTGCAAGCTGTCAGAGAAGAGGGTGTGAAAAGGGAGCTGCGGCCCCTGTCTTTCCTTGAGAGATGCTGAAGGAGCAAATCTGCACTACGAGTATCCCTTTGTCCCCTGGTGCCCAGTCTGGGACTCCAGCTAAACAAAACCACAAAGGTCAAGTGTAAACTCTGCAAAATCGAGGCGGTAAAGGTTTTCGATGGGTCTTCTTCCTCACGCTGTGGCTGGGTGGGTGGGCTGGTGGGTGAATCTCATTAGCCCAGTTACAGTAGAATGCAGATGAGGCTGTGTTTTGAGACTTCTGGTTCTGAGACGGGGCTGGATCCAGAATCTGCCTGCAGAGGCTGCTGGTGCCTGGCAGGGACCTCCCAAATTCTCACCGTGATCTCAGCTGAAGGATGCTCGTTGCTCCCCTTCGTACAAAAACTGGAGGAAGCTTCATCCCTGATGGCCTCTGGGGATCCCTCAGTGTTCATGGTTGCTGTCCCCGAAGTCACAAACCCCAGTTCACATCTGGGTGGTGCTTTTGCTTCCCCTGCCATGAGGCAGCTCCTCCTGGAGCAGCTCAGGCGCACGCTGGAGCTGAGTCACACCTTTCCCACCTGAATCCTGGGTTTGGCATCATTAAGAAATAATACCCTGGTTCTTTTTATTTTATTTTTTTTCCTCCAGTTTGTAGCTCCTGGCTTTGTGCAGTTCTTGGCTGCTTTCTCAGTCCCCAGCTGGTCATTCAGGACTGCTGCATTAGTCCTCAGCCCTCCAGCCAAGGATGCTTTTTGCCCTTGTACCCAGTAAGCAGGGCTTTGCTCAAACTGGTGTTAACAGGTGGCAGCAGAAATAGCTCAGAAGACACTTAAAACTCTGCTGCTCTTGAAACTTTTATTTAGCTACAATGGCTCCTGTGTGATCCCTGCTTGGGTTGCTTGAACAACAGCTGGAGACTAATGTGGACTGTGACTCTTGGGGACGACCAAAGCCAGAGAAAAAGGCCAGCAAGGATAGTGGCAAAAGTGATGATGTTGCTAAGAAAAGCTGTAACAGAAAACCCAGAGCTGCCCATAAATCCCATCACCTTGTTACGCTACTGAGCAAAAACCAAAGCCAAGGTAAAAAAACATCACAAAAAAAAGGTACCCTGCTGTAAAGCCTATGTATTGTAAAACTCAAGACATAAAAAGAATAATAAAGCTGCAGGAAAATCTGGAGGCACAAGCTCTGACCCAGCAGTAACAGAGCATCCCAGGCACGTTGTGGGCAGGAGAAGGAGGCCAGCGAGGTCTCAGCACCAGGCTGTGGGGTCTGACCTGAAAAACTTGGTCTACCGTGTGTTCAGCTAATTAAAATTCCGTGGACTAAGGAATAATCATGTGCATTATGAAGCGTTTCCCCCCTGCTAATATTTTAATTGCCAGCTACTCCCTGCTCGGGGTGGGGAAAGGGGAATAGGAAGTTGAGAAGTCACAGTGAATCATCCGAAGGAACAGATGGAGTGAGGAGGGGACGAGGGGACTGGGCAGGGATTAGCACTCCACACACGCCTCCCCACACACCCCCCTCACTGCAGGGCTTCTCTCTCGGCACAGCAAGGAGAAACCTGTTCAAACAACAGGTCCTGCATTAATATCTCATTCTCCATAAATAAATCAATAAAGGAAGCTCTGTTTGGCTGCTCCTCCTCTGAGCCACTTAGGAGCCCCGTGATGCTTCAGGTCCTGCTTCATCCCTGTACTTTCTCTCCTCGGCTGGAGGTCAGTGGGAAGGGTTCATCACCATCGCCTCTCTTGCATGGGCTGAGAGAGGCTGTGCAACCCCTTCTGAGGCCTCCCAGAGCTCTGCAGGTGCCCCATGCTCTTTCAGGGGAGCAGCACCTCAGCCCTGAGGAGCAGCCTGGCTCCAGAGAGGTTCTCCCCGAAGGAGGAGCCTCTGCCCAGGGATTTGAGGTTTTGCCGTTTGTTTATAGCATTGGCGCTTTACAGTTATGGAGCCAAAAAGGGAAGTTTTAAGCCTGCTGCTAAGTCCCTTACAAATAAGTGATTTCGGAAATGTATTGGGGCACTGGAGGGATGTGCTGCTGTCCATAGGGGTTATAGAGGGAACTGGAATGGTCCTGTGGGAAGAGGAATGCTGGGATTCTGCACCCAGGGCGGCCCCATCCCAACATGCAGGCTGTGAAACCGAAGAGGGTTTGGCAAAAGATGAAGTGGCTAATTAAGAGCCTCAAAAGATGAAAATGTTGTGATGGAAGCATGGGGACAAGAACAATTCCCGCTGCATGGCTGCAAAACATCTGGGCTTTGGACAGCTTTGCCTGCAGTTGGTTTGAGAATTTAACACAGCACCCAAGAGAGGAGGGGTGGGAAACCCAGAACTTGCTTTGCCTTTTCTCCATATGTGCTCGCAGGCTCCCTGTCATTTTTGTGGTGTGTTTACTCTTTTTTTTCCCAACAGCTTGTGTCTTATTGAGGAATTATGATCTAAACCAGCGAGGCCCTGAGGGACCAGGGCTCTGAGCAGAGAAATGCCGTGTAACGCCTCCCAGGGTGGATGGATGCTGGCAGATACTGCACTAGAACAAGAAGTTCGGGTGGTTTAAGATAAACTGCATGTGCTGGGTTTTAATGCATATGCTCTGGTTTCTGACGAAGGCAAGAGACTGACATTTCTGAGACAGCAGCTCATGAAAATTACTTACAACAAAAATTATTCATATTACCTACAGGAAGCTGGTGCACACAGCCATTGATAAGCACCCTGTCCCACAACAGAGATTTCTGCTTTCTTGGAGTATTTGCTCAGGCATCCAGAGCTGAGCAGCTGCTCAAGGCAAGAGCAGTTTTGCCTGGTGATGGAACAGCCATGGAGCTGGGTGTGAGCTCTGCCAGGAGCAGCATTCAGGGGGTGCATGTGCCAAAGAGAGCAGAGCCAGCCCCCTTTGCTGTCTCTCATGTCTCAGGCAGGTGATCTGAAGGCACCTCAGCTCTTCTGACAGAAGGAAACCCATCACCCTTTTCCAACCAACGGAAACTCACAATATTGTCAACATTGCAACTCACAATGTTTTCTCCTCAAGCCCCTTGTCTCACTGGGTGTCCTCGTTGTCCCTGTCCATGTTTGGCATCCCTTTACTCCCTGGTGCATGCAGAACTGCTTGCCACCCCTCCTGAAATCCAGGCTTCTCTTGCCATTAGCAGCAGATGGCAAGGAGGAGGTGTCTCGAAACATGGGAAGAGGCCCGTGCTCTGTGCAGAAAAAGTGGTGAGGGAAGACAAAGCCGAACAAGAGGGAATTCAGTGGGGGAAATGCTGCTGCTCACAGCTTGCTTGAACAACTGGATCTTGTCCTGATCTGACCTCGACTCCACTTCTGCCTGTCTTGAGGAAGCCACCACCTCTGCCTCCTTGCCCCCAGCACAGGAGCTTTAAAAACATAAACAACTGTTATGCCCTGGTCTTCTCATCCTCTCTGGCTCCCAGACACCTCGGGAGTGAGTGGACAAAGGTCTGTTTTCTACCTACAGCTGAATTCACTCTAGAGACCACCTGTGTGATAAGCATGTTATTCTGTGTTAGGAGCAGGTAAGTACTGTCAATGGACATGTTTAGATTGCAACCTGATGAGCTTTCTCCTCTCCTCTCCTCTCCTCTCCTCTCCTCTCCTCTCCTCTCCTCTCTGACCATGAGGGGAGAGTGGCTCCTGAGGGCAGCTCTTTTACTGCAGCCAGACATCGATGGGTCCATAACTCAGGGCTGGTGGAGCACAGCACAGTCCCAGCGTGTTACAAGGTGATCAATAATGAGTAGGAATTAATGCACTGGAAATGATGGATTCAGAGTCAGTTTGAGCCTGGCTCTGGGCTGGCACTGCTGCTTGGCCTCGTGGGGACAGCAGAGCAGGTGGTGGGTCACAGGCAGCTCCCAGGGCATTCCCTGCATCTCTCTGGGCACAGAGATGTGCACATCATCGTGGCTGAGCTGGCTGAAATTAAATGGCTCATGCAGACCTTCCCAGGAGCCTGGGGGTGTCTGTCCAGGATGATAAAGGTGAAATAAATCCCAGCCTCAAGGCTCTTCATGCCTAGGCTCCCAGGCAGAAAAGCAAAGCTCCTTATGGACTGGAGATAAAACTGAGACCCTTGCAAAGCTTTTTAGAGTGGCTGTCTACAGCTCGGTGTGGGCAGAGCAGCCTTGCTCTGGCAGCAGGACCTTTCCTACCTTTTCCCTGGATCATGCCCAGTCTCAGCTGTGGGGGCTGCTCTCCACCAGGTCAGCTGGACGAGCCCTGGCCCTGTGTTGAGCAGGGCAAAAAGCAGCAGCATTTCCTCTCCTGCAGCCACAGGCACTAAATATTGCCCTAATAATCAAAAGCCTTTTCATCCCTGTAAACTATGTCCTGCTAATTCTTCCTGCAGACACAACTCAGAACCCATCCTCTCCCACCTCACTCATTTTCCGCTTTCTCTGACCCTTTATTGCCTAATAATTGGTGTCTGATTCAGTTCTGGCATCTGCTGCCATGGTGGTGGTCCTGGCCCAGAACAGGCACCGTCCCTGGCTTGCCTGGGCTCCTGTCCCCAAGTCCTGCAGGAGCAGCGTTGCCAGGGGGCTGGAGCAGCAGCAGAAAGCTCCTGGGTTCCTCCACTGAGAAGGTGGGAGAGCCCTTCGACGGCCAAGTTGTTGCTCCAGAGGAGATGTTTTGGAGTGAACCAAAATGAGATGACCTCTCTCAGTGCGGTATTTTGGATGTATTTTGGAATACTCATTTTGGCCCTTCATCCAAGAGCAGTGATGGCACTGAGGGGACAGAGGCCATGGGAACTGTGTGGCAATTCAGGAGAGCTCAGCTCCACATCAGGCCAGGGCTCTCTGGGGTGATCCGTGGCCTCAGAGCTCCAGGAGAGGGGGAGGATAGCACTGTGTGGGCTGTGGCTCTGGCACACACCCAGATGTGGTCCCTGCCCTTGGGCTCCCTCCTGGCAGGCACTGGGAGAGGCAGCACTCACAACAGACACATCTGCACCTCCCCTTGCCCTGCCTTTGCAAGTGGTGCTGTCATCTGAGCAGCAGCTCTGGTATCTTCCCCATCAAAGAGAGATCTCTCCAGCAACGTTTGCAGGAAGCAGAGCCAGAGGGTCACGTATTTTCGGCAGCTGCTGAGATGAAGAGTCTCCAGAATCACCTGCTGTGGTGAACCCACCGGCTCCAAATGTCTTCTGTGAGCTGGAGACAGCAAGTGGCTCCTTTGGCAGGCTGAGCCATCCTCACACCCTGAGCTGTAATGTTATAAACACAAAATCTCATCAGGGCTGCCAAGGAAAAAGCTCCAAATCACAAATACCTGCCATTACAGCAAGATGGTCAAGGAAACAGCTTCTTGCACCAGCGCTGCCTTTTCAATATTCTCAGCTGGGGTCTGATGCATTTTGGGCTTGTCATTCGAGAGACAAAATAAATCCATTTTGATTTTAAACAGCAAAATCTTGGTCACTGCCCAGCTTCACTGACTCAAACCCCTTTGGCATGATGAAAGTTTTAGCCAGGGAGCAAGAAAAGTGTTTATTTTTTTGTGGGGAGGGTGGGTGGGTGCCTGGTGCCATCCCTTCCCAGCAGGAGCTGTGCACACGTGGCTCCCAGCAGCTCTCCAGGCACGGTGGCGAGCTTCCCTGAACACTTTAGTGCATAATAGGACTGGTTCAATAATCCCATTACAGCCTGTCTTCAGGATGCCAGGACTAATTGGCAGGCGCTGGGACCTTCATCCCCAGCTGGAATTTTATTGCTCATCACAATTAACCATGATGCTGAAGTCCCTTGGCCACACATGTGCCATTAGCTCAGTCTGGAGCCGTGTCCTCGCCGGGCACTTTGGGGGCTCCACTGCACCCTGTCCCCAGCCTCCAGCAGGGAAAGTTCACGGTTATTGCTGCAGCTGATTTGCCTTTACTTCATGCAGTTTGCAGCTTAATGGGATTTATTTTGCGCATGTCCAGTTGGAGCTGCTTCTGCATGGAGCGCTGGCTGGGAGCCACCGTGCCAGCAGCGCTGGGGAAGCCAAGGACAGCCCCAGGCTGGCACTTGGCTGTGGTGATGGGACAGGGAAGAATGGCCTGAGCTGGCACTGCCAGTCTGAGGGGCCACAGGAGGGGCTGGCATGAGGCTTTGCTGGGCTGGGCACATTTCCTTATCACAGCTCTTGGCTTCTCCAAACTGCCCTTCTCAGCACAGCGCTTGACATGCGCTTGGCTTGGAAGGCAGGGAGAGGCTCAGCTCACCCCAGTGCAACGGGCACATTTGTTAAAATCTGGGGTTTGGGTTTTTTCCTGATCTAAAGCTGCTAAACAGCAATTGTGGCTCATCCTGGTGGCTTGTTTCCATCTGGGATGTGCCACTTCCTAGAAGTGGCACATCTTTTAGGGAGAGTGCAGAGAGAGCTGAGGACAAACTCTGACAACGCAGCTGGTGACGGTTTTATTTCCTCTTAAGCAATTCAGACTTCAGAGACCCTGTTCCCACTGTGGCACTCTGTAGCGTTGAGGAGTAAACTCCTGGCCCCTGTGTTTTTTTTTTCCCATCCTCAGACATGACTCAGATTCCAGTGTTACAGACCAAGGCTTTGAAAGCACATGAACCTCCACCCACAGCGTGTCCTTCAGCTGGAGACTAATTACAAGAAGATACTGGAAATGCCGAAACTTTACAAGGCCTCAGAAAGTGATGACACAAATTCTAGGAAGAAAAAAACATCCATCAACAGCTATTAAGCATCGAGACCAGCTCTGGGACCCAATGGGTGGACACCAGGGAAATGTCCCTCCAGACTGTCTGTTCTCTCCATTGCAACCACTTCAGAACCAGCACTGGGATGCTGGGCTGAAGGAGCTCTTGATCTGGCCCAAACATGCTGACCTTGTATTCCCTCAATTTCACTCTTCTCTCTCCTCCCTCCTCTGCTCATTCACCAGGGATTATTTCAGGGTGTCTTTGCTGTGGAGGGCTCTCTTTGCCATCAGCTTCTGGAGGTTTTTTTTTAAATCAAGAGCTGATATCTGTTGGTGCTGGAGCACAATGTCAGGCACACCTGGAGTGCTGCAAAGAAGCCTTTGGGTTGAGGATCTGTCATGGGGAAAGCAAAAGGTGGCTCTTCAGACAAAAACTAGTTGAAAAGAAGAGGAAAAAGAGTCTGGAAGAGATTTCTCTTGGTTTTCACAGCTGAGGCTGGCATGCAGGAGTGACGAAGCCTGAAAGCCCACAGGATGCAGCCGGGGAAGGCTGTGCCATCAAGCTGCACCAGCAGCTGGCTGGGGCTGGGCTTCAGCTCTGCAGGAGAAACAACACCACAGGAATGATGGCTTTTCGTTAAATGCAGGCTACAGATTCAGGTATCCACCGCGCTGCAACCTCAAGTACATTTCAGTATTCTCTGCACTGCTTTTATGTTGGATAAACCCCTGGTTCAGTCCATTTCTCCCAGCTAGAGCTGTTAGTCTAAATAAAACCCCGCCCTGAAGCCTCTCTTTCTGGCTCCAGGTCGTGTTGTCTTGGTTTCTAGTCCATTACCCTGGCAGCACCGTGGGATGCTGTGCCCAAAGCCACACCTGGGAGCCTGCCATGCCCCCAGGAGAGGCAGCGTGCCCAATCCCTTTGGTATCCAGCTCCTGTAAATCCCCCCTGCCTGCGCCTGCTCGGGGCTGCCCAGCACTCGACTCACCTGTGTTGCTTTTTTCCAAATAACTGAGCCACTGCTGTGTCCATCATCTTTTGGAGGATGAGATCTTGGTCATGCAGGTCTGGTTCACTGCCTCCTCCCCGCCCAGCTGGGAAATGCTGCTGGCTTTGAGCTGCCTGCCCCTGTTCACATCCCAGGAGGGACCTGGTGATGGGGAGAGGTGAGAACTCGGCTTCTCCCTTCTCGTCTGGTTTGGAGCCATGATTCCAGCATGGAGCTGTGTGTTGGGGCAGTATTTCATGCTTGCCGGTGTTGGCTGATAAACCTTTGATTTCCACTTCTGGGAATAATAGCATAGTAATGAATTATATTCACAAGAATAACTGTAATAGTCATAAAACTGCAAATAGAAGAAAATTGTAAATCAGTCACCCCCTTGTAATGTGCTTACTTCATCTGAATCACCCTCCCTGGGCAGATTATCAATTTTATTTGGCTTTCCCAGCCTAAACTTTTAATAAGTGGGGTGCCTCATGCGTAAAGATACCGAGCACAGGCCATATGTTCCAGGGATTTATCTGTTTACTTTGCCTTCCTTCCTCCCTCTCCCCTCCGCCTCATGGCTCCCAGGAC
Organism: Dasyornis broadbenti; assembly: GCA_013397935.1. Taxonomy (NCBI): domain Eukaryota; kingdom Metazoa; phylum Chordata; class Aves; order Passeriformes; family Dasyornithidae; genus Dasyornis; species Dasyornis broadbenti. The sequence goes on from VZRN01000100.1 coordinate 1,000,606, forward strand.
TGCAGGCTGCTGACCTCGGACCATAAAAGACACGCGTCCCCAGTGTCACTTTACCTTTATTATGCAAAAAAATAAGGCTGTCAGTGATGCACAGGCCGTCCTCTGTGCTGCACAGCGTTAGCCAGACCCTGCAGCATGTTAAGACTTCCATGTAATTAAAACAGAAAGCCATTAGCATAGCTCCAGGGTAATCAAGGGGACACATCCTGAATCCCAGCGCATCCTGAGCTGTGGCATGAAGATGCTGCTGCTCCCAGTCCGTGGGACAATGCTCATCCTGAGCCCTGCGGGTAACTGGGCAGCCCCGAGGCTCGGAGAGGGGTGAGAGGCAGCAGGGAAGCATCAGGGGCAGGACAGTGACAATTTCCCACTGTGCTGGTGACAATTTGCCCCTGTGCTGCTGGGACTGAGCAGATGGAGAGCATGGTTCTGAAGGCAGATCCATGGCACCAAGTGCTGTCATGTCGCTGCTGTGGCACTCCCTGTACTTTCTCCTGGCCATGGAGGGAGGCAGCAGCAGAGAACTTCTGGGCCTCAAGTATCTTCTCTTGCTCGGTGCTGCATGGTAATTTTTAGCAAAGTTTTCATCTTCTCCCTTTTTATTGCAGAATCATATAAAAAAAATCCCTTTTTTTCCTCTCAAAGCCACCTGTTCATACCTTTTTTCCATGTTTTCTATCAGAAATCCTCCAGTTTCAGTTGTGTTCAAGGGGTGCAAGGCTGGCACAAAACCAACGCTAAATCAATGCTGACAGGAAAGGGGTGGGAGCAGCCCAGCGAGCTGGGGAAAGGTGCAAATTCCAGTCAGCAAAACGCAGCTGTTGGGTTCTGTGACCCTTTTGGAGGCAAGCCGCACGCTGGAGTGGAGTTTGCTTCAGTTGGAGGTGAACTTGCCAGGGCCTGCATGGCATTTCATGGCTTTTGGAAACACCGGCTGCAATTTTCCATCATAACACAGCAGGGGAAAAGGGAAAAACTACAGACCGTGTGATTTACGAGATGCTTCTCTTGGATATTTCCATCTGTGATCTGAAATTACCCAGTAATGTAGAAACCCCGAATTGTTGCTCCAACTGCTCCCATTGCGGGTGTCTTTGCCATGATTTTTCATGCAGCTCCAGCTCCTCCTCCCCCATGCCCAGCAGCCCCCAGCGCTGGCTCTGGCCCCTGCCCAGCAGTAGGTTGGTTTTTTGGTCACGTGGTCAGGGCATTTTGGGTTGTTACTGATGGCTAATGGAGCTGAAACCATCTGCACCCATCAGGGACCCTTGGCCAGTCTTTTTACAGCTTAGCAGGACCTGGAACATCTGTTGAGTGAAGGATGTGCTGGAGATCAACATTTTCTGCTCTGGCAAATAGCTCCTTGCAAACTCAGGCTCATTTCCTGAGCAACAGGGTCTTGGCAAACACCGGAGCTGTGAGTGTGTGTTAGTGCAGGCACCATCCTGGGCTCGTCCTCCTGGCACTGCACACGTGGGCATTTCATTAGTGCAGGCTCAGGGATGACCAGAGAGGGTCAGGGGGCTTTGTCCAGCTTCCTCGTTCCTCCTCTCATCGCTTCTGCTGAAGGGCCGGGCCGAGGCCAGCCTTGTAACGTGGTTTTCCCAGTCTTCCTAGAGGGGATTGCATTTTTAGCCTGGAGGCAGCTCACCAGCCCTTCTCCCACTGCTGCTGGATTCATTTGGGCTTTTCCAGAGCTCCTGTTTGGCCTCATTTAAGGAAGACCAGAGCCTGCCAGGCGTGTGCCATCGGGAAGGCTCCAGCCCTGCTGTGCAGCTCAAATTGTTCCTGGCTTAGGCAGAGCTGGAAAACAGGCTGAGAACACCTGAGCTGCGGAGGTGACTGGGCAGGGGTGGGTGGGGGACAGGCAGAGAGCACAGGGGTCACTGTGAGCTGCGCAGGTGCTTCCCTCAGCACCCAGCACCCAGCGTTATCTGCAGCTCTGTGATCCAAGAGGCTCATCAGGGGTCTGAACAATCACTGGAGTACGGAGAGGGGAGGTGGGAGTGGGAAAGCCTGGAGACACCACAGCATCTGCTGAAGCTTCAGCCCAAGGGGTGCTCCCCAGGGAGGGTCTTGCTTGCATTTTCCAGGTGATGGATGGGTTGACATGTGCTCCCCAGTCCTCTGTTTTCAGACATCACAGAGGCTGGGGAGAGCCCACGGTGAAGAGCATGGGAGCAGAAAATCCCTTGTGGGAACCCTGCAGGGTGCGTGAACTGCCCTTGGTCCTCCAAAAAGCACTGTGGGAGTGAGCTGCTGCTTGTGCTGCTTCACAGCTCCGCAAGGGGCGGGGAGAGAAACCTCGTAGGAATTGGATTTTAAAGGCAAGTTCAAAGTTCAAAAGTAGCAGCAATTTGAACAGAAATCTGCTCTTTGCAGCCAATTAGCAAGGCTGTGAAAGCAGCAGGAGCATCTCATGTTTTGACAGCATTAAAAAGGCAACAAAACCAAACAGTGTGGATTGAACATGGCACCCGCGAGAGCTGTTGCTCCAGCACCAGCAGCTCAGAGCTGAGCAGATCTGGTGGTGGCTCCAGGAGCACAGCAGGTCCAGGGACCAGCGAGGTCCCAGCCTGGCCACTAGAACCAGCATCCCTGCCCTGCCCTGCCCTGCCCTGCCCTGCCTGCTGGGTGTTGTCAGCAGGAGAAAATGCACATTTTTTGTTAACTCTATCCAGAGCAGTTTTGCATGCTGTGTTTACCCCACGTGGTGCCCTCTTTTTGCTTCTTGGGTGGAAAGTTTCCTTGGGTGGAAAGGTCTGGTTTGAGCTGTGTCTGTGCAGGGGAGGCAGCGTAAGGGGCTACTCTGTCTGCCTGGCTGTGCTCCCATGAACAGATGAGTTTGCAGCTGTTTCACCATCCCAGCAGAGTGAATCAATGGGTCTTTAATTAATTTATTAATAAAATAATGATTAATTGTTTTACATTAATTAATTTAGCACACTTAGGGAATCACACGGGTCTGACACAGCATCCAGGGTGTCCCCTAAGGAGGGCAGAGGGGGAGGAGGACCCTTCCTGAGAGAGGCCTCCCTGTGAGCAGGGTGAGGGATGCTCCATTGTCCTGAGGATGCGGGAGACAGGTCCTCAGGTGATTTCTTTAGGGTCTACGAAACACTGAGGCTCCCAAAGAGACAGATTTTGCTTCTCTCTTGACTAACAAATAGTGAAAGGCTCCATGTTTGCTGTCTGGGGCTCACACAGACAGAGTCCCTCTGGGAGCTGCTCATATCAAGAGCCTCTTGGCCCAATCCCCTATGGTTTTCTTGTGCAAACTCCTTCCCATAAGTGAGGGGCTGCGAGTGCCTCTTGTCCCAGTTAAGGCAAGGGGAGGCTCTCCAGACACTTGTTGCACGTGGCAGGAACAGGAGCAAGCAGGATCCAAGCCCCCTTTATTTTGGCCCCTGAGAAGGGTGGAGTCCCCGTCCCTGGGGACCTTCCTGCCCCACTGATGAGCTGTGTCCCTTTCTCGGGATGCTTCCCAGGCAGAAGCAAGCGACCAAGCCGTGGCTTTGGGAGCAGCACTTGGAGGCACCCGCGGCCGCAGGCAGAGCCGGGGTGGAAGCGCAGCTTCCTCGGGTTAATGAGGAGCAGGAGCGCGGGCGGATCGGGAGAGGGCGGAGGATGCTCCCGGGGGCTCAGCGACCCCCTCCATGCGCAGGGGCTCTGTTTCGGAGGTGAACACTGGAAAGCAGCTCCCTCCTTCCCTCCCTCTCTCCCTCCCTCTCCCCTCCAAGCCAAAAAAAGCTGTGACAGCTTGATTTAGGGCTGGATAATGAGACAATTGTGAGGAGGATGGGTACAGCGGGAGCCGGCGCTTGCCAAATCATTTGGCTTAATTGATCAAATATTTTTATGCGTGGCTTACTCCTTTAAGGTGACCACAAGCCTCTTCTCCTGCAGCTCTGAAATGAAAAGAGCAGCGCTGGAATTCACCCAGGCTGAACCCGGTGCGACAGAGAGGGGTGGGTGGCCGCCAAGGGCCTCCTGGCCACCGAGGACTTGCCTGGCAGCCTGCGCTGCCCGTGCTGCTGCGCCAAACCGGGGCTGGGCGAGTGGATGCGGCCTCTCCAGGGCTTCCCGGGGCACGCAGCAGGCAAGGGCAGCACTGCAGGCACAGCGGTCTGGCAGGGCTGGTGCCACCCGGGCGGGGACTGCCCTTCCCAGGGGACGGCAGTCCGTGCCAGGCTGCTCCTGCCATCCGCCCTGCGGAGGGAAGCACCCAGCGAGCCAAGACGGGCACAGCAGGAATTGCCAGGAAATGTTTTCCCCATGCAATTAAGTAGCTGTGATCACTAAATACTGCAGTCGGAGCTGGATCTGTTAATCTACAGAGAATAAAGGACAAACCAAATCCATTCCTTGTTGGCTTTCACCTCCTGCTGCACGGTGCCAGGGGTGGGAATTGCTCTCGGTGCGGGCAGGACGGGGACACAGCTCAAATTCCAACCTTCTCCTTAGGATATCGCTGCTTCCCAGTGCCGGCTTCAGACCCCTGAGCCCCCCATGTCCCTACAACCCCTGCTCCTCTGGGTTCAGCCTGGCTCCCGCGGGGGAGCCCACCCAGGCTTTAGCACACTGTGTTTGGAGAAAAGCGGCTGCTGGATGTGCTGGGGGATCGCGGGTGGGTTGCAGCGAGGGGCTGCAGCTGCTCGGTGCGGGAATGGCCGTGTGTCGGGGCAGGCAGCAGCAGCTCCATCGCTCTGCCCGCGGCGCGGTCCCCGGGAACTGCGCTCGGCTGCTCCTCCGTGCTCAGAACAAACCAAGAGCTGCCTCTAGCGGGGCTGAGCGGGGCTCCAGGCGAGGAGCTCCTGCCCGGCCCTGTCCTGGGGACGGCTGTCTGGCTGCGGTGTGTCCCCACCACCCAAGAATTGCACGAGAGGGACCCCACGGCTTCCCATCCCATCTGCCACCTGCATCTCCCTTTGTTATCCACATTTCCCTGGTCCCCGGCATGGTGCTGCCCCTCCTGCCGCTGCCACTGCCAGCCCAGATCCTGGCTCTGTGCTCACCTGTGTGCTCTAATGTTTGAATTCTGCTTGGTGCTTAAAAACCTTGACCCAGGTTGCCTTTCAGCTAAACAAAAAACCCTTGGGCTGCTGAGATGAGAGCGGCAGTAAAGTTACACCTGGCGCTTTGTTGTGTCACTCCAAGGACAGTTTGATGGGAAGAAAAGCACAGGTGCTCACAGGCAAAGGAGAGATCAGCAGGGAAGGATGGAAAATGATAAGCACATGGACCACATATGTGCTCCTTTCCAGGGATGGCTTTGCTGGTGCACCGAGAAGCGTCAGGGACTGAAAAGGATTGGTCTGTCCCACAGCCCCATGCCTGGGGGGTCATGCTCAGCCCTCAGCACTGTCCCCCTCACACCCTGACCGTGTTCTGTACTGACTCTAAGGATATCTTTCCAGGCCAGGGGATGCTGGAACATGCTCTGGCTGAGAGCTAAAAGATGGGACAGCTCATCAGTACAACATATCCCAAGCTGCTATTTTAGACTCTCAACAGCCGCCAAATTCTGTCTTCTCTTATTCAAAAACCCCTCTGTGACAAATCTTCACTAACTATTGTCTTACTTCACCTAGAGAAGTACCAGACAGAAAACCTCATGGTCCTTTTGGAGCTCCTGGCCAGGTGAGCTCCACCAGCATCCATGGGAATCTCCTTTCCCACCTGCTGCTGATCCACTGCACTTCCCCCTTTGTTCGGAGCAAGTCAAGTGACAACACTTGATCACACTCCCAGGGATGTTGCTCTATAGTCTTGTGCTTCAAGAATGAGCAACTAGACTGTGAGGCTTCAGAAGAAGGCTGGGAATCATGGAAACATTGGTTTTGAATCGCAGGGGAGACAATGAGACAGAGGTGAATTGACAGCTGGGGCTGACGCTCCCAGCCCAAACTCACAGCAGGAAGCGGGGCTGGCCTGTGCTCCCTGCTTCCAGTCGAGGAAGGTCACTGTGGTTGAGGCGTGTCAAGAGAATTGCCATTCTGTATGACCACTAACGGCATTTGCAGCTCTGCATTTAAAAATGATGATAAAGATAATCAAACTGTCAGGAACAAAGACAGATGGGGAGCTCCCTGGAGCCAGTGAGGGATTCCCTGCTTTCAGTTAGCAGCAGCAAGTTATATTTCGTTCGCACTGTGGACTCGGAGCAAAGCACAGGGCAATAGTGCTTTGCCAAAACATGGTAGGAAGGAGTACACAGACACTGAATTTGTCTCTGCTTCAGCTTCTAGACCTGATTATGCAATCTTTAGACATTACTAGGAAATATTGCAGGGGTTATAAACATCCCCCAGAAAATATTTTGATGAGCAGAAGTCCCTGATGGGATAACAACTGGTAACTTCCTGCAGCCAGGTGCATCCTGACAAAGAGCAACTCCCTTTTCCCTTCCTTGCCCTCCCACTCAAGGCTTTGATGAGGTCCTGCCAGCAGGCACTGCAGCCCTTTAGATCTATCTGAGCTATGAAGTTCAAGGTTCTTTCAGAAACACAGGCTGCAGCACCAGGAGTGGGGATGAAGGAAGGGGAGAGAAGTGTAAGGACTCTCCTGCTGCAGAGCCATTGACCTTGGCCTGCCAGCCAGGGCCATAGCTCAGGTCTTTGATGGCTGTGGATCCAGAGCTGTAGAGTGGAGACCTCTCTCGCTATTCTCCGAGTTCTCCCTTTGTCACTGCTCTGGCACCCCTCCTGTCTTCTCTCTTCAGATGTTGTCTCTTTTCTCCTCGTACCTTTGTGCGGTGTCACGTCGGCAGCGGGGACAGCCGGCAGCCTTTCTTCCTTTGTGACATGGAATCATCCAGCACAGAGCTGTGTCTGTGCTGATACCGTATCCATGCAACCCTTGTTCCAAGGATCGTGTTTGCTTTATTTCTGTGGATTAAAAAAAAGTCCCAAAACCCAGTAAGAAAACAAGCTTGCTCAGAAGAGTTCTAGCAGTTAATTAGTTTCAGCATTGCAAGGCCCACTGCCCAGCAGCTAAAAATCATCGTGTTTGAATGGTGAATTAAGTCAGCCAAGCAATAAATCTGAGCAACAAAACAGTCCCTTTAGCTCAGAGAAGTTCTCTTTTCCCAAAACACTGAGAAATGGCTTTTTCTGAGAGCCCGCAAGGTCATCGAATTAATAAAGCATTTCAAGTAATCTGTGGAAGTGAAGTGACACCCTGCTGCAAGAGATTTGCTGTTAAAGCCAACTTTCTGTAACAGAGTGTGATGCATATAGGATTTCCAAAGCAAACCTGTCCTCTAATTTAGGACAGTTGTCCAAACTCCTTCATGTCTGTTCTGGTCCACTGTCTTCCTCCCTAGTCATTATTTAGGAGAGTTAAGCTTAAGAAAAACTCACAAGAGAAAAAAAAAAGAAAGAAAAATGAAAACTTTGGATTCTCCCACTGACCAGGCAAGGAAGATACTCTGAATATTTTCATGCGCTAAAGTGAAGACACCAAGGAGAGAAAGCAAGTGAAATGCTGGAAATCTCTTGAGATAATGGTGAGCCCAAGAAGCAACACTCAGGCATCCAGGCACTAAACAAACCAAAGGAGTTAGACTTTCATTTACGTTCTGCAGGCTTAGGCTGAACATGGAATGATCTCTCCAGGCAAGGCAGGCACATAAAGCCAAGTATGGCCCCTGATTTGTGGTGCCCTCCAGCTCTTTTCGTGCATGTTTGGGGTAGCCCTGATTAGGGCTGCAGATGTGGCAGCAGTAGGCACAGGAAGGAGGAGATGGGTGATGCATTAAGAGATGCTTTGGGGCAGGTATTAAGAGAATCTTTCCAGTAGTCTGGAGAGTTTAGCAGGAGAACAGATTGCCTGAGAGATGCAACATCTCTGCCAGAGGCTGTTTTTAAGCCAGGATGGACATCTGTGGTTGAGAGCACGTGTCAGAGCACCCATGAGAGGGTGGCCTCTCGTGCTCCCTTTAAATCCAGGGCTGTTCTCAGTGTCCTGATCTTTAAAGGAATAGAAAGTAGCATGGCACAGAATTTTCACTTTCAACTGTTGCAGATGGCCCATAACAGGCCTTGTGGCAGATCAGGGAGAGGGGAAGGCAGGAGGAACTCCAGCCAGTTATCCCAACCCATTCAGTGGAAGTTTGTGTGATGGCAGCCTCTGCCTTGCACTTAGAGCAGAGTATGTCCCCTCACTTCTCATTGAAATGTTTTTCGCAAGTTTGTGGGACCATTTAATAAGAAACATATATTTAATAATACAGTAGCTCAAAAAGGCACCAAATAGGACAAACATAAAAGAAGAGCTGGCAATAGCCTCTGCAATATTGTGTCCACTGGGTCCCTTCTTTATGAAATCCCAGCCCAGGCTCCATTTGCCTTTGATGCATTCGGTACAAACCTCTTGAGAGAGTCTCCAGAGATTTACACCCTGCAGAGCCCTCCCAGTGCTATCACAGCTCACAACGACCCTGATGCCCCGGGCAGTGAAACCCGAGGGATGCTCATCCTTCTCCAGCCCCTGACTGCGCTGCCATCCTAACCCAGCAGCACACACAACGTGGCTCCAGCCCCTGCACACTCATTGCCATGCAGCAGAACCCCCAGATCCCACACGGAGCATGGCTGCAGATGGATGGACATATGTGGATGCATTCACATCCCCGCTGATGGAAACGTCCCCGTGCAGCCGTAACACTCAAGTGTGTGGTTTGCGTTCGGGGCAAGAGAGGATTTTTCTCCCATTAAATAAATAAAATACGGTCAGAGCAACTTGGGATAAAGCCATTCTAATCCTTTTATTCTTTCCAAAAGGAAAATGATTCCATATTCAGGGCACTGTGCAAACAATTAATTAGCCTAACGAAAATGAAAGGCCTAATTGCTCAGTATTATTGCGCTCATTGGCAGCCAGGCGTGACCAAAGAATAGGTACTGTTTTACCAGGGATAAAGAACAACTTTCCAGCTTTTAGGGCTTTTTTGATATTTCAGCATCTAGCAGAACAATTTTTTTTTTTTTTTTTTGAATGATGGTGTAATTCTCACTTCCACATGCAAAATAGCTGGCAGTATTTGGAGACATCTGAATGAGCTGCTATCCAATGAAAAAAAGAGAAAAGGAGAGAGACTCAGCTGGTGTGAAATGACCTGGCTGAAGGAAAGTCAATAAAGCTGTAACTTGCCCGAGTTGAATGACACCATGGTGTCTCCACTGTGTCTCCAGCTGGAGACTTCACTCACAAAAGTGCTGTAACATGCAGAAAAGGATGTATTTTTTAAGGCATGCACCTAAAATTAAAGTACAATCATCCTTAATGCAGCTCCCTTTTCAATGATCTGTTGTTACCAGATGGAAAAGTGCTCTAAATGGATGCAGACAAATTTTTTCACTGTGGATAGGATCATGAGGGGTTAGGTTACAGGAGCTTTAAAAAACTGAACCGTTATCATTTATGCGTCTCTCATAACAAGGAGATAGAAAGCAGATGCTGACTGAGTATTGACCTAGCCTGAGGAGTATGGGTCCAATAATTCTTCCTTTAAGCAGCTGATTCTCATGGGAAAATCCCCAAAGATCCAGCTGTAATTCCATTATCTGCCTTGTGCAGAGACTGGCAGCCAGAGACTGTTCTTTGAAAGCAATGTGGGTGAATTCTGCTCTCACACTTGCACACCCCCATGGAGGGTACCACAAAGGGCTTCTCAGCAAGGTGGATTTTTGGTTTTTGGGGTGAGGGATTACAAAAAGAGAGGTGCTTACAATGTAGAATAGTACAATCATGTGAAAAAGGTAAGAACAAATAAAACAGATTTGTGGCTGTCACACACAATGTGAAACCAAGAAGAAAACAAAGGCCTTCTTGAAACCATTTGTTTATGGAGCTGGGATAAATTATTACAGATGTTGCTGGGGACTCTGAGACAAAAAAATTACAGACCCAAAGATGTCATAGCAGGAATGGTCCTTCAGATGACTGAACATCCCAGTAACCTCTGTCAGGTTGATTAACAACATTCTGCTGAGCTCAATACAGCCGCCACATAACCTTGGAGAGACAGGCACTCCTCACTTGTGAAACAGAAAACTCCACCAAAAAAAGGCTTTTCTTTTAAATTTATTTTGCAAATCTACCAATTCATTTTATGAAAGTATGAAATCCTATGTGGTTACATTAAACAGTTACATTACAATCCAGGTAATACAAATAATCACTACAAAGTTAGTTTTAGGTACTCTTGGATAACAAGTAGATTTTGTTTTTTAAAATAAAAGTCACAAAGAACAGATAAAATAGCCTTGTGATTGTCAAAGACTTTAAAGCAAGAAAACCACTGTAGACTCTCCTCATCCTACAAAAAGTTAAGAGAGAAGCATTTTCAATGTTAATGTTCAATTAAATTCATCAAAGAAATTTAAGGGCCCACATCTACTCTCAGGACAAGAAGAGTTCACAAGTTGTTTGGAAACTAGTGTCAAATTTCATTCTCTGGAAATTGTTTTTACTGTTCAACATCACCATCATTCCTGCTTTCAGATGCATAAAAATCCTGTGAAATGCACCAGAGCTCCAAATCCTCTCTAATTGAATTCAGTGGGAGTAGGATCAGTTCCTACATGCAGAAAGTACTCCTGATATCCTGAAATCCTTACAAAACAACCTCCTTCCCAGGAATGAAATTAATTTAAGGAACAAAATACTGTAGTAATTCAGGAAAACTCTCAGTTTCGCTATCCAACCATTGCATTTCTGGGGACCTTTATGCAGGGTCATTCTTTCCTCTCAGCCAGCAACAGGATGCATGAAGACACCAGGTAACTGTGCTTAGTAAGAACTCAGACCTAGATAAATAAAGTGTAAAAACCAAAAAACAGATCAATTCAATCTAGAAACTGCTCTCCTGACAAACATCTGACACACCGCCAGTGTCATTCTGCTGCCTGTAAGCTGCCACTTCTGATGTGACACCTGTCAATCATAACTGCTTCTTAGGAAGCAATTAAATAGATTTTGTAGTAGCATCTTTCACTGTGTGTGTATTTAGGGGTAACACACCCAACATGCTACTGCTGCATATCATGCAACAGTTTCACAGAAGCAAGGAGAGCTGTTTACAGGGAAATAAGGCAGGTGCAGGTACCTTCTGATGGCCTGTGGCACAAAGGAGATTGAAACAGATCATTCTCTCTTGAAGCCTTCACCTCTTTTGACCAGTGCATCCTAAAGGGTACAAACTCCCAAATCCCCCCTCACACATGTGCAACAAACCTGCAGAACTCATTGTAGCTCAGAAGCGAAGCCAGCAGCTTCTCTCTTCTAAGAGAAATAGGTATTTATCCACAGAGTATCATTTAACACTGATAACCTCAAAAAACTTCAAAGAAATCAGACAGATTACACAAAACTATACAAACTTTTGACCTGGACATAAAGTGCCATCAAACTATGGTAGCAAAAAAAAAGAAGTCACTGTTGAGGGCAGCTACTCAAAGTGTGTACAGAAGACTTTATTCCCTTGAAGCAGATAAAGTTTGCTACAGTCTTGGAAATGGCACCAAGCTGGTGGGAATGTTACTATAATAAAGGCTAGCAATTTCCTTCCTAACAAACACCACTCTTACCCACAGGCCAAAGGCAACTAGGGTGCTTTTACTAGTAGCTGACAGCAGGAATTTCCCCAGAAGGTAGTTTTAAATGGTAATAGATGCTGTCATTTCCCTCTCTCTGATATGATAACTATAATTCGTTCAGCCCCTTCGTTCTGAGCATGAATTACCACAGACAGCCCCACCCTGCTATTACCACTGTGCCTGCTTGTTTTCCACCTGTACTCATGTAAATGTAATGTCAAATCCTCTTAAGAATCCTGAGCAGCCCTCCAGAATCACTTGTTCAACTGACATTTCTGTAATAATAAGGAAAGAAAAAAAGAGTTGTGTGAAATTAAATGGCATTCCTGTTGCCAAGTTGTTAAAATTATATGGCAATATGCTTCCAGTAGTTGTAAGAAATTAATTTGTGGAGTGCTTACAAGCTTTACATCTACTAAATCTCAACAGGATATAAAATGCTATTTAAGTGATACAACTTACAAATGTTATGAAGAAAAAAACTCAGCACCAAAGAGTGGAAGAATAAACTAGATTCTTGTCTGCACTCTGATTCCTGGAGGCTGGATCTCTACAGCTGAGGAAGCCAGGCAGGAGATCCTTGGTGAAGCACTTGTTTGTGTACGTATGTCAGCACCTGCAGCTCTCCCTTCTGCCTCCTCTGCAGCACGTGAGGCTGGGCTCTAGCAGTGAGTCACTCCACTCCTGCAAATGTGGCTGGCAAACAGCTCAGCCAGCCCCCCACTCTCTCTGCCAATGCGTTCTGACACTAGCAGCCACAGCAGAGCGACTCAGTGTCACTACTTTGCACCTGCTCTATTACAATGCTGTTGAGAAAGATGTGCCTGAGACACCTGTCTGTAGACGATAAATTCATTTATTAGTTATGCCACTATGTGATCACTGTCATCCTCTTCTCACAACAATGTCAAATACAATATAAAACTTTGGATTTTCTATAGTGAGTGAAGTCAGCAAAATCAAAAGCCAAGCAGTGCCAGCAGTGCTGTCACTACTCCACTCTGTGGGACAGGACCAGGGTAAGGCGCTTTGGCAATCAGCACCAAGTTTAAGCAACAAGCTTTCAGCACACACACAAGTTTCCTGCAGATGCACAGAAAACTGAGACCTCCTGGTTGCTCTCTAAGTTGCTTTGAAACTACGACAATTCGTTTAATCCAGCAGCAGATCCTGGCACTATTCTTTTCCTAAGTACAGTACATTTTGATAGCAACACAGAAGCACGTGACACAAAACGGATTTGTTCAAGCTCACCATGGTTCTGATGGGCTACACACACCAAGAGGCAACTCAAAAAGAGCACAGAACTCAATTCATCAGGACAACAACACTGACTCAAAGGAATTTCAGCTCAACTTCGTGAAGAAAGAAGGAGCTCACAAAGGAAAAGTTCTTATTGCAAGTTGTACTGCTCAGCTTGGTCACTTCTCACACAGAACAAAAGTATCAAAAGCTACCAAGGAGCCAAGGACAAAGAATTCCTGTTTTGTAACTATTTTAAATATAGCAAGCCTGCTTTAGAAAGAAAACCCCCTGCACAATATTTCAAACAGCCTTTTCTAGCAGACTGGAATGGTTAGACCAACACTGACAGAAAATACACATTTCAGAACTAGTTCTGGCACCTTGCAATTTGGACAATGCTTGTGCACATGGGACTGAGGCAGCTTGTTTGCAGACCCTTTTCTCATGGTATCCTTGGATCACCCGAGCTTCCTTCCCCGCTGTGGATCACTGGGCTCAGCAGGTGCCTTCCTCAGCAGGCACAGAGTGGCAGCTGTCGTGAGACACGGTGTCGATGCTCTGCCCTTGGGCCTGGGGGTGGATGGACACCTGCACGGCGATCTCCTGGCCCTGCTCGCTCATGGAGCCATCGTCCGAGTCGCCGGCTGGGGAATCGCTGCGCTTCATCTCGGGGTTCCTGGGGAACAGCGCGGCCTGGGCCCCGCAGCCGGGGTTCTGCTTGTCCTCCTTACCCACCTCGTCGGGGTCGTCGACTCGCACGGCCTCAAAGATCTCCTCCATGAACGCCCTGCAGTTAAGGATCAGAGGCGGGAGGGGAATGCTCCTGGCGAGCTCTTCAATGTACCTAGCAAACTCCATGGTCTTAAACTGAGTGACTTTGGCCAGCTCGAGCGTTTTGGCAGATGTGATGATAGGGATACGCTTGGCTATCTCAAAAGCCTTCTGCAGCTTCTCAGCCCCTTCCGTCCGGAAGAACTCATTGATGGCCTTCTCCGTTTTGCGGAGGTGGCTGCTCATCATGCACAGGCGGGTTATGTTCAAAATGAGGGTGATGGCAAAGGCAACGAGGCACACAATCATGTAGTAGATACTCATGTCCCCTGAGGTGAAGATAACCCTCAGGGTGACTGTGTAGTGCAAGGTCTCGTTGTGATTAATGCCTGCACACGTGTACCGGCCCCGGTCAGCAAAGCTGACCTTTGTGATGTTGAGGGCATTATCAGCAATCCTCCACCGGTCACCTGCAGAGTAAAAGAAATAAACAGAGCTCATGAAACAAAAATCCCAGGGTAAACATCAACAGGAGTCAAAGCTTGGCAGTAAGCAGCCCACTTGTAGTGTAACACTAACAGTACACCAAGGACTGAAATGTCCTTTTCATGCTTGTGACACAGAAAGCCTTTACCCACTTACCCATCCTACTGCTTAATGGTAAATTATTCTGCATGCTTGCTACACTGGTTTTACTTCCTTCTCTCATCTGCTCTTTCCAGTGTGCTTCTGGCCTGCTGTTTTTTTCTGACAGGGATCCTAATTCTTAACTAGGGCTTTTCACCCTATGTTAAAAGAATGTCCTCTATAAAGTCTAATTTTCCATACGTTCAGAGTCAAAAGTCAAGTGACCCATGAAAAAGATCAGCCTGTAAATGGCTCTGTTGGCAAAAGAACCCAGAATCTTCTCGAGGCAGTTTTCTGCTGAGCATGCAGTGCTGACATGCAAAACCCAAGTAAAAAGAAATCAATACAAGAAGCTTTATACAGCATTTGCTGTGCATTTATAACTTAGGGGGAAAACTGTTTTCAGAACTCATTTCTTCTAATTACTCTACTTTGAACTGTTTTCATAACTTATTCTTCTAATTACTCTACTTTGAACTAATCTCCAGATGGTATCATAACTACAAAAAGGTTACTGAATACTTAAGGCAGAAATATGGCCTCCAACAAGATCCTATCAATTAGCTCGATGACCTTCATTAACACTAATAGAGAAAAACACATGCATCACTGAAACATTTTTTAAAATGAAAAACTACAGGGACAGAACTGTAAGAGCCAATGGCTAGGAAAATATATTCCCCTTCCATTCAAAAGGGTTAAATAGCATGAATTTCATCATTGGCTATTACAGATTGCATTTCTTTCCACAGTCTCTCTGGTGCATAAACCAAAAAACAAATGTACTAAGTTACCATGCTTTAAAATTAAAGCACCAAAATTAAACACAACAAAATTAAAGCACCAACTTCCAGCTCAAAATATCACAAGTTGCGGAGAACTGTGTTTAATTTATGAACTTGGAAAAATATAATTTAAACCAGAGCAATAGTAAATAAAACCATCAGCTAGTATCTGGTAGGATGAAGAGTCAGTGCTTCTCTATGGCATACTGGGATGACTCTTGAGCAACATGATCCTGTGGGGCACCAAAGCAGGATGGATGGGCTGGAACAGAAGAACTCAGCTCTAATTCACATGCCACATATCACAGGGCAAAGGGCTGTGCTTTGCTCTCTCCTTATCTCCCAATTGTAGAAATGGAAGGATAGGAAGAGAAAATAAAGTCCCAGGGGTTTTCTGAAACTGTATAAAAGGGGATAATGATGGATAGAAAACAGCAGGAAAACGTACCTTCATCTTTCTGTTCAAGCAGGTGCCCTCTGGAGTTATACCAAAGGATATGTTCATACTGGCTGATGTTCAGTTTACATTCAATTAAAATACTGGTCCCCTCTTTGGCTATGATATCATGGTGTGCTGGAGAACTTATTAAAGCTTGAGACACTGCATGAAGTGATGCATTGAAAGATCCAAAAGCAACTGTCCTGTTAAAAGCTACATTTTCCACTGTGAATCCAACTGAAAGATCAGCACTAACAGTCAAAATTAACAGGCAATAGCTGAGCTTCATGGAAAGCTAGTGAAAATTCTTCTTTCATTTAATTTGGAGAAATGAGGTCATATGATATTAAGCTGTCGGTATTGCTCTGAGATCGGAGAGGAGGCTCTTGATTTGTTCTGTGACGGAAAATGTCTGGGATCCAAATGCACTTTCAAGACCATCAATATTTGAAGTGGAAACTGAAAGTACAACTGAAAAAAAAAAAAATAAAGCAATAAGTTTATTAATGACAGCAAGGTTACCCTATATTTAAATTTAATTTCCAGTAAACAGATTTTGATTAGCATAATATAAACTGTCAGCTGAGAGGTTCCAAATCAGAGCTTTGATCAGAACACAGTAATAAAATGAGGGTAAGAAGGCATTAGCACAACCTCCAGTCCACTAGATGTTCATCTTCCCAATCAAATAAATAATCTCTGGAACAATAATCATTAAGGGGAAAAAGGTTTTCAAAAAGAACAAATTGTTCAGACTACTCGAAATGCGTAATTATCTTTAAAAGTGGATTCAGCATTTGTTACCAGAGAAAAAGTGCTTTCTTAATAAAGGAAGAAAAGAGAGAAAGAGGATGTAATTTCTGCCTCTCGTCCCACCAATATCAAAGTGCTTTTAAGCCCTGGTTTTCTAAAGCCAGTCTTTCATTTACCATCCAGAGAGAAACCAAAGCGCACACACACACATCTGATTTTTCGCATTTATAAATACTTAGGGGCACAACTGGCATCAGATGTCTAAATACTACATAATATGATTTAATTTCTTGGAAAAAGTCTCCTGGTGGTTATCTACAGCCACAGAGAGGAAGTCCCTTAATGAACATCAAGACACTGATGTCTAAACACACTTCCCTTTTTGCAACCCTTCTTGCTGCTGCTGCAGTTTCTAAGCCTGCTTCCTGTTATTGTTTGTTTTACAATGAGTTCCTGTTGAAAATATTTTACTTTATGCTGCTACAGCTCAGCAGTCATATCTTATTCAATGTCTTCCCTATCCAAACTTCATAGCAATGTGAAAAATCGTTTTGTCTAGGGACAGACAGTCTTCAAATTAATGTGCACAAAAGATATTTTAAGACATTAGGATACAGCCTTTAATTTTCTGTCTTTTGCACACAAGGACTTTCCTTTTTTACAAGCCAGAATAAAAGCAACTTGTAACAAAATGAGATGACATTGATACGAGACGATCTGTAATCAATTTTCCTGGAAGCCTGATTCAAGGAAATTTCTAATCCAATATGTGTTCCCTGAAGTTATGATTCCATCTAGACTGCTCCAGAGCCTGAAAAAAACATTTACAAAGTACAGAAGCCACAAGTTCAAATGTTATCCTAAAGAATATCTCACTTCATACCATTGACTGTGTGACTTCAAATTTATCATCTTTTCTTCTACAAATAACAGATGTTAGTGGAATGGAATTTCATAAATATCACAACACAAAGGGACCCATTTACTTAATAAATAATGCAGACACTTTTCATCTTTCTAGAATTACTAGTTAACACTATCTAAAGCACTTTTGAAAAATAATGTAATATGCATAAAACCAGGTGATTTCTAGTAATTGTCTTTCATCAGAGACAAACTAAGCATATTCAAAAGGGGGAATTCTGCTGATAAGATGCTATCCAGACTGGGAATTTTTTTCAGTGAAAGTTAATTTGTCAAAGGTCAAACCAGATTCCAGACTTGACATCTGATGAGAAATGTGTTATCTGACCCATTTCCATTTCTGTTGCAGCTATTGCCAAAACCAGTTTAACAAAGAAGGCAAAGAAGACAGCTGTGTCCAACTCTCCTTCAAGCTTGACTAACCAACTCACCCACTGAATCCTGCACGAGAAACTGGAAAACAGGCTCCCCACTTGTTTCTCTGTAAACAGAAATCCCTTCATCCGCCTTCTTTTTTTTTTTTTTTTTTTTTTCTTATCATTGGCCCCACTCTGTTTTCTATCACGCCTCTTGTCCTTTCATTTAAGATGAGACTAGTGCAGAGAACTCAATTATATCATTGTGCTGGAGAAGCTACTTTCCCACAGCTAAACAGTTAAAAACAGTACCAAGGCCTCTTTCATTCCTGTTTTTCACCAGCTACACTTTAGGGAAAGTGTTACTGAGTTCTGCTGCCTCTGAAGAAGAGTATCCCATCCACAGCAACAGCATAGGTCTGAAAAGAATACAGTACTAAGGCTGGTGTTGATCAACAACTATTCTTGTTTGAGGGAGTGGTTTTAACCTTCCTTTTTTAGACCCCTGGTATTTTCAGAGTGTTTCAGAGCCCTCAGATGGCTGCTGACAACTGAGCTGCTTGTTTTGGTAACCTTGTGCAGGCTCCTCCCAGGCAGGCTATGGACTGGTAGTGGTTTGTGGACCACTGACATTTGGGTTGCTTTAAAGGTCTGTCACAGCTTGTGGTGGCAAGTGAGGTGCTGTGGTCCCAGACCCTCAGCTGACATCACCCCATGACCCAGCTGTCTTCAGCAAAAATGCAGTTAATGGCTTTTGCACGCATCAGATTGACTTCCCAGCACCTGATGCAGTTACAACTGATGATAGTGCTGCAGCAAAGACAAACCCTCACCTTCACCCTCGAACCATAGTCTGCTAAAACAATAACCTCCAACTGATACTTTAGATTTATTAGAGAATAATCCCAGTGCCTCTTATGCTTTGCCTGTGCTATTGTCATTTGAAATTACTAAATTTGAATTGTTAAGATTACCAAGCGTCTGTGATGTTCCTCCTAAATGACATTAGGAATCTCACTCATTTATTTAACACAAGAAATACTCAGTAACATTTTCCCTCCTAAGAATAATTATCTTCAGTAATTGCATATGCTCTCCACTATACTTGCACTGAGCCTGCATAATGTATAAACCACTGGTGATGGGTCATTTAATTTTACTATTAAATTCTTCGAGGTCTGATTTATTAGAAATTGTTTGTCTTTTGGAAAAGCCATTATTGCTAAGCAGACAATGATCTCTCACTGCTGAGTACTGGGAACAATAAAATGATTTGCAAAATCCATATTCTTCATCCATTGCACTTATGCAAAACAGCTGCTGGAGCTGATAAAAGACCCAAAAAGGATAAAGCGCGATCAGAGCCAACATCACAATTCTTCAACAAAGTGTTAAGCTCAAGCAAGATGAAATGTGCAGAATAGAAACTGGCTGTTTTACAACTGAACCTGAAGCTGAGCTCAACACATTTAACCTTTATTAAACCATAAGTTGTAACAACAAATAGCAGTGGAAAGATAAAAATCTGTGATGCATGCCCTTGTATGAGTCATCCTTGGCTCCTACCCTGAAGAAGTGTATTTTTGTTTAAGTTAGAGCACTCTAAGTAGTCCCACTGAGGTCAGTGGAAGCACTGATAGTACTTAAAATTACACACATTTATATGGCACTGCAAAATTGGGGCCCAAGAGGTTGCAAGTTATATGGTTTTACATTCACTGCTTATAACATCACTTCATACCTGGAGTAACGTGAGGCAATAAACCGAGACACACCTGACAGAGCACAGGCTGCTGATGTCTTCCATAAATACCATTTGCAAGCCCCCTCCGACCCTCTGTCAAACCAGGGAGACACATTTGGCAGAGCCCTGCAGACAGGAACTCTTGGGAAGTTTATGAAATACCATGGCCTCGACAAGAGCCGTTCCAGGTGCTCCCAGCATGGGAGAGGCCGCAGGGAGGGCTCACATTCTGTTGGCACCAGCCAAAGCTCTGCGGGGGAGTGGCAGCACCCAGGGCCCAAAAACCAACCTAAGGAGCAAATCCACAGGACACCAGGGCCAGCCTTGCCGGGTGAGGCTGCACAACAGGATTTGGTGTTTTGCTGTGCACATCTCTTGGCTGCCTGACAGGACACGGTGTTTTGCTGTGCGTATCCCTTGGCTGCCTGACACCTATCACGGGGTAACTCGCCACGGCATGGCATCGGCTGCGCACCAAAACAGGTTTTTTTGCCCTGTCAGCGAAAACTGTCCAGGCACAAAGTTCCACTTAATATTAGCCTGTCCCCCACAGCCCTTGTATGCTCCAAGTTCACTTGTGGAGAAGCCGCGGTCCCGCCGGGCTGCTGGTGGCAGTGGGACACACGACAGGACCCCACACTGCAGCCGAGGGCACCGGGCCACCAGGGGTGACGTCACGCGGGCTGGGGTCCCTGGGGCATGACGTCATGCCAGAAACACAGCCTCACAGAATATTCCGAGTTGGACGGGACTCACAAGGATCGTCCAGTCCAACTCCTGGCCGAGCCCAGGACGCCCCAACAATCCCACCCCGTGCCGCAGAGCGCTGTCCAAACGCTCCTGGAGCTCTGGCAGCCTCGGGGCCCTGCCCATTCCCTGGGGAGCCTGTTCAGTGCCCAGCACCCTCTGGGGGAAGAATCTTTTCTTAATACCCATGTAACCCTCCCCTGACACAGCTCCTGTCCCTGGTCACACAGACCAGAGCTCGGAGCTGTCCCTCTGTTGCCCCTCGTGAGGAGCTGCAGCCCCCGATGAGCTCTGCCCTTGGTCTCCTCGTCTCCAGGCTGACCAGGCCAAGTGACCTCAGCTGCCCCTCGTGTGGCTTCCCTTCGAAGCCCTCCACCACCATCGCTGCCCTCCAAACCCCGCTCCATGTCCACGCCAAAACAGCGAGGCTGGACAGGGGCCCGCGGCCTCCCCTTCCGCCGCTGCCCCCCGACCCCGACCTCGCCAGCTGAACCTAGCGGTACAGTCGCTCTCACCCGGACGAGGGTGCCCGGCCCGACCCGGCCCGGCCGCCCGGACGCGCTTCCCCGAGCTGGGGCCGCTTCCGGGGCAGCGCCGGGGCCGCTCTGCGCCAGCCTCGCTGGTCTCGGTCCGCCCGGAGCCGCAGGGGCCGCGCCGAGCGCCGAGGGTGAGGGCCGGCACAGGGCTCGGGGGGCTCTGCGGGGCACGGGGAGCCCCGCGGGAAAAGGCGCTTTCGGGGGCTCCTGTGGGGCCGGCGGGACCATGGCGGGGGGTGTGGGCACCTGCGGGGCTCCTTGTGCGGCAGGAGTCCCACGGGAGGAGTTAGGGAACGTGGGGGTGCCACATGGGACAGCCCCGTGTGGGGGTTATGGGACTTTGGGAGCCTTCGGGGGAAGCGGAGGCACAGGGAGGCCTCCAGGGCTGCGGGGTGGGGAGGGTGCCGGGAGTGACCCGGGGGCCGCGGTCGCTGCGGGGTCGCGGTGGTCGCTGTGGAGGCTCCTGGGCAGATGGGGTGGGGGTCCCCAGCCCGCAGCCGGAGCTGTCCCTTTGCTTCGCTTGAGGCCATCACTGCCCCGTGGCGGGGGCAGCTGCCCCAATTGCATCAGTGAGCGCCGGCGGGGGACACAGCGGCACCCCAGTGTGATCCCTGGGATGCTCGGCCTGGCCCTGTCTGGCCCTGCCAGTCGCTTCACCCTCAGCTACTGCCGGAGGAGCCCGGATGGGTGACACCTCGGCCCCGGCAGCAGCGTGACAGCCGCGCTTGTGGGTTCCCCATCCCCGATTCGTGTTGCTGGGGCGGCTGCCGTGACAGCTGGAGCACAGCGCAGTGTCTGGGGGTGTTCATGCCCTGCAGGGCTCATTCCCGAGTACAGAAGTGACCCAGTCGCTGCCTCCCTACCTGCTCAGCTCTCTGACAGCTGTCCCCATTTGTATCCTACACTCCTCAAAGCAGCCATCCTAAGCGATTTGTTTTCACTTTTATTTTGGTGGAACATGTAATGGATTTAATTATCTGAGGCGCTTTTGTGCCGTCATTTGTTTTTCAGAGTTAGCAAACTGTTTTTTTTCCTGCAGAGAGGGTGTGTCAGTTAGATAAAGCCACGTGTCCCTATGGGACTTTAAACTTCCAAGTATGACATTTCGTCGAGTCAGACATAATTTGGTGTACACAGATGTGGTTACGTGTGGCAACATTGTTGTGTTTAGTTATTTAAAACACCAACATGATGCTCTTGAACTAATGTTGAAGTGCAAGAGAGTGATTATTTTATTTACTTTGCTTTCTATGGTGGTTTGTAGTCATGTCTGAGAAAGACAGTGTTGAAAATCTGAAGGAAGAAACCTCTTACAAAGATGAAAATGAACAGAAGTCAGAGGAACTTGGCTGCTCTGAAAGCAGTGAAGGGAGAGAACAAGAGACTGTGACTGTGACTCGGAAAAGACCTGAACCCAAGCCCCCAAGCCAGCCTGCTGCCGCAGAAAAGCCTGCAGCTGAAACCATCAAGGTATGTTCCTGTGCTTGCTCAGAATGATGTGACTTCACGTTTCATGGCTTTGAGTGCAGGAGAACTGTGAGCATAAGCCCCACTCCTTTCTGAAAATTCACATTGCTGTTCTCTGAAATGAAAAAGCTGCACTATAGTCACATGTCACACACTGCTTGTGTTCCTTTCCTTGCCATAATGCCTGCATCAGTCTTCTGTTTTCCTTCATTAAAGGTCTCAGATCCTCCTGCAGTTCAGACAGGGTGGGGCTACTGGGGAAGCTGGGGGAAATCTCTTCTGTCAACTGCGTCTGCTACCGTAGCTACTGTAGGTAAGGCTCTTCCTGGTATTTGATAAATATTTTAATCATGTTTTGTGTCTCCAGCTGGTGCTTTAGAACTTGTTTCTAGAGAAGGGGATTTCAGTTATAGCAGCCGTTATTGGAAAAATGTCAAGAGAATTGTTCAAGTAATGGGAAAAGCTTGTACCGAAAGGTACAGTGAGATTAAAGAGATATGCACAGACAGAATTACTTTCAAGTTTTTAAAGCATTTCTTTAATTTTCACCTGGTATTGTAAACTGGTGTTCAGCCAGTATTTACAACTTCATTTAAAAGCTGAGATGAAATCTTGGTTCATTACATTGGTAGGTGAGCAGGATAGAAGAGGTTTTAGCCCTGGTTAAACTGTTTTGAACAGAAGGAATCCGGTATAATTAAAAAGAATGTGCAGCTCTAATCCTATTTCTGTTCTGATTTCTGTCTTCTCTAGGTCAAGGTATTTCAAATGTCATAGAAAAAGCAGAAACAACCCTTGGGATACCCAGTCCTAGTGAAATCTCATCAGAGTCTAAAGATGCTACAAGAGGTCAGTTTTGTACTGCATAAGAACAACCCTGAAATGTTTTTCATAACATAATCAGCCCCAAAATAACATCATCTTACTCTGCACTGTGCACATTGAGATCGATAATAAAAACATTAAAATAATACTCTATTGCTTTGTTCTGTTAGCTCTGAAAAGCAGGGAGGAAAATAATCTGAATTATAGGTTTGTTCCTGGCTGACACTTGGTGTCTGTTGATTTTCTCCACTCTGTGGCTGACAGGATCTTTTTTTTTTTTCTGGAAGTCAGGAAGTTAATTTTCTGCCTTCTAATGCAGGAAGCGAGAATCCTGCTGCCAGCAACGCAGATGCAGCTGATGATGGCAGCTCCTTCCCTATTGCTGGGGCTCTTGAAGTGTTATCGACCATTTCTACTGCTGTCCAAAGCACAGTGAGTGAGTTGGGAATGCACGAGAAAATGGATTTAAGGGAACTTTGGGGTTTTGGTCTTTCATCTGAAACATTGTACGAGCAAACTTAATTTGTGGGATGAATGGTGAGAAACTCTTTGAACCTTCAGACTACTCTTTTTCTGGGCCTTGCTTCTAACTGGCACCTAATGTGAAGGATGTCTTGAATTTTGATAGTTCTGTATTAAATGTTGGTACATTACAAAAAAATTCCTAAAGGTGGATTGTGCAGAGTATGCATTTCTGTGCGTGTCACCTCTACTCTGTCATTTCTGCTCTTTTCCTTTGGAGTAATCAGGTAAATGCAGGGTCAGACTCATTCCTGGAATATTTCCACTGATTTCCACAGAGCTGTCTAGAGATGAAATCCATTCTGCTCTTCAAAAACCTCTGTGAAACTAGTCCAATTTGCTTGGAAATCAGCTTGCTCCTGTGACCATGAGAAATGCACTTCAAAGGAAGCCATTACCCTTAGAAACTACTTTTGTGATCTGCTGTCTTGTCAATTTGCCCGTGAATCTGAAAGAGCTGCAGATGGAAAGCTGGCTTCTCTGTCTGCTTTTAAGGCTTGAACAAAAGTTAGCAATCAAAATCCACAGGTCTGGTGTTTTCTCATTGGAAGGATGAGAACTAAATACTGTCATGTGCAGAGAACCAGCTTGTTCACAAACTGAAAATGTATTTCCCATCAGATTGCTGCAGCTCTCTGGGTGCTGTAATAAGCTGTTGGGTGGTAATGTGTTGTGGCTCTTTCCATGTCCTGCTGCTCTCTTTGTGATGATTAGGGTTGAATTCTAGGGTGACAAGGACCAATTTGGCTTTTATGTGAGTGCCCAGCATAAGATTGCTGATAAAACCCTCTCAATTCCATTTCTTCCATTGTATAATCTTCTGTGAGTTTTATGTGCTGTTTTTATCCAAATCTGGTTCCTAGGGAAAAAGTGTTATTAGTGGAGGTCTGGATGCCTTGGAATTCATCGGGAAAAAGACAATGGATGTAATAGCTGAGGGAGACCCTGGATTCAAAAAAACAAAGGGCCTGATAAACAGAACCTCCACGTTATCTCAGGTACAGCAGCTCCCTATCAGCACCTCATTGGTTTCTCTCATTTCTTCTCCCTTCTTTTGTGGTCCTGTCATTAAGCAACCATTATTGCTATTGAGCCAAAAGCCTTCTCCTCCCCTTTTCTCTATCTCCTGGCACTGTCATGAGGCCTCTGCTTTTCTTTTTCAGGTCTTACGAGAGGCAAAGGAGAAAGAAGAGCAGCAGACAGCTACCGAGGTTACCATGGCTACTGAGAAGAAAGCCCATTATGGGTTACTGTTTGATGAGTTTCAGGGTCTTTCGAATCTGGAGGCCTTAGAGATGCTTTCCAGAGAGAGTGAATCAAAGGTAATGGCCTTGAGCATTTTGCTTTCTATTTTGAGTTCAGCTGAGCAGGGGAAAAAAGATTAGAAATATATGTATATGCATGTAAAATCAAGTGCTCAGAACTCGCTGTAAAATGATTACAGAACTTCACTTTCATCCTTGCATTAGGATCTGGTGTTTACCGTGGGAGCAGTTTGTCCTGTCCTCTGCTCCTAAAGCCATTCCCTTTGCCCCAGTCAGCCTCAGTTCCTGCAGGTCTTCAACTTTCCACAGGTTACTCTCCTCATCCCCACTGGTTTGCTGCCTTGGCCTGCATTTTCCATCCTATTGGATGGATTTATTGATTCTCTCTTTGGCTGTGCTGCCCCTGTCCAGGTGAAAGCAGTTCTAAATGCCCTCTCTGGAGAGGAGTTGGACACACTGAAGGAGGAAATGGAACAACTCAAAGAAGCATTTTCTTTGCCTGAATTCTTTGAAGAAGAAGAGGAAGAAAAGAAGGGTAAGAGACCCTCAGGTTCTGAGAAGAGAAGCTGGTCCTCACTGCAGAACCAGCCAGCCCTGATCAGTAGCAATGGGCATGATGCCAAATTTAAATTATTCTTTATCTGGATGCTTAATCCTAAAGCCAGCTGTAGCCAGGGGCATGGCAGGTAGCAACACCCTTCATCTCTGGAAAGCTGCTGTGTAGTAATTCTGTAGCAGGAATGATTTCTTGCTGGAGCAGGATTAGCATTGTTTGACTCCTGGGCAGTTCATACAACTGACCCTGAGCCAAAAGGCAAATTCAGAGAGAGAGTGGGTTTTCTTAACCAGGGGGGAAAGACTGTGAATAGAGTTGTCCTACCTGTGGGAATGCAAAAAGCCTTTTTATTTGTTTTTAAAATCAGAGGTAGCCACACATACCAAAAATTTCAGAGGTACCTTTACACACAAGAGCCCTGATTCTTGAGAATTACATGGATTTAAATGTAAATTTCTTGCATTGCTTTTACCTAAATGCTCATCAGGGACGGCTTACACACCTGCACTTGCTATCATTCAACAGTTAATGTATCTTTTATATTTGCACATAACGGATCTCACATCTGCTCTGCCATATATAATAGGAGAACCATAGACTCTAAGTGATATTTCGGACTCTCCAAGGTGATGCGCAAGTTAGTGTGTTATAAAGGGCTGCCTGTAAAAAAATAAAAGATAAAAAAAATGGAGGTACCTTAGCTACAAAACCAGAATTGAGAAGGCAAGAACTAACCTTCAGGCACTGATGTCTCTACCTTTGCAGAACTTACCTTAGAAATTGTATTTGAAAAGACTGGGTTTGATGCGTTCTTGCCTGAGGTGATGATTCAAACAGAAATAAAGGAAACAGTTGACAGACTTGTGCAGAACTAGTTGTGCATTGAAGTGCTGCTTATTCCTGAACCTGTCCTTTGTGTGGATTCTTTAACCTTTCCTGTCCTTTAGGAGACGAGGAGTTCACAAAAGAAGTAACAGAGTTGTTTTCAGAATTGCACATCTCCTCCAAGCCAGACAAAGTGATCACGGTGAGTTATTTTCCATATTCTAAAAGCTGCAGAGTTTCCTCACAGGAAGGGCTTCTCTTTACCTGCTTTCCTTGTGAAAATATCAAATTCATGAAAACAAGCCATATTTTAGATCTTTTGGCAATGGTAGGCAAAGGAGGTAGGCCTTTCCTTTAACTTTATGGGGCAGAACAATATGAACCTTCAGCCACCATGGTGAAATAACCTACAATCATGAACTGAAGGCCTCCTCTTGGCTGAGCACCTGGTTTTACTGTGTTCAGGAGTTGGTATGAGGAAGAATCCCCTTTCTTGCCATCATTTCACTACCCTTCAGATCCACCAAGTGGCAGCAGCATTCTGCAGACATGTTTCTAAAGCACCTCTGATAGCCTGGTCTTGTTGGTAAACTCCAGCCCCTGGTGCTAGAGAAACAACTCCCCTCAACTACATCAGTGCAGCCAGACTTCTGCAAAATCCTGATGGCACCGGGATCATTTGTCCTGGTTCTTCTCAGAAGCTCAGAAGTCGTAGCTGCCTCCTTCCTCTGGAGAGATCCAGTACTCCACTGTCTTGTGGTGTGCAGCAGGGCTTCATTCCAGTCATTAAATGCCACGGCACTTCTTGCTACAGGTGAGAACATCTGCTCATGAGTGGATAGCACGATTCAATAGCAGTCTTCCTAAAGGAGAAAAAGGAAGTGAAGAAAACCGGGAAGTAGAATCCAGGGATGGTGACCAGGATGCTAAGAAATCAGTAGAGGTAACTGAGTAATCAAGGAAAAGAATATCTGTCTGCAGAGTGTTTATCTCTGAGTTACAGTTGTGATTCACAGAGTTTATGGGTTTCTATTTCTGTGTGTGTTCTGAGGTCTAAAAGGGCAGAGTAATGACAGTATGTTGTATGATTGACTTGCTTTAAATAATACAAGCTGCTAGTTTTTGTATGGTATGGGGAATTTTTGTCACTCTTGCAGGATATTCATGCATTTGCCATAAGAAGCCTGGCAGAACTGACAGCCTGCTCCATTGAAATGTTTCACAAAACTGCAGCTTTGTTTCTCTACGGTCAGAAACAGGAGGTGACAGCCACAGACAGAGCCAAGTCACTTTCACAGTGAGTGCATCTCTCAGTAAATGGATAGCATGTAATTAATGATTAAAGTGTCTAATAATTCTTTGCAAATCCATGCAATGCAGTGCTCTTGAATTCTGCATAGGTGTTTAAATTTGGAAATTTGGCAAATTTGTGAATTTGTGATGGAGTGGCATCACTATCTTCCAGCAGAATTCAGCTGTCTCTTTCCAGCTTAAAGGCATTTCTTGATAAGAAAGAGGAAACCCTACTTGAAAGCTTTGTGTAGCCTAGAAGAATATTTGCCCTAAGCTTTTGCTAGGCTGTAGGCAGAGATACAGGACAAAGCAGTTGTATAAAAGTGATTCCTGATTACCTCTTTGTTAATCATTTCGTATGCTTGGTATGTGAGACTGCAGAATTACTGCACAGGAGATACTTGGCGTGTGTCTGAAATATGCAGTACCTTCTAATTCAGAAAATGACACTTGCCATTAAAAAAGGCAAGTTAGTACTGTTCCTTCTGGATGGATGTGCCTGTCCTGTGAGTGCTGTTCCACATCTTCTCCTTTAATTATTTATTTCTCCATCTTTCCCCTCTCTATTTTATTTGGGAAACTTCCGAATCTTCATACACCATTTATATGTTCTATGTCAATTTTAGTTTAACTTAATAAGCATGGAAACAAGGCATTTATGTTTTAGAGAAATGCTGAAAGAAACTTCATCATGAGGACTGTGTTTACTTCATTGTTTTCCCTCTCTTCTTCCACAGACTGACGATCATGCTGTGTAAAGAACTGTCAGCTTTCTCTAAAGAGTTCACAACGTGCTTAACGACTGCAGGCGTAAGTTACACTACAGTGCTGAGGAATTTGATTACAGCCTTGGGATCTTTACCATGAAGTGCTTTTTGGTTTTGCATGTTTACATACACAGTTTTTTCCCCTGTGAACTGATCTTCTAGGCCATTGTTCCTCAAATTCTGGCAGGTGAGCTTTTGAGAGGCTCCTGCTGCATTCACCCTGGCACAGAGTAGGGGTGGGAATTAGTGCTCACAGTGCTGAGGAGACAGAGGCCAATAAAGTTTGTGAGCCTGTTGCGGCTTTTCCAAAGCACTCGGGTGTTACTGAAGATAGCACCATCATCTCTGGATTCCCCACTTGCCCCCAGTTCATTTGAAGATGTGATGTGTATTCATACCCAACCTGTGCTAGGCACATGCGGTTTGTTCTTACTTGTGTGCTACAAGACAGCTAAGCTTGTGGCTTAGCTTTCCTCTAGTCAAGGGAGCAGTGGTGGTTTTAAACTTACTGAGGATTTAGCTTTATCTTGCTTGAAGAAATGTGATCAAATTTTCAATCAGGATAATATATGTCTGATCTCTGCAGGTCAAAGAGAAAGCAGATGTGCTTAATCCCTTAATCACTGGAGTGTTTTTGGAGGTCAGTTATGCTAACGTTAAAACTTTAAGCTAATACTTTAAAAATACAGATGCTGGTTCTTCCTACTTCAGGATCTTTATGCATGCCAAGTTCTCTAACCCATGGTCTAAAATTGTGCTTACTTGTCTAATAACTTGAAAGTTTTGATAAATGTCTGTAGATTTGCACAAGAGATGAGTTACTTAGTGAGGAGTGAGTGTCAGCTCACAGTTATGTCAGGAGACACATACTGAATTCAGCAGCCTGGATTTTTAGAATTTAAATGTCCACAGTCAAACCTTAGACAAGTTCAGAAATCAGCCTGCAAGGGTCCCAGCACTTCCTTACTGCTAAGCTGGTTCTCAAGCTTGCAGAGCTCTGAGGTGTGGTAAGAAAAGGGTGTTTCATGTTGGTGTGTTCTTCCTTCCTGCCACAGCATGCTGTGCTTCACTTAGAAATAACCACTTTTCATCTGTTACTGAGAACAGTATCCTGCATTTGGATTGGAACTGATCTTGTTTGGCAGTCTTCAAGTCAGTTGCTTTTTTTGCCTAGTAGTGTAAAACCCCTCAGAAACTTGATACAAATTTGATTTCTAGAATGAAGTCTTTAAAATCCAACAAGCACTTGGCTTCTGTTTTTTCTGTTCCATAATCAATGCTGTTTGAAATGAGTATGTGGTAAGTAAAGCTAATTGGTAGCGTAGTTATTCATGTGTGTATTTTGATTTTTGTTTTCACAGGCTTCAAACAGTGCATCCTATATCCAAGATGCCTTCCAGCTCTTGCTGCCTGTACTGCAGATCTCTCTTATTGAGGCTAGAACGGAACTATCACAGTAATAAAAACCCTTCTAATTAAGAACTTTCTGACCTTCCCACTTCGTAGTTTCCATGCTGGAGAATGATGTAATGGCTCTTATTAAAGGGAAAAAGATGAACTCTGTTCACTGCTGCTGCAAGAATGGTGATTAAGTGCAGTCTGGCAATGACAGCTCTTACAGCACACTGAGAGATGTGATTAGCATAGTCCAGGCTGGTGGACAACGTGGCAGACTTAAAGTGCAGATTGGTTCTCTGTTTCATGGACTGTCTGTATCTTTTCAGTGAAATCTCTCTGCTGTATGTGTTAACAAGCGCTTTGTGTTCACAGTCCAGAGAGCTGCTCCACTGCTGAAGAGAGGAGTAGCAGCTGGCTAGTTCAAGTTAGCTAAAATCATGGTGTGATTTTTAAGTCAGGCATAATTGGGTTCCCGATAGCTCTGCATTCGTGTTGAAGTGAATATTGGATAGGAAGTGCAAGGAAAGGCAAATATTTATGATTATGAACCTTGCAGTTCCTAGACTGGGCAGAATAAAGCAGAGAGAATTCCTTATCAAGCTGTTGTTGCTCAGCTTCCTGAAGATGTCTGTACTGACTCAGGGATGTGGGACAGGGACTCACACCAGGGGGCTGTTTCTCATTCTCTCACGCTGTGCTTGCTTCAGCACAAGCTGGGAGAATGCTGATCTGGCCCTAAGAATGCAGGTACTTGGCTTTATAGCAATAAATGAGAACTGACTAAAAGGGATTGATTTGTGTTTGGGCAATTTAATGAGAGAATTCAGCAGGAGGATTCCCCTTTTTCAGTGCAGCTTGACATGTCAGCCACAGACTGTTCACAGACTCACACACTGCCTGTCTTCTGTGTAAAAACACTATAATCAATGCTTCTTCTTGGAAGGTATGTATTAAAGTAGGGAGAGGGGAAGCAATTTGGTTCTGTTAGTAGGAGTTCTAATTTGCCTCAGAAGCTGCTCCACGTATGGTATCTGTTTCTTTGTGCTGTGCAAGTTCCCTGCTTTGTTCCTTTATCTTTTGAGCCTGCCCATGGGGAGGCAGCAGCCTCTGCTGGAATCACAAGAGCAGAAACGCACAGCTAAAATGGAATTTCAAGAAGTCCATAATAGCTAACCAGAGGTGACTGAATGTCACACCTGCCTCTGCACTTGCTCATTGGTAACAATGATGCTCAAATCCCCTTTTGAAAATCCTCTGGGTTTTAGCAGGTCTTGCACATCTCTGCTATACTGAAGGCTTAGAACATTCCTCTGCTCTAGTTGTGCAGTAGAGAAATGTTTTTTGTATTAGAATACCTTTTGGCTAATGCTCTGATTTTACATATATGGAAAAAGCCCTGCCTCACTCATGGTTAGACTGATCAGATCTCTAAAGGGAGAGCTTTTTCTTGCATCTTAAAAACTGGACTTGAAAGGAGTGTGTCTGGGGTGAAAAAATCTGCACTACAATAAAATCTGTATTTTTTTTCTTCTTTTGGTTAATAGCATTATTAAATAAAGAATTTGTTTTGACAAGCGTTTCTGTTAAAAGATATCAAGGTAGCAGTGGGCACAAATGAAATGAAATAACAGTGGGTTTTTCTCAGCCCTGACTGCATTTTTTGGGGCAGAACTGGGTGCAGCTCTGGGGCCAGGACAGCTGGGATTTTTCTCATGGCAGGAAAGAGTGCTGTGAACCCAGGCTGGGGAGTGAGAGCTCCCACAAATGAGCTCCCAGTTTGTGTGTCAGTGCAAAAATGCAGCTTTGCTCCTGCCAAAAAGCCAAAATTTACAGAGATGTCAGAAGAGAAGAAATAAAGGTAATGGGGTTTTATGAACCAGCAGCAGCTGCTTTTTTGCAGATAAATTCTACTGACCTGCAGTGCTTCAGTGTAAAGTAGTTTAATAATTAAAGGAAACGAGGTGATTTTTTTTTTAACATGCAGACAGTAATTCTTTCAGCCATGTGCCCACCTGGCTTTTGTTATAGCAGCCAATAATCAAATGTGCACCAGCTTCATTTGTGTGCCAGTGCAAGGACCGCAGTAGACAGACAACGAAAACAGTTCCACAGTTGCTGAAATGTTTCTACCCAAAGGATTCATCAGAATTCAGCATCCAACTGTCTGGAGGTCTTCCTGCTTGGCCTTGCCTTGCCTATGAACCTAATGAGAGCTGACAGTAATTTGAGCAATTCTGGTAGTGTTTGGGGAGGTGAGAGGTGGCTGAGAATAGATAAGAGTCAGCTAAGATGCTGGCAGTGACTTGGAGGGGAAAAAAAAAAAAGCCTTCCACAATTGTTTTCTTTCCTTGGGAGTGATTCTGTTAGTTGCAGCTGTAAAAGCTGCTTCCTGGCAGCTTCTGTGGAAAGGTTTAAAACATAAAAAAGACTTGGTCTTCCCAATGGGCTTCGGGATGTGCTCCCATGCCTTGCCCAGCTGCCTTCCCAGGGACTCATTTTCCCATTATTAAAATGTGCATGTTCAGTAGCAGCAGAACCTCTGGCAGGATGAGCAGTTGTCCTCATTTGGAAAAGCAGCAGCTACGTTGCCACTGGTGGCCCTGACTAAAGGGACTCTTGTCCCAGGTCACCCACAGCACAAATTAAAGGTGACCTGACTCAGAGGCAGGAAGGGGGGAGCTCGTGGCAGGAGGAGGAGGAGGAGGAGGGCTCTGGCATTTCCTTTTCAGGTGTGTACTTTGAATCCAAAATAAACAGTGGTCTGTGATGATGTGACTTGAGCAGAGATGGGTATTCTGTGGTCAAAGGCTTCCTGGCACAGAAATGGAGGACATAAGTGGCCTGTACTGTGCTAGTCCATGTTTTCTGGGAGTCTTCTGTGACAGCTGCTCGAGGTTAGCACACACTGGTGTTTTGGGTGCTGGCTGGCAGGTGCTTTCCCTTCTTCAAGGGCAGCTTTGTGCCTGCTGCGGGGTGAGAGCAGAGCCTGTGCAGTCTGTGGGCTGGGACCTAGAGGTGTCCCTGGCTGACACTCTGCTGTCCTGCTGGGGGTGGCAGCCACCCCTGTGCTGGAAGATGCTGGTGGCTGCAACCTGGCCTGGTGGCTGGGATGGCCCCGGTTCCCTGGGTAACACTTGGTGTCCCCATGTCCAGAGAGCAACGGCAGGGCTGTCCCCTGGGCTGCTCTCTCTGGAGGATGCTGGAGGCATCAGAGGACTGAGAGCCCAGCTGGGGCTGGCAAGGAGTGAGCAATGAGGTCACCAGTCAACAATAAACTCGAGTTCGGTATTTGTGGGGGAGGATCCTCCTAAGGTGGCAGGAGCTGCTCAGAGGTGTGGGTCGGATGCCGGCGCCGATCCCAACACCAAGCCTGGGTCTGTCCCAGGGTCCTGCACTGTGCTCCATGTGTGCATCTCCACCAAATTCCCTGGCTGCACCGACCTGGCAGCTGTGTCACGCTGGCACAGATGGGATTATTGCCATCATTTATCCCCAGACGAAGTGCTGGCAGCAGGAGCTCCCCGAGTGATTTGTGCGTGAGCTGAAGCACCTCTGTAAGAGCACCAGAGCTATTGATTGTACAATGGGCAGCAACAGGGACTCTGCCGCTGGCTTGGCTGAGCTGCTTCAGGGTTTATCCACCCTGGCCATTAAAACCCATCCCTCATTTCTGATCTAAACCTGTCAAGGGAACTCTTGCTCTGGGTTTGGGGCCAGTGCAGGCTGTGGTGGAAGAGGCCTGGGGCAGACATAGCCAGGTTTTTGGGGAAAGTGACTTCTGTAGAGCTGCTTGCTCCCTGCATGGGTTACCAGGGTTAGGTTCACTCTGTGGGAAGGGGGCTGCACGCACAGCAATTACTGTAAATGAAAGTTAAATGACTGTGGGAGCAACTTTGTTGTAGAGTTGAAGGCGTTAAATGGGACAAATCTTACGGGAGAGCTAATTCCTTTTATTAGGTGGGGAAAACAAATTAGCTGGGTACAGGAGCCCTTTCTGACACTATTGTTACTGTTATTATCCTGTACTGGTGCTGTTGGAAATGAGGGCATTGCCTTAGAGGGAAGGCACATTATGCAAGTGTTTAGACGTGCTGGTAACTGCTCTCTGCTGACAGGTATTTACTTAATGATATGTTGGAGTGAAAGCCAGCAGCAAGGACAGGCATCAGAGTGAGCTGGGAGTGCTGAGCTCTGCCTGGTCCAGCCTTGCCTCGACCTGCTGGAGCTGCCTGACACCTCCCACCCAGACTAAGCATCCCCCAAAGCCCCTTTGCTGTACTTCCAGCAGCATCCTGACCATACCACATTCCCAGACTGAGTCCCCAATGCTCTCCCTGGTCCCAGGGCAGGTCCCCATGGACCTCTGCAGCCTCCAGAGCTGCCCTGACTTGCTTGCAAAAGGTCTTTTTGCTCCTGCCTGTGCTGGAGGCAATGCCTCCTGTGGGTACCAATGGGACTGGTCATGTTTCCGGTGTCATGTGCTGTCCATGACGGATGGCAGAGCCAGTTTTTCTGCTCCAAAAGTGGGACTGGGGAGGAGACCGCAACACTCAAATAGCCAGAGCCCTGGTAGCTGCCAGCCAGCCATCGAGGAGATCACTTCTTTTTCAGCTCCAGGTAAGGCCCTTGCCTTTCTCCCTGAGCCATCCAGGGAATTTACAGACTCACCTGTGTATTTTACAGTCTGGAAAAGTAGAGCAGAAGGGCAGGGTGAATGAGAGGGTGCAGCAGGAGCACCCCTGGGACAGCTCGTGCTCCATGTGGTCCAGGGGATGGCAATGGGACTTGAGCCTTGTGGGAAGGACTTCAGCCCCTTGGCTGAGATGGGAGTGGGCTCACTGCGAGCCTGTTGAGCCTGGGGGGATAAGGCCATCCAAGCTTCATCTGCAGGGGCATGAACACACAGATTTGCTCCGTTATCCAGGGGTCTGATCCAGCTGCACCTCATGCTCTGCTGGCTATGGATGATTACAGCTGCTCCGTGGGGACCATCAACTGGTCACTGGGTTTTGCTGGTTTGTCTGCCTGGGCTTTAGGAAAACAGCTCATCTGAGGCAGGCAAACCTGCCTGCCTGAAATGCGAGGTGGCCAAGGCTCTAAAGGAACAGGCAAAACTGGATCTTCTGGTCCGGGATGGGATGGAATTGGAAAAAGCTGAGCGCTGACAGCCATGAGGAGCCAGCACCCAGGGCAGGGGCTGCACAGGATGCTGGGTGGCACCCCCAGACAGGAGCTTGTCAGAGCCCACCCCAGCTCTTGGAAATCAGCAGGGTTGGTCCCCAGGGACAGAGGTAGCACTGCAGGGGGAATTAAATGGTTTTAACCCCCACAAAGAGGCATCTCTTTGCATGTGTTGGGGCAGCACTACCCATTCCCAGCCCTGGCTGCTGGACTTCAGTCTGGTTGCCCATTTCCTAGTGCAATGCTTGATGCCCATCTCTGTGTACCCTGTGCCTTCCCTGCCTGCTCCTCTCTGGCAGTGAAGGGACAAAGCAGGGGCATCCTCATGGATTCAGGGCTGGGCACACCACAGGAGCTGTGGGGTACCTTTGGTGAGCAGGACCTGGGATCAGAGTGTCACCTACACTTTCTCCTACCCCTTCCCAGGGTCTCGATTTCTTTTGTTAATGTTTGATTATTTTTAATGATTTTAGATTAAAATGTAATTATTTTCAATTAGTAGTTACACTTCTTAATTACGGAGATGAATTAGATTGCTGTTCATTATTAATTAGATTTTAACTTTGCGCTGATTACATCTTTTATCAGTCACTTCCCACACTCCTTTCCTTCCCATCCAAACTCCCTCTCCCCTGATGCCACCCCAAAGCCCACTGCTTCCTGCTCCCCTGCAGCATCTTTAAAAACCAGTCTAGAAAATACAAATCAATGCTATCGGCTCAGTGACTACAACTGGCTCCTTCAAAAAGGCCAATAATACCAACCAGATGATGTCATTTTGTGGCTAAAAACCATTAAAAGGAAGCATTAATATTCTACCTCCCTCCATCACTGGCTGGAAGAGAAACTGTTTCCTAATTACGTGCTGCTGCAGGAAGGATCCTGCTCTTCCCTGCCAGCAGAAGGGACCTGATCCCTTGCCCCTGCTGCCCTGTTCGTGTATGAGAGGGAGGGTTTGGCCTGCCCAGGTTATTTCACGGACTTTGTTTGGGCCTCCTATTTTTAAAGCAAGCTGTTTTCTTTCCTTTCTTTTTACCTGTCACCTTTCAGGCACCTATTCAATGCTTGGAGTTTTCTTACCCTTGTTCTCATCTTCTCCTCTGCTTCCTGCTGCCTCCATCTCCCTCCCTGCCATCACCCTGTCCCTCAGGGGATATCTCCTTTCTGCTGGGGTTTCCTAGGAGCCCCCACACCTGCTCTTTATTGTTTTCTCCTTATTTAATCTTAAATATTTTGGAATTTGCACCTGCTCATGGTGGGGGCATGGGAGTGGGGGTTAAGACATCTCCCTGCACATTTGCCCTACGATTTCTCTGCCTTCATTACTCTCCACTTGCTGCTTCCCTGAGCAGAGGGCAGTGGGGGCTGCCTGGGTGGGCACAGGGTCCGGTCCTTCTGGTTTTTGTGCAGTCCACAGCTTGGTTGAGCTCCTTGCCTGCTGTTTTGGGGGTTAGGAGATGAACACAGCCTCTGTGAAAGCTGAATGTTCCAGGGAGGCATTTTCATCCCTGCAAAGTTCACCTTCCTCCACCCTCCAGCTGCTCCTTCAGGTCCTCTCTGTTCCATAGGTGTGACCGTCTCGTGGCCCAGAGCTCTTTGGCTTTGGTGAAATGTCAACAATCCTGAAATGTGAGTGTTTGGTGTGGGCCCAGGGGCACCTGCTGGGTCTGTGTGTGCTGGATGCTGCACACTAGCAATGAACCTTCCCTGTGCCCTGCTGTAGGGTTTGGGCGGGAGGATAAGGAGGAGAAGGACAAGAAGGAGGAGAAGGAAGAAAAGGAGAAGGAAGAGACTGAGGGAGAAAAAGAGAAGGAGAAGCAGAAGAGGAGTAAGAAGGAAGAAGAAAAGGTAGGGGAATGATAGAGTTTTCTGCAGGACCTTTTACATCCTGGCTGTAAAGAGAAGCCACATCTGACCCATGGCAACCCCACACCTGTGGTAGATGGCCCTATGCCCAATACAACCTAGAAATCCCACTGTGTCCGTGGCTTTTCCACTGAGGGACAGCTGTCTCTTTGCTCCCAACATTCCTAGTTAGCTCTCCCTCCTTTTTCTTTCCAAATGGGATGCTGGTGTGGACAGTGATGCTCCTGCACTGCATACACCATGAAATCCTGGCTCTTGGCTCTGGAAGGCTCTGTGGGGTTCCACAGCAGCACCAGTGCTGCCCAGCCTGGCTCTAGATACCCCCAGGACCAGGAGTGTCTCTGGCTTGAAGCTCTAGCTCAAACAGCAAAGAGTGCCAGGGTTCCCAGTGATGCTTGTGCCTCTCTCTTCACCCCAGCAGGGAGATGGGGAAGAGGACAGGAGCAGCAGCAGCTCTGACAGCGACTTGGAGGAGGTAACGTCACCCCCAGCTCCGTGCCGGGGCTTGGCTGCCCCGTGGGGTTTGCACCTACAGAGCCCTGTGTGGATGCTGTCAAATACCTGGCATGGGACACCCAGCGCTCCCCTCATGCTGTCCCTTTTCCTTCTGTTCCTGCCCCAGGACCAAGGCATTGCCAAGGATGATGAAAAGGAAGACAAGGATTAATCTTTCCGTACTGGAGCAGCAGAACATGCCCTGGGCACACCGAGGAGGTGGAGATACAACTAGAAACATGTGCTGGAGGGCAACTGGGCCACTCTTAGCCAAATAAAGATGTTGTGGTCTCCAAAGAGAAATTCTATTTATTCATCCAGTCCCACTGCCGACCCAGGGCTATCTGGCCCTCTGCAGAAGGAAACAGTCAAGGAAAGGCAAGAGGTGTGGAGCTGGGACGTGGGTGAGCAGGTTTTGTTCAAGGCAATGATAGAGTCTGGAGACAAATCCAGGGGCTCCGTCTGCCTGGCTCTGCATGGTCCCCGCAGATTTGGCAGCACCAACATCCTCCCTGTGCCCTCCACGCCGCTTGCTGTGGGATGGAGCAGCGTGAGCAGGGACAGACACCTGGAGCTATGCTGAGCTGTTAAAGCTGATTTCAAATTTATCAAAAACAATCGGAAAGCAGTTATAGGGGAGAAAAAGCCCGACAAACCTCTCTCTTTTTGCAGCACTGACCCCAGCGCAGGGGCCGCACTTGTGCAGCCCCAGCCCCGCCGCAGCCGCTGAGGGACGGCATCGGGCGCGGCGCCAGGAAAATAACGACGGGAAAAAAATAGGAAAAATGATCTGGCACCGCCATCTACCGGGGATGGGACGTCTGGCAGCGGGGCCGCGGGTTTCATAATCGCTCTGCTGTTTTGTAAGGCTCCCGCAGCGCTCCGTGGGCAGGGAGAGCACCGGCGGCAAGGAAAGCACCGGGAGCTGCGAGAGCACCGGGTGCAGGGAGAGAGAGAGAGCGCCGGGGGCAGAGAGATTTCCGGGGCAGAGAGAGCACCGGGGGTAGGGAGGGAGCGCTCCGGAGGCAGGGAGAGCATCAGGAGTAGGGAGAGCACCGGGAGTAGGGCGAGCACCGGAGGCAGGGAGAGCATCGGGAGCAGGAGGCGCTCCGGGGGCCTGGCAGGGTCCAGCCAGCAGCAAAAGGGACCTCGGAGACGGACACAGGACCAGCACCCTGATCCAGCGCAGCTGCCGGCAGTATTAAGCCGAGCCCAGAAATCTCACCGTCAATAAAAACTTCAATGCAAACTTGAGCGTAAATTCTCCCTGCTGCGTTGCTGCCTGGCTTTGTTTTCCTTAAGAAATCTGTTTTTATGAGTATTTTCTTGAGTAATGCAGATTTCAGGCAAACTCGAGATTAAAAGTCAACACCGCAGAGGATTTTACTTGAAACCACAGAATGTGGCTTTGGATGTTCTTTTCAGGGAACAAATGCAGCCGGCTCTTGTATAATCACAACAAACAGCAGGAAAGATGCTGAGGAATGTTGTCTTAATTATCCAGCACAAAGATTAAAGGGAAAACATGAAGATGGGAAAAATAAACAACTCCAAAAGCTAAACTGGGTTTCAATGAACTGGTTTGGCTTCAGCAGGGAAGGATTGATTTTGACTGCCTTGTTGCTTCATGAACCCTTGGGTGCATTAATGTAAAATAATCCTGTGTGGGGTTATTTTACATATTTTACATTTCCCTCTGTAAGTACACAGGACTCTTGCACAAGACACAAGCTACTTCCAAATAGTAGATGGAGTTGCAGCGTTTCACAGTCCCCTCAGGCCATGCTGCTACAGGATGGGAATATCTTGGAATAAATTCTCTGTGTTTGGACATGAAAAGGAGAGGCCTTGCCTTTGCTCTTTAAGATAAAGGTTGGAAATTTTTCAAGCATGCTGTGCCAGACTCTGAGGTCAAGCCTGCCTGTAGATGCTCAGTTGGAGCTGAGAGCTGTTGCATCTTACTGGAGTGAGATTCTGCTTTCCAGCTGACGGGTATTTCTTCTCACAAGCCAAAAGCCCTGAAACTGTCCTCCGTGCCTTGTGCCTCAGCTCCCAAAGTGGATGGAGCTTGCAAATGGCTGTCTGCAGCTGACCCCACTGCTCTGTCCTCACGCTGCCCCAAATCTCAGCATCTTCATGTACTCAGGGCCAGCACTGGGCACTCCCTGCGCTGCAGGGTGATGGTGAGCACCCAGCCAGGCAAAGTCTCCCTGTTTGCTGCTTGTGTTTTACAGTCCCTGCTTCAGGCCACTGCTCCAAGCTCTGTGCAAATACAGCATGTGCAGCCAGATCCCCGTGGCACAAGAGCAAAGAGCCAAACACACCCAGGGACTGGCTGTGTGAACATCCAGGCATCTGCTCCTGCAGCCCAAGTCCTCTGTCCTGCCTTTCGCACCTTGCCCTGTACATGGCTCGCTCCCTGATGAGCCCTTGTGCTGCCTTCATTTGAACCGGCCAGGTTTCCCCAAAAAGTTGTGGAGGTGAAAATCATTTCAAGTTCTCTGGTGTCCCTCATTCCTCATTGCACCTCAGCCCTGGCTTGAAGCCAGGCACCATGAATGGGCGTAGAGCATGAACATTCATGCCGGCCATGGGGATTAGGGCTCTAAAAACACTTAGTGGAGGAGGCAAAACGGCAGATGGAGCATCTGGCTCTTGGGGATGCTGAGGACCTTCAGCCACAGCAGTTCAGTAGCTCTCCTGAGGCCCACGTCCCCAGCATGACCTCGGTGTGCTGAGACGGGTGTTTGCCCACAGTGGTGACAGCCGGCAGCTTCCCAAGCGCTGCTGGGCCTGAGCTCTGACTTCACCGGGGTGTTTTAACCACCTCATCTGCTTGAAGCACCTGCAAAGTTCAACAAGGAGCTCCTTGGACCTGATGTGCCTTTAGGCAGCTGGGAGGGGAGCATGGACAGAACTGTGCTGAACGCCCATCACAGCAGGCTCTGGAGGGGCGGAGTACGGAAAGAAGACCAGCAGGAGGAACTGGCAGCTGTGGAGTTACTTAAGCAAGTCTTGTTTACACAAATTTATAACTTTGGCTGGTCCTCGGGGAGCAGGAGGGACTGTGCTGCCCCTGCTCACAGCATCTAGGGGTACCTGCAGGGATCCTGCACAGCACGTGGCTGTCTGCGGCCTCACAGCAGCAGAGATGTCAAGAGAGTTAAGGTGTGGAGAAAGAACGGTCTCCCATACCATTTCATGCAGAGATGCCCCCAAATTAAGGCATTTTTCTATAAATGACAATAATTTCAGAACAGAAAGGTTGGACTTTTATTTTGTGATGAGACTTTTTATCTTGCATCTGGGGCTTTATTATATAAAGTGTCCTATTAGGGAAACAAGGCTCTCTAAGGTAGAGATCAAAACCATATCTTCTCTCTGTTCCCAAGTGACCTTCTTCATGGAAAATTTCAAGCTGCTTTTTCATTCCACTAAAAAATGGAAACAGTTAGAAATCCTGACTTTCCCAGAAAAGCTGATTCCTGCAGCCCTGCTTGTGATCTGCTAATCTCTGTGGAGTGCTGGGCAGAGGTTTCCTATGAAACCACTCTTGTATTTTTGAGCTGAATAAGAAGAATACCAAAACCCAAATGGAACAGGAGTCATACAAGTGAAAGGTGTTTTGGAAGGTGAAATCCCCACTCCTGCTCCCTGCACAGCACTCACACTTGCTCCTGTCTGTGCTGCATCCTTCTGTGACTTGTCCCTTCATTCTGAATATCTGTGAATTAA
Organism: Dasyornis broadbenti; assembly: GCA_013397935.1. Classification (NCBI taxonomy): domain Eukaryota; kingdom Metazoa; phylum Chordata; class Aves; order Passeriformes; family Dasyornithidae; genus Dasyornis; species Dasyornis broadbenti. The sequence continues at coordinate 1,041,328 of VZRN01000100.1, forward strand.
GGCTCCTTGCTATGTTAATCAGCAGTTAAAAGTTATAGCAGACCTTTATTCACTCAATTGCTTGGGATTAATTTTCATAAAAATGATGCTAAGGGTACACATCTTACCGAGCACTTTTCTCTCCCCTGCAAAGCTCTCTAGGATTCTGCATTTGCTCTTTCAAAAGAGCAGAGCAGGCTCCTTACTCCCCAAACCTCACTGCAATACCTCCCTAAAACCCACAATGAAATGGTGCCAGGTTTCTTGCGAAGGAAAACCTGCAATTCGCTCTGGCAGATCCACCAGGACAGGTTTCTGGGTGACAAATGTTCCGAGCACTAACAACTTGACCTCTTTAAAAGCCGTGACGTCTGTGCGTTATGAAAGGAGGAGCTGGCGGTGGGGCGACGACTGGCTTACCCAAACATGATTCACCTGCTGTTCAAAGTGCAGCAGAGGTGGAGCCGAGCCAGCTTGTGGAACAAAAAGGCGCAGACAGAAATATTTGTCTGCTCCTTGAGCAGAAAGCTCTGTCCAGGCCACCACTCCTGCGGACAGGCCAGGAGCCCACAGGCAGCTGTTTATAACTGCGGGAGAGACACAGCCCTGCTCATCCTGCCTGAAATCCAGCCCAGGGCCCGTGTTTAGGGCTTCATTTGGCTGAGGGGAAGGGGAACTGCAGGGAGACCCCTGGGCAGCCCTCTGCATTTCTCCCTGAGACTTCAGGGGGCTTCATTCTCCACATGGTCAGACAGAGCTCTTCGATGAAATCTGAGCCACTGGCTGTGCAAGGGCTCTTTTATCCTCACCAAGAGGAGCACTGAGTTATCACCAGCGGTGGTGGCGATGCTGGAGCTGAAGGAATAAAGACCAGGGCAGAGGATGAGGAAGTCACACCCTGGATGTGGCCTGAGAGGACAGAGGCAACCCTGCAGAGCAGGCTGTGCCATCTGCAGAGCCCACCCGCCGTCACTTGCAGTCTCCTCTGGCAAAGCGAAAAGGCAGCGCTGGGTGCCCGCCAGCCCTGCTGGCATCTCTGTCAGGTGGGTGGGAGCTACACAGGAAAAGTGGAAAAAGGAAGACATGAGGGAGGTGGCACGTACTCGCCTCTTGCTGGGGCAAGGAGCCAAGGCCACAGGAGCTGGTGAGGCAGTGGGGCAGGGCAGCTGGCGAGTCGCCGGCTGCAGTGATGAGCCACCACGGTGTCACCACTGGCCACAGGGCCCTGGGCAGGACATGGACACACAGCAGCTCGTGAAGTTGGCAAATTCTGTCTGACCCTGCAGTAAAAGCTGATTGCAAATCAGCTCACCCCATCCAGAAGATTAAGTGGGTGATGTGTCCTCCAGGTCTGGCCCACTGGGATGAAGCTCCTGCTGGACACCAATCTCCTTGGAAGTAGTATCCTTGCTGCAATGTAAAGGTGTCCTCAGGGAGCTGGTTCCTTATGACTTTTTCTCCTTTAATCCCTTTGTTATGTTATCCATGGGTTTAGGTGGGGCTGAACAAGCTGTGCTGGCTTTGGGCTCCTCTTTCGAGTCTCCTATAGACGGAGGATCTTCAGATTCAATTGAAACAAGAATTAAAAAATTGCAAGGCATCAAGGCAAGCTTATAGCACCCTGCACTACAGCCCATGGTCTTGTCACCCATCCTAGGGCTTCCCCCAGGATAATGGGGACAGTCCTGATCTTATTTTGTGTTCTCTTCTCAGGGGCATGTGGTTTGTACATGGCTGCCCATGCTGTGGAAAAAGACATTCCCATCCATTTTATGCAGGACTTGCTTCCAAGACTGAGTGATAACGTTCTGCCAACCTCTTTGCCAAGATGTTTGGCTCAAGAGACAAAAATGAGCCAGATACAGATCTGGGCTCTCCCGCTGTGACTCTCCAGTTTCCAGAGTTCAGGCGTAAGCCGAGTTACATGAACAATGAGATAATGTTACTTTGCAGCTCTGTGTCCCACCAAACCAAGTGAAAGTCAACTCATTTCTCTAGGAATGATGCTGCCTCAGGCAAAGCCTGTATGAGTCAGAATGAAAAGATATTAAATTTTTCTTAATTCCCCAATCCTGTTTATATCTGATCCTCCATACTGAGAGTCAGGACCTCTCTGAGCACTCAAGCAGCAGAGTTTCAGGACTTGGGAACAATGCTATGTAATTTATATGATTGCTTCCTGCCCAGCTCCTGGTCAGCACAGTGCAGAACTTGAATCCCAGTGTGGCAATCTGCCTGCCTCTGCCAAGAGAAAACCAGGCCTGGACCAGCTCCCCTAACTGCACACAGAGACCTGAGAGAAAAGGTGCTGATTATAAAAAATGAGCTTAGGACAAAGAGTCTCACACACCAGCTGCTTCCACTTCCTTTTGCTCCACTTCCCAGGACTGGCTTTGAACGGTATGTGACAAATGGGGAAACCTGGTGGTTGAATAACATCCTGGATCTAGAAACACTATGATGTAAAGAAAGAAAAATTCCAGGAAGCTGATGTGTTTGTTGACAGGCTTGGGTGGGGGGGAAGGGGGGATGATGCAAATAATTCCCTGCATGTTATATGCACGTACTGAGGTGCAAAAATAATTCCTTGGGCCAACTCTTAAGGCTTGCAGCCAGCCAGGATCCAGGTGCAGCGGTGCTGGGGCACAAGTGTGTCTGCACAGGTGCTGAGGCTGGAGCTGGCCTTGGCTCTTTGCCTGATCCCCCAGCAGGCTGCCTGGCACTCGGACGTGCCACTGTGAGCCCCATGTGGCCCTTGCTGATAGCAACGCTCGCCCTCCTTGGCTGGGATGCCAACCCTTTCCTCCTGCTGCAGGTTTATAAATGGGAGAACTTGCTTCACCTCTGTGCAACAGGACTTTCGGGTCTGAAGGCGCTGGAGGAAGCTGGTGGGCAGAGCAGGGATAGCAGTGTGGAAAAGAGGTCATGACATTCAGGGTGCATATTCCTGTTTACAAGTGCTTGTGGTGCCTTTGAAGACACCCTAAGGAGTACGCAGGCCTCCTCTCTCTGAACAGAAAAAGGCAACACTGGGAAGGTGCTGTCACCTTGGAGCCACTGCTTAATCCCTAATGCGTCAAAAACAAGTGTCAATGCTTGCAACAAATATTTATGCACTAAAAATGAGCAAACACAGCTGGTGTGAAATCCCTGATCCCCATGCTGGGCTGTCAACAGTCTGTACCACATTAATGAGGCTGTACTAGAGCCGAAGCACAAGCGGACGTGTGGCTGGGAGCCAGAGAAGGAGCTGCAGCAACACCTGGAACTCCTCACCCTGCACTGACCCTGGGCTATTTCCCACCTCCAAAACTAAAAAAAAAAAAAAAAAAAAGTCCTATTGTCTTTTGCAAATAGTTCCTACACACAGTGTGTGTGTCCAAACACATAACACACTGTCCTGTGTTATGCAACACATGAAGTTCTCATCTGGCCAGCAGAATGGTTAGCATTAAGCATTTAAACCTTTTTTTTTCTTTTGCAGTTATGTACTGAGTCAGCACAAACACAGCAGTGACAAGAGAAGCATTCGGAGTCCTGAACCAGCTCAGCTCTGGATGGATTGAAGAAAACAAAATGTTCTAGCCCACTGGTGCTAATGAAGCCTGGTTTGCAATGGCCTCTCATGTCGTGGTTGATTGATTTTAAACTGTATTATGCAAAGGCAGCGGCACGTCTGCTCTGCTTGTGAGGCGCTCACACATGGTTGTGGAGTGAATCAGGAGGTGAGGGAAAGAATGAGGCAGGTCCCAGGCAAACAGCCCGCTGTCTCCCAGAGGAACTGGCTGGGCTGATGGAAGATGCTGCGCTCCTCACCTGACAGCAGCTGCCCCTGGCAAAGGGCTGCTGCTCCCAGGTTGAGCCACACAAACAGCTTATTGTGTACTTTGCTGCAATGTTGGCTGTGGTACCTAAAATCACCCTCACTTCATGGCTCAGGAGCCAGGAACGCGCCCTTCTTGAGGGGTAATCTGGAGGCAAAAATCGTGAGGCCTCCCTGGTGGCAATTTTTTTTCAGTGAATAGCCATGTTTTGGTGGAAAAATGAGCCATGGGGAGAACTAAACCATGAGAGGAGAGTGCCTGGTGTGAATGAGCCTTGCCCACCCAAGAAATGCCCATGCTGGGGGAAGTGATGTGCAAGGTCCTCTGGCAGGGGAGAAACAGAGACTGACCCTGTGGATGGGAAACACAGAAAATCTTCCCTGCTGGATGAGTCCCAGACAGAGCCCCAGTGCATCCAGGGTGACCACTGTCCCTAATGCCATGCTCAGATTTCAGGACAGTCTTATCAAATGTCACCTGAGATTTCTCCAGTTTGGAGGGATCACTTAAAAAGGTAACGGAGAAAGCAGTGAAGCCTACCAAGCCTGCATAAAATGCTAAGTTGTTGAGCTTTTAAAACTGCTCATTGAATGTAATAGCAAAAGATTTGGAAACAAAACCTGCTCCACAGCCCAAACCTCCACCAGCCACTCCCTCAGTGAGGCATGGGTTTCACCAGCACCAGTCCTGCTGGTGATCTCCCTCCCTGAGCAGCCCTTCCAGTGCGTGTGTTTGGATTGTTTTTGGGGACACACAATGAGCCCTTGGGGAATGTGCATCATCCTTATGTAAAATCTGATCTACTAAGCTCCAGAGTTGCCAGATTTCAGCTGTTTTTTCCAGCATCTGCTATGCAAGAGCTGCTGACATTCTGCGGTTTGACTTTGTGTAGTGGGGATACATCTCCCTTGTGACACCGAGCCCATCTTGGGGGTCTGTGAGTGGGAAGGGGATAGTCCATATGCAAGGTCTGAATTCATTCAGTTCTGGGAAAGTACAGCATCTGAGGGAGATGCAGTTTCCTGCGTGTGTTGGAAGGGTGCCCCTTTGCCCCCAAACATCCTGCCATGATGGGTTTCCATGGAGGGTGATGCAAAGAGGCATCTGGTGCAGCCCAGCCTCACCAGCCCGCCCTGCTCTGGAGCACCGTGACAGCCAGCACCTCACTCTCACTCTGGAGAGCTGAGGGATGCCAGGTATCCTGTGCCAGCCACTCCAGAGCATTCTACCCTCCCCTCCCCATCACAGAACACCCTGTGTTCCCCAGGACTTGTGCCCCAGCCCTGCTCCACAGCACCGCGGATACTCCAGGCACCCTGGGTGGCTCCATATTGCCCTGGCTCCACTCTGGGGGGGTCCGGCTCCAGAGCGCCCCTGAACCGACGTGTCCAGCTGGTGCAGAGCTCTCCTGCGCCCGCCGCACTCAGCTCGAGTGTCCGGCTAGTACCGCGCACTCCGGCTGGTCCGGAGCGCCCCAGCATCCCCGTATCCCCGCTCCGAGGGACCGGCAGCGGAGCCCCCAAACACCGCTGCATCCCGACTCTGGGGGGATCGTCAGCGGAGCCCCCAACACCGCCGCATCCCGGCTCGGGGGTCGGCACCGCCCGCACACCAAGCCCAGCGGGGCCCGGGGCCGCCCCCGGTACCGCGGGCTCCGTTACGAAACGCGGCGGGGGCGGGGCGGCGCGGGCGGCGGCCAATGGCGGTAGGACAGCCCTGCCGCCGGTCCTGCCCGGGGGTCCCTCCGGCGGGGCGGGCCGGACCGGGAGCCTGGAGCCGCAGCCTCCGCCGGGCCGGCCGGGCGGTGAGCCTCGCGCTGTGAGAGGAGCGGGACAATGCGCGGGGGCCGCCGGTCTTAGGGACGAGCCCCGACTGCTGCCATGAGCCGCCCCTCCGGCCCGAGCTCCCCGCCGACCGGGGAGAGCCCCTCCGGGCAGCCCCTCGGGCTGGAGCTGCTGCGCTGCCCCTGCTGCCGCCTGCTCCTCTGGGAGCCGGTGACCGCGTCCTGCGGCCACTCCTTCTGCAAGCCGTGCCTCGGCGGGGCCGGGCTGTCCCGCTGCCCGCTGTGCCAGGAGCGGCTGGAGCTGCTGGGCGTCGGGGCGGCTCGGTGCAGCGTGGTGCTGTGCGGGATCCTGGAGCGATGCGTGCCGCGGGAGCGGCGGCTGGCCGGGCTGGCGGAGCGCGTCCGGGACCGCCTCGCCCGCGGGGACGCGGGGGAGGCGCTGAGCATGGCGCAGAGAGGGGTCGAGCTGGGTAAGGACCACCGGGCTCAGCGGTCGGGAGCGCGGGTGGTGGGGTGCAGGTGCGAGGGGCCAGCCCGGCGGCAGGGACGGGGAGGCGCGGGCTGGGTTGTTGCAGCGGGTGGGTACCAGTGTGGTAACAATGTAGGTCACGGTGTCCCTGCAGCTCAGTGCACGGCGAGCCTACACGGTCCAGAGCTGGGAGAGCTGGGGAGCTGGAAGTGTTGAAAGACAGGGCTGGTGGGGATGGGGATGGGACGGGGGAATGCAGCTGATGGGCATTTCTGCCGTATCGCTGGATGTCCCGCGGTGCTGGGAGCGGTGAGCTGCCAGGAAAACCGCGCTGCTCATCCCCTGCCAGGGCCACACCGCCTGTGTCCCATCGTCCACGTGCTTGTGGAGAGGAAAGTGCGGCGCATACTCACATCTTGCCGCCCGGCAATATTTCAGGGTCAGAGGAAGCGCTCTGCCCAGGGGGTGGCCATTATGTAAAGTGGTTGGGACTTGTCCAGTCCGGGATGGACACGTCCTCGGCCCCAGAGCCTGGCGAGGACACAGCCTTGGCGGAGCTCCTGTGGCTGCCCCATGGTGCAGGTCAGCCCCGGCCCCGGCCCCTTCTGCTGCCGGCTCTGGCGAGACATTTGCCTGCAGGGCCGGGATCGGGCCTGGGGGGTGGGGTTTGATCTGCTTTAATATGTGGCTGTAAGTGGATTTCTTGGAAAGTAATACTTAAATAAAAGGGGTTATACAAGTGTCTGGAGCAGGGGGTTGGGGCGACGGAGGCAGAATTTCCTTTCTGCACGGCGTTTCTATGACAGCACTCAGCTCTCCTCCCGCAGCGCAGGCTCTTATTCATCGCCTGCTGCGAGACAAGTGCCAGAGGTTCAGGGTAAGCCTGGAAACCGAGGGCTGAGCGGACCGGTCGATCCTGGTGTTGGCAGCAGGAAATAGGCCCTTTTATGCAACCTCCAGAGGCATCCGTCTCTCCCTGCACACCCTCCTTCAGAGCAAAGGCACATGCACACTTCTCCAGTACTTATTGCCAGGCTTTTGCCTAATTGGGGTGTACAGTTACACATTTCTTTAAAAATCCTATGTGAGTATAAAGAGGAATCATTGCAAACTCTGTCCTCACTCTCGCCCACACGTTGTGTTCCCCGAAAGACAGGAAAGTCTGGCTGAGGGCAACAAGGAAATTGCAGTCACAGCCTCAGCTCCAGTGAACCGGTGCTTGCTGGGGCTGCCAGGCTCAGCCACGTGGGTGGTGCTCTCAGGATGTGTTTTCCAACTCCTTCAGCCAGCTTTCAGCTGCACAACTTTTTACGGGCTTCCTTTCCCTTTGAAACAGAACCCCTGATAAATGTTTGACCCACGGGAATGTTTTGTTTGTGGATCAGTGTGGCACAATAGGCCAGTTTGCAGTGCCCTGCTCAGCCCAGCCTGTAGACCAGCTCACTTTGCTTGAGTGGAAATAAACTGTCAACTTTTTATCTTCATTCTTTCTGAGTGAACAATAGAAAAATGCACTGTAATGCGTAGCACAGGAGGCCCTCTGACATGCCTGGAGCACGGAGGCTGGCGGGTCTGTGAGGCTGCCAGCTGGCTGATGGCCCTGGTGTGTAATGATATCATAGATCAAAAATAGCTGCAGCAGAAGAGAAATGCAGAACTCACTGCCCTGTTTTACACATCTGGGTGTTTTTTTTGCCAAATCAGTCGCTTTATTGCTGGGCTGTGCAAATGTTTGAATGGGTTTGCCCACATGGAAAATAACCCTCCAGACTTTGTACCTATTTGTTCATCCCTACCTGTTGTTAGGGGCTGGGATATTTCATCTCTGGATGGGTGCTTGTGGGACAGGGTACTGAGCAGCAGGGTGCCACGGTTCCTGACTTGAGCTCTGTGGTCTTGGCTAATATTATAAATGAAAACAAGCTGTGAGGGACCAGGTGTTGCTCTGCTGCACAGCTCAGCATGGCCATTGGGGGAGTGGTGCAGCAGTGGCTGTGCCTGCTGCTCTCTGGGTGAGGGTGACACCAGGTAGGGAGCAAAGTCTCCCTGTGCTCTGTGCTGGGCACGGGGACATGGAGGCTGTAGCCATGGCAGAGTTTCCTCCTCTGGGGTGAGAAGTGGTGAGTGCCTGGGCACGGTGACAGCAGAGGCAGGCAGGGAAATGGGCAGAGTCTTCCTGTACCCAGCTCTCATGGAGCTGCCAGTCCTGACCTGCAGTTTGCTGGCAGAGCTGCATCAGCACCGTGTTTGAACCGGGCCAGGAGGAAATGCTGCAGGGTTTGGAAGTGCAGGAGACATCATCAGCAGTGATGTTTCCTAATGATCGCTGAGCAGCTGCCAGCCAGGCCCATGGACCCAGCTTGCCCCTGTGAGAGCTCCTGGCCCTTCACCGAGGTGATGTTGCCCACACCACATTTGCTGCAGTACATGCAGCAGCAGTGCCTGCAAATGGTGCCTAATTTATGCTACAAGGGTGGCCTCAGTGCCAGCATCCTGCAGGGCCACCACGTTACCTGTGCTGGACCTGCCATCATCCCACGTGGAACTGGGAGCTGGTGGGGGGACCTGCACGACATTGGAGGCCTCCCCAAATGGACCAGGGGGCAACAAGTCCCCAAGCCCAACCATCAGCAGCCTTGAGCCAATGCTCAGAGCTGGGGAGATGCAGGGCTGGATGCACAGACCTGTTGCCTGAGCTGGAAAACAGGTGTTGCACTGGATGTAGGTCACCTCCATGAGCTGTGATATAATGGGGTAGGTCTGGGCATCTCTGCATTTCAAACCCACAAACATTACCACACCTGGTTACCCCATGAGTGTGGGCTCTTGGGGTGCTGCTGCCTCGTTCTCCCTGACATTCCCCAACCCAATTCCCCTGGTGGCAGTGCTGATAGGAAGGAAGGTCTTTTTATGGTTTTCTGAGGCTGGAAAGAAGAGGATCTCACTTATTTAGGAAGAGGCAGGAGCATGTAATGCTTGGTGTCATGACTAGCAATGTCTGTGGCACCTGTGCCCCCCAAGCCCCCTGGCATCCCATCAGTGACATCCCATCAGTGACATCTTGCTGACAAGGAACTGCATGCTCCATTCTCTTTCTCTGTTTTGGGAAATTTCAGCCTTTTCTCATACTTGGAAACCCCAGGTCATGTGGTACAGGCAGATTCTTACACCCCTCTGGCTTCTCATTGGCCCCAGGAGAGCAGTGACAGCCAGGTGGGTCTGGGAGTTCAGGTATCCAGCACTGCAGTCTTGTTTGGTAACATGTTATTGTGAGTCTGCTGAGTGAGTCACATCACAGAGCCTCCCGTGGCCACAGCCCTGTAGGGACTACGTGTACGGTAGAGCTTTTTTGCTGCATCCCAAAAAGATGGATGAAAGCCCAGATCCCAGCATGGCTGAGCCCCGAGGCAGTGGTGGGGCCTCTTGGCTGAGGGTGTTTGGAGAAGATGGCGGAAAAAACAAAGGGAAGAGCCTCAAACAGTTTAAAACTAGGTATTTAGGGAAATAACTTCCTTGCAGAGACTTACAGGGCCAGTGACTCCTGATGAAGGGCACTGCGGGATCAGGCTGTGCTCAGCGTGAGGCAGTGCCACAGGGACTGTCCTCCCACTGTGGTGGCCTCTCCCCAGCTTCCTCCAGCCCCTCTGCCTCACCATGGGCTCATCACACGAGTGACCACGTTTCTCTTTCCAGCCCTGGACTCCAGCTCCCTGCGGCTGTGCCGGGCAGAGGCGTTCCTGGCGCTGGGGCAATATCCACAGGCACTGGAGGACCTGGATGCTGTGTGCAGGGCTGAGCCTGGAGAGCACAAGGTGAGTGAAGGCTGCATTGGCTGGAGCCAAATCTTACTGTACAGGAGCAGCTTCCCCCTTTCCTGAATTCTCCAAGCCATTGGATTCATCCTGCCCAGAAAAGCACTTGACAGACCCATGAGGTTGCTAATCCTGGCAGCAGGTGCTGCATTGCTCTCACGGGAGAGGTCTGGTACTGTGTCCATCGTTCACTCCTTCCCCAACTCTTTGTAGGCTTGGCTTTTGCCACTGCTGCACTTTGGAGAGTCCTGGTGTTTTCAGTCTGAGCAGGGGAGCAGTGACACGTCCAGATGCTTTGGTTTGGGATGGGAACAGGCAGGGGGCAGGAGGGACATTCCCTCCCCCTGGAAGGGGCACATGTCCAGCTGGTCACTGTCTTATAGTCACCATAGGTTTTTCTGCCCTGCAGGCCTTCTTCAGGAAAGGGAAGGTGCTTCTGGAGTTGGGGCAGAGAGCTGAAGCCCTGCTGGCCTGGGAGCACTGCCTGATGCTCAGTCCCCATTTCCAGCCTGCTTGGAGAGAGATGGAGAAGGTGTGTGGGCTCTCCCATGGTGGGTTCCTGTGCTCTCACATCACACAGGGAGATGTCCTTGTCCTCTGAAGGACTCAACAGAGCGCTCAGCCAGCACAGACACCTCCAGCAGTCAGCAGAAGGGTGCTTTGGGGAAAAAGGGAGACTGGCAGCCCTCCCACCTCCTTGCTTTTTCCTCCTGGCATCCCCCAACCCTTGCTCTGTCCTTGCAGATCATGGTGGAAGCCAATACTCCTCAGCCAGGCACGGCTGCTGCACACCTGGGTGATGCTCACCTGAGCTCAACTGGTTCCCAGATTGATGGAGGGAGCCCAGTGCTCCCATCTTCCACACAAGCTCAGGTAAGAGCCTGCAATAGCTGAGTCTGCTATTGTCCCTCTGGGACATCCCAGTTGTCCAGTGGTGGGAAAGGGAGTGTGATAAGGGGAGGTTGTGCAGGACATACAGCCATGTGTACCTGGTTGTGTGCTGGGATGAGAATCTGCAGGTAGTGGAGGGTGGGAGACCATTGAAGCTGATGCTGTGGGACTCAGGAAACAGAGGAGACTTGCTCTCTCTGTTCATCTCACTACACTCAGGAAAAAAAAGAAAAACAAACATGAGTTTCAATTTTTTTTCATCTAAAAACCACATTTGAGAATAATTCAAGCATTAGTAGCTGTTAAGGGAAGCTTGTATGTTCCTCTTTGCCTTCTATAAACAAATTTGGCAGGTTTGGAGAGAGGAGGAAATTCAGAAAATGGGCTCAGATGCACCCAAATAGCGGTTGGTACATCTGGACAGAGTGAACCTATGTTTTCACCGTGTGAGGGGCAGCAATGTCTGAAGGGCACACTCTGGCTGTCCTGCAGATGCATGATGTTAATGCACAGCAACACACCGGAAAATCTCCTGGTGCCATCGGGCTTGGTGGGACAGATGGGGCTGTGGGACAGATGGGGCTGTGCATTCAAGGGAGAAGAGGGTTTGGGCTCAATTTCATCTTGCTGTGCCTAGGATCAGGAGGGACAGCTGGCAGATGGCCGAGGGGATGCTGGCTCTGAGCACAGCCAGGGCACAGCCCCCCTTTCCCAGCTGGGGCAACGGCAAGAACCGGAGACTTCGGCAGAGAGTCAGGGCCAGTGGTTATTGGGTGAGTGTTGTCAAAGGTACCACGGTGTTGTCTCATGCCAAATTCTTGTTTGAAATCCATTTTGACACTGAAAACGTGGTGTTTGCAATGTCCAGCTCAACGAGCAAATGTCCTAGGGGATGCCCACATGATGGGGCAGCTCTGGCCAGGGAATTTGCTGCTTCTCATGCACGGGAGAAGGATCCACCTCATCTTCCTGTGTTGAGCTGGTCAATTTTGACTCTAGCTTGGTGACAGGTGCTTGCTAATGCCAGCCATCACTTGTTCCCTGTGTGGAGTCAGGGAGAGGCTTTGTTTGGTGCCCCTGGGTTTAGGTGGGTTTTGGTTTAGATTAAATTTCCCTGTGGGGGACAGGACGTGCCATGAGCTGGGGAAGCAGCACCTCCGTCGGCACGAACTTGCCATCAGTGTCCAGCCAGGTGGCTGCCACATACCCGGGTTTGCATAAAGCACTGATGACTCACGGCAGGTCTCCAGAGATCTTCCATCCTGGAGCTTCTTGGGCCACTTCACTCCCCAGTGCCTCAGTTTCCCTGCCTGCAAAAGGAGGAGATGCCATCTTCTTCTACCAAGTACCATGAGACCCACTGACACACCAGCTGTGGATGTACACGGGTGGGTCAATAGAGGCATTTATAATGCATTTCCTAGTGGTTTTGTTTTTCTTTGACACTTTCAAAGCACTTTGTGGGGCAGTTATACCTCAGAACAAGGTCGTAAAGCAAAGATTAATTTTCTGTATTGAAATGGGGAATTGTCTTCTCTTTCCTTTCTCTTTTGCCACTAGATAATGAGGAGGAAACAGCAGCAGCAAAGTGTACCCAGCCATGTCTCTGGGAGTCACTGAGCATATCAGACTTGGAGTGCTCCCTCTGCATACGGTGAGTTCTCCAGCAGGAGAGCTTTTAGGATGAAGAATTAGCACCTGCTGGGTTTTCTTTACCTGTGTACATCTTTCTACACATCTTCATGGCAAGCTCAGTGCTGAGTACTGCCGAGATGTAGATTTCAGTAGAGATCAGAGGGGAAGGGAGGGGCATGGGGCACCCTGGCAGGCTGCAGGAGCTCAGATCACCCTGTCTCAGGGCGCAGCATCACTGGGGCTGTCCCCAGGGACGCAGCTGTGGAGGTGGGGATGTTCAGCAGGGTCAAAGACTAAAAGCCTTGGTTGCCCTTTGTACCTGCAGGCTGGGACAGGAAGGTGTTGCCCAGAGAAATTCCATCCAGGATGGCGATGGGCATATTGCAAACCTAGAGGGGAGCATTTCTGAGCTCTTTGCCTGGTGCAGGTGGAAAAGGGAACAGGGTAGGGCCTGTTTGTTTCTGGCTCAGGGCTGGGGAAGGACTGGTGTTGCAGTGCCACAGGGCATGCTGGAGCTGGTGTTCCTGGTGGGCCCCAGCACTGGAGCAGTTGTGCAAGGGCTGCTGGCAGGGCTGGGTGGGTGTGGCACTGCCAGACACACAAGTCGGTCAAGGTCTCCTGCATGGCAGCTTTTTCCAGGTCAGGGCATGGCATGGGGGAGAGAGATCGAGGCTGCATCTGATCTGAATTACGTGTATTTGGGTCTCTTCTGAAAGCAGAAAAAAGTGTTCAGGAAGAGTCAGGGCTTTCCCAAGATCTTAATTTCATTTCTGATCCTGGAGCTACCTGTGAGCAACTTGAGTGCTTGCTGCTGGCTCTGCTGCTGGAGCAGGGGAGAAGGAGGCACTTTTCTGCCACTGCCTTTTGGATTGCACACTACTGTGGGTGTCTGGGGAACCACAGCCGTGGCAGGACCCGGGGGTGCCATGTGTGTACTGGTGGGGTCCACTGGGACTCCATGGAGACCCTGCAGGGGTGGGGAGCAGAGCTCAGGCCTGGAACAATTCTCATCCTACATCATTGTGCAAGCCCAGCAGTCTGAGCCCAGACTTTCTAATTAAAGGACTAATTAAAGTCTCTCTCTGCTGGACTTATCCGTGCTCCTTTCCCTTTGTTGCCCTGTGCAATCCATTGACTCAGATCATCCTTTGCAGGATGTTCTTCGAGCCGGTGACAACGCCCTGTGGCCACACCTTCTGCAAGGAGTGCCTCGAACGCTGCCTGGACCACCGGCCCAACTGCCCCCTCTGCAAACAGAGCCTGAGAGAGGTGAGGCCATGATTCCTACTGGATGGAGCCCGAGGGAGAGCTGGGAAGCAGCTCCAGCTGCTGGCTGTGTGCCCAGGACTGGGGTGGGAAGGTGCAGTGCTCTTACATTAGCAGCTCCCTGGCATGGCTGTGTCAGCTCCGCTCACACGGGAATGACCAGACAGTTGATAATTAAGACCAAGAGATTCATTTCCACGAGATGCCACAGTGATTTAGTGAGACTGTAAACAGGAGAAGAGAGAGAGAGAGGGAAGCAAATGCTAATTACTTTAAAAAATGAAAATGGATGGAAAACCTGCTAGCCTGGAGATTTGATTTAATCTTTAATGAAAAGGGATTCGGATGAGACCATCAGGGAAATTAGGTTGTCATACAAGGACTGCATCACTGTCAGAGACAGGACAGCTGTGTTGGAAGGGCCTTGGCTCTGAGCTGTGTCTGGAGGTCTCGGTGGACCTGACATCCCATCCTGCTCGATGGCTCAACATCCCCTGCTAGGTTTTATCCTTGACTTTCTCTGTCTAAAATTAACTTCCGTTCCAATAAAAGTGAGTGTGATTCAGAGTCCTGCAGGGCTTCAGGGCTTTCTCCCTGCTCTTCTCCAATCTATTTTCGGTTCTAATTCCTTTTAGTACCTGAAGGCTGGGAGGTACAGCCCCACGGTGCTGCTGCAGGACGTCATGCTGGCCACCTTCCCCTCACAGCTGGCTGAGCGTCGGGAGCTGCACCGGGCAGAGATGGCAGAGCTGTCCAAGTAAGCAGGGGCTGCTCCAGTGTGTGTGTGTGCACCTGCGGACTGGAAGGGGCTCTGAGGGGGCTGTCCACACCCCGTGCCGTTGCTGTGGCTTGGTTCTGCTCAAGTGATGTCTGTCCCACCTCCAGCACCACATCACAGCAGTGCTGGCTGGGTGTGGACATGCCCCATGGGGTATCTGGGGTTGAGGGACCATGTTTGCAAGGAGCTTTTTTGTGGGCAGAATCTGTCTTAGGTCTCTTGGCGAGCCAAGTGGAAGCTTTTGTGTTGCTCTTCACTGGAGCATCACTTCTTGTGGTGAAGGGCACACCTGGTTTGGGGGAGCAGCTGATGCAGAGCTGTTGGGATGGGATTTGCTTGGGGAGGCATCACAGTGGTTTCTCCTCCTGTCCCTCAGCCTGACCAAGAACATCCCCATCTTCGTGTGCACGATGTCCTTCCCTGGCATCCCCTGCCCTCTGCACGTCTTTGAGCCTCGGTACCGCCTGATGATCCGGCGCTGCCAGGAGAGCGGCACCAGGATGTTCGGCATGTGCATCTATGAGAACGGGAAAAGGTGAGCTCCTGGGCAAGCTTCCCTCTGCCCCAGCTGATCCGCCCCTCTCTGCCTCAGCCCCAAATGTCTAAAATACTGAGTGGTTCTGAGAGATCTCCTATCAGTGGCATCTCGCAGATAAAATCAGCAGGGAGGTGGTGTGTTCCCCACACTGCAGAGTGAAATGGGATCAAGGAATGAGAATGGGAATCACTGGAGCTGCACGGAGCCAGTGGTGGCTGTTAAATACAACATTTTGGAACAGCGTCTGACTCAGGATGTCTCTGAGCTCCATGGTTCCCTGGCTGTGACCTCCAGCTCTTCTTAATGAGCACTGTGAGGAGACTTGATTGAATCTCTGAACTTGTCCCCACCCAGACAGCTCGTTCCTGCTTTGGAGATGGTACCTTCAGGAGAAGCAGCTCTCTCACCACCATTACCCCAGCTCAGTCCCCGTTTTTCCTGCCTGTGTCCCTGCAGCTTTGCTGACTATGGCTGCATGCTGGAGATCCGTCAGGTGGAGCTGCTGGCGGACGGGAGGTCCTTGGTGGACACCATTGGCCGGCAGCGGTTCCGGGTGCTGAGCCGCGGCCACAGGGACGGCTACCACACTGCGGACATTGAGTACCTGGAGGACAAGAAGGTGAGGGCAGGGCTGGGCAAAACCCTGGGCTGCAGTGGGCCAGACCCTCCCCTGTGTCCCCTGGACACCTGTGTGCCTCTTGCCTCCGTTCAGGTGTCTGGGGAGGAGCTGCAGGAGCTGCAGAGCCTGCACGAGAGCACCTATCGCCTGGCCCAGCGGTTCTGCGAGCACGGCGAGCTCACCTCCCGGCACATTCTGATGCAGCATGGAGCACTGCCGGAGAAGGAAGAGGACATCCAGGTAATGCCCTGAGGGAAGGGATGCACTGAACAGACACAGTACCAGGAGAGCCTCTGAAGCAGTGCTGTTCCTGCATTAACCACTCTGCTTCCCTTCTTGGCTTCTCCCCCAAGATGAACAAAACAAATCCAGTTTTTCACCCCTGTTACATCATCTCTCATTCAGAGTTGATAGGGCTTGTAAAACTCCTTGATGTTGCTTTATGGTTTTAAACTGTTCTTGGAAATGGAGCACTGTTTTAAAATCTTTCCCCAAGTCTTTTCCTAAATGAGAACTGAGAAACTGAACTGTGTGGGTTTGAAAACACTTTGGGAAAAAGAAACCAAACAAATTGGCAAAGAAGTGAACCCTGCAGCTTGTTGAGTCTGCAGTCTCCTTTCTTATTGTGATGCTTTGAGACAGCCATAGCTGGCCAGAGGTGAGGAGCTAAGAGGACAAGATCTAATTTGCTTATTATACTGCTCTGACAAATTCAGATTCTATAGGAAAAAAGAATCTCAAAATTTAATTTTCACTCCTTTAAGAAAGTGTATCTTCTCTGGATCATTACAATTATACTCTTGCTGGCCTGTCCCAGGCTAAGGCTGTCCTGGCCATCAGTCACGTTAATGATGTGCTCTGGAATTGCAAAACGACTCACCCTCCTTCAGCTGAATTGAGCTTTTCCCTCTTAGTTTGGCTCAGGTTATAAAAAAGCCAGTTTACAAAAGCAGTGCCCAACAGCTGTGCCTGCCTGGTCTGCACCTCAAGGTGCCAATGTCCCAAAAACATTGACCATGCAGGATTTGGCCCATGTTTACAAAAAGCATCTCCTTAAACAAGGAAATGCACAAGATATTGCATTGTCTCTTCAGTACAGACTTTTTACCAGCCACATCTGCATCTGGACACTCCCGAGGGAAAGCTTGTCTGTAAATTAAATTAGTTTGTCCAGCAGTTTTGAGCTTGGACAGACAAAAAGGCTGTTCAGAGGAGTACCTTTGCCAAAGCTGGCATTGCACTCCTGACAGGAGTGACTGTTTCCCATCAGCAATGCTGCCTGAAGGCCACCCCTGCATTCACCTGGCAGCTCCTGACCCCGTGCTCTCTCCTTCTCTCCTCTCCAGGCTTCGGCAGATGGTCCGACGTGGTGCTGGTGGCTCATCTCCATCCTGCCCCTGGACCCGTCCTACCAGCTGAGCCTCTTCTCAAGCACGTCGCTGCGTGCCCGCCTGTGCCAGCTGCAGCGCATCCTCACGGCCCTGCTGCAGCAGCCTCCCCCCAGGCACCTCCTCCCCGAGCGCAGCCCCCGGGGCCGCGTCTGACCCGGCCCTACGCTCCCTCGGGACACATCTCCACCCTTGCGATTCTCTGTGTGTTGCTCCACGGTTTTGGGTGTGGTTTGAGCCTTCCCCCACCCCAAAAAAAGTGACCTCAGCGATGAGCTGGGCACCCTCTGCCCAGCTGCGCCGGCAGTGCCACGGTGCCGTCCATGCCACCTCTGCGAACTGCTTGGTGCCACTGCTGCTGTGCTGGCAGCCAAAGGGGATACAAGGATGCAGAGCTGGATTGTGCCGCCAAAGCCAAAATCGCTTGCTGGGTGGCTTCTGCACTGAGGAGGATTCTCCTTAGGCTGAGGACTGAGTGCAGGGATTGCCTCACTTTTGGCGCTTCCACTTTGAAGGACAAATTAGGAGTTTTATAGATGGTCCTGCCCCATGCAGCAGATTTAGAGGCTGAGGAGAGGTGGCACTGGGGAAGCAGAGAAGTGCCAAGGGCTTCCTCCAGCCTTGGGAGCTGACAGCTCTGCCACTGCTTACAACTTTGACTTAGTTTGTATTCGAAGAAAGGTTAAATGAAACAATCTGACACTCATGGTTCTGCTCCTAACCACCTCCATGGCCACATGGTGAGGAGATAGTTCTCTTTTAATGTTCTCAGGTCCAGATGTCCCCTTCCCAGTGCTCTGCTCAGTGCTGTTGCTGTGTTTGCTCGCCAGCCCCTTCCTCAGGAGACTGCCAGCCACTCCGCTGACTGCCGGCTCCGATGCTGTGAAGTGCCGTGGGAGGGGACAATATGTCAGCTTTGGTGCTTTTCCCCTTACCCAAAGGCTGCTGTTCCCCACCCTGGTTGGGTTCAGGTTACAGAGTCGGACCTGTGGGCTGGGAGGAGCTGATAGCACAAGGGAGTTAAGTCTGGAGGTTTTGTGAGACTCTCTGCTCCTTGACTAATGCAATTTTCCCCTGTTCCGTGTTTCTTGTGAACTTTCTGCCTCCTCAGGAGAAAATCAGGATCTGAGCCAAGGCTGGACCCTTGCACTTGGGACCCAGAATAGTTCATGATCCCCCAAAAGAGCAAAGTGAAGTCAAAGGGAGCCAAATCTCTGGAGAGGCAGGGAGGGGGTAGGATCAGTGACCGAGGCCATGAGCCACACGTCAGGGGAGTGAGTCCTTGGCTTCTGCTTGTCTCTAGACACAGGACAAAGACTCTGGACAGACCAGGCCTCTATGGAAATTCTGAAGATTCAGGATTTTTGTCTTTCATCCACAGTTTCAGTGGCTTTGGGTTCAATTCTAGGAGTGACATCCACTTAGTCGTTGGATTAACATTGCTTCTGGAATTTTATCCCTGCATTTCTCAAAGGCTCCACACCCCCTCAGTGAGCTGTTGGATGTGTGTGTGGGAGAGAAAATCAGCACAGTGATCCTTACTGCAGGAGTTGCTGGGCTGAGCCTGGGGTGGGAGACTGGGCGTAGCTCCAGAGAGCTCGCTGCTCAGGGCCACCACCTTTTCCTGTCCTTTTGTCTCCAAGAGTGAGAAGTCTCTGTCCCTCCTTTCCATCAAAGTGCCTCCCTGGAGTGACAGTCAGGGAACTGAGGGCTTGCTCCCCAGGAACCTCTGTGAGCTCAGAGCAGCTGAGGACAGCTCAGAGCTGGATTTGTTCCTCTACCTTTGAGCTGTGCTGCTGCCTCTGGAGCACCACGACTCCCAAGGGGCCATGTCTCTGGGATGTCAGATTGGCATGGGCTGGGGTAGGTGATGAAGGGATATTTTGCAGTCCCAGGGTGGGTGGCAGGATGACACTGAAGTTTGGGAAGTGCCTTTCTTTTCCCCAGGGTCCGTGTGGGCTCACCCAGTGACATCCCCACCCCGAGCCACTCACCTACCCCTGAGCTGCCTGTTCCCCAGGGCTGAAGGGTCCCTGTGGGTCCCCAGGGGTTGGCCTGGGGGGATGCAGGGGGAAGTGTGGCTCTGCACCATGGCACCCTGAGGAGAAGCCCATGTGTGCCTGGCTGCTTCGGGAAGGGATCCGTGCAAATCGCTCCAGTTTGCTTGGAGCACCTTTGTGGTTTTTATTACTCTATTTGCTCTTGGAATTAAATTTTTTCTGGTCATTGAAATAAAGACCTTTGTTGATGTTGTTATGGTTTTGTTGCTGGTGTTTAACTTTTAGCTGCTCATTAATAAAAGTGCTTGGGCATCACCAGGGAAGTTTGGGGATGCGTGGAGAGGTGATGCCTGGGCCTTCAGACAGCGAGGTAGGCATAGTGACCACAGCAAGGGGAGATGGCAACAAGGGGATAAAATAAAATGGTTTTGTTCACAGAAAGGATGTGAAACAAGACAGGAGGAATGAGCTCCTGCCTGTCATTGCATCTAAAGGCTGTGGGGAAGGATGGGAACTGGGAGGCCAGGCCAGGAGAGATGCTGACCAGCGTGGGATGACCCTTGAGGCAATGTCCCCAAATGCTGTGGTGAGCATCTGTACCTGTCCTGCCTTTGCAGCCATGGGCAGAGTGATGGGAGCTGGGAGTAGGTTGGCAGCTGGCATTAGGGATGAGAGATGATCCAGGGAGATGTTTGTGGGCTCTAAAATGAGAGGGTGGTCCTGAATGGAAGGTGAAGTCCTGCAGGGACAACTCTCACCTGTCTCTTGCTCCCAACTCACCTCTTCCGTCTACTTCCCAAAGGTGCCATCCAAAACTGAGGGCAAGAAGGGAACTGCCCAGCTCTGCTGTGGACCTTTCCTGAGGACATGGAACAGCTGTAGCAGAGATGGGGAGGGCTCAAGTGGTCTGAGAGGGTGGATAACCCTAAAAAGGTCCCACACTTCAGAGCGGGATCCCTGCCATCCCATTAATAACTGCCTTGGGTTCCTCCCCAGCAATGCCCTACAGAAACAGCTGTGCCCAGGTGAAGCCCAGCTGTGAGATGTGGCCGGTGCCAGCCCTTTTGGTGGCTCTGGCAGCCCAGGCCCTGTGCCCTGCCTGTGTCTGGTGTGTGCCCGGGAGTCTGGAGCTGCCACAGGATCTCTTTGCCGTGTTGCCCTGCTCCCACTAGATGTCAGGAAGAGGCTGAGTGCGGGCGAGGAGGAAGGCACAGCGAAGGGGTTGTGCAGCATCGGCTGCTGCCAGAGCCTTGGCCATGCTTTTCTCACCCTCAGCCCCACCATCAGCCCTGCTCCCAGCCCTGGCCCCACGTGGGCAGCCCCGAGCTCTCCATCAGCACAGGAGGAGAGCTGGGGGCCTGTGCAGGTCACCTGGAGTCCACCTCCAGCTCCCCAAGCACGCAGGGTCTGTGCTGCAGGCTCCTGTCCCCACTCCAGCCAGTTTTCTCTCCTGGGACAGGAGCAAGGCACTGGGGCATTTGGGATGTCCTGTTCCCCACCCCCTTCAGCCATCCTGGGCATGGCCTCGGCTCAGAGCTGGGAGGTGAAGCAAGCCCTTGTCCCAGCACACAGCTGGGACAGAGCAGCATCCCACAGCCCCTTCTGAAGCCAGCCCAGGCACCTCCCAGCCCTGCTAGGAATGATCAGTTGTTTCACTGAGCAGCTGGAATCTGGTTGGGAGCAGCTGGGAAAGACCTGGCAAATTCCATGCTGCTTCCCTGCCAACCTTGCCACCAACATCTGGGTGGGTGAGGGGACTGCATGTGACAGCCTCAGCCCCACACAGGCAGCCAGAGCCAGGGCCAGATGGGTTTGTCTCTGTGGGGGCTCCTTAGGGGCACTCAGGGCCCAGGGGGAACCAGGCAGGACCTGATTTTCTCCTGCCACTGTGATTTACCTGCTACCTGAGGATATGAATTCCTCCTCTGTGCACCCCAACAACACCTAGTCATGTTTTCTGGCCTTTATGTAACACTACTCTGGATTTTACAGGCAGGAATGGGGTTGGGAAGAGGAAATGCGCTGTCCAGGGTCACCCAACAAGGTTTCTAGTAGTCACTCTGCTGATGGGCCCTCTTCCCACCTCATCCAGCCTTCCTCTGTGGATGCTATCCTGCACTTGTTTTTACATCCATGGGGAGGTGTAAACCAGTGCTAGCACTGGCCCCTCTTCCATCACCCCAAAATGTGACCTGATCCCCAACAGCACCATTTCCTCCCTTCCTGTTCAACACCTTCAAATCGTGACTTGGGTGACAATTTTCCTCACCTGACAGCATGGGCAAGCAAACAGATAAAGAGGTAAATAATTAATACAGCAGGTGTCAGACTGTGCCTCATTTTTCTTAAACAAATGGTGCATTTCCAAACTAATTAGACCAGCCGGTACTTGAGAGAGTGGAAAATCAACACAAGATTGTTCGAGCTAAGATTTTCTTCTCTAGCAAGGCTACGTTTGTGCTGGAAGAGGAGCACAGTACATGTTAAAGTTAATGAAGGTGGGAAGAAAAAGGAAAAAAACAGCACCTAATTTTTTCCACCCTTTAGCAATACCAGTTGGTGCAATGAAAGATGGGTCGTATTGTTCCTGCTTTTTCAGAAGGAAAAAAAACAGCAAAGGAGAGCAATGAAGACAGATGTGCCGTCTCTTTCAAGAAACTCACCCACGGGATGTATTCAAAGCTGGAAAATGACAAGTGACGAAAAAAAGTGACTCAAAGTCACTGCTGGAGCAGTTGGAGTGGGACCTGCCTATTCACCTGGAGAAACGGTAGAATCCCAGAAACACCTGAGTTAGGAGGGACCCACCAGAAAGATCGAGTCCAACTCCTGTCCCAGTACAGGACAACCCCAAACTCAAACCATGCTGCTGTTTGGGATCACACAATGGAGCTGTGCCTTCCTCTGGCCAGGCTGCACGAGGGGGTGAAATCCATCTTTGTTCTGTACAGAGCAGAGTGTGGTGATCACGGGCATGTGCTGAAGGTGACCCTGAGCAGAGACCAAGAGGCAGCTGGACAAATGTGTATATAAGTATAAATATAAATGTAAATGTAAATAGAAATATAAATATTAGATATCTATCCATATATATATATTTATATATATATATATAAATACTGGCTCCTTGCCTGAGTCTCTGCCCACAGCCACATCCATCCTCAGGGCCCATTGGTGATTTGGTCTCTCCCTGCTGACTCCCGATTTCACAAAACCCTTTCCACCCAGGCAAAATATTTGCGGGACTGATTAAATATCGAGGAAATGGGAAACTTGTTAAAAGCATGGAACTTATATAAATACGTCATAATTAAAACAAAATGTGACTTTTAGCAAGGACAGCTCTCTCAGCTGGGCTGTGTTTACCTTAATTGTTTCCTTCCATTAATTACAGTCTGAGAGGAAGACTTGTGCAAATTGAAATAAATTAATCGAATTTGTTTAGAGTTTTGTGTGTCTGGCTTATGGGGATTGCAATTAAGCTGATATGTTCAGTGTATTAAATCACATTGCCTGGATCTATTCTTCCCTTTTCAAGCACAATGAACGTGAAGGCCGGAGTCAGTGACAATTAAAAGGCAAACAGGCAGTGTGAGTGATGATTATTTTAGCTCCTGTGCCTCAAGAATTTCACTCTTTGCAAGTATTGAGGCTCATTCCTCAATAAATAGGTCCCGGCTCTGTGCAGTGAGAGATAAAGGGGCGATGGTGGAGCAGAGGCCAGGGCACATCCCAGCTCTGCCCTGGCAGTGGGAATGGTGACGTGGGTGGGAGTTTAGTGCGATTCTCCAGGAAAATCAGGCGCCGTGACTCAGCAGCCTTGCGTGTGTTCCTGCTCGTTCCCACCAGCAGCTGCCCAGTACCACCCACGTGTGGCACAGGGGAAGAGGCTTCCAGATATATCGAGGTCCTGGCAAGGGCTGCGAGTATGGGAAATGAAATGGAGGAAAGAAATGCATCTTCCCATGGGGAGGGGAAGGGGATGCTCAGCCCTTGTTAGACATCAGAGAATCTACACCACAATCTTTTTCTGAGATGGGTGTTTAAGAGGAAACCGCTCCTCACTGATCTCATCCAAGACTGGCCAAAGGAGCAGGCTGAGTGGGAGTTTGCTCCAAGACCCTCTAGCTCCATGGAAAAGTGCAGCCAAACTTCAACAGAGATTCCAGCACTGACAAAGAAGAATGGTGCAGTTCCCTCTCTAGAGTAAAGGAATTTTGGGAAGAGGAAAAAGAAAGGAAAATCTAAATTTCAGTTGGTGGAGCTGTGCTGCCCACCCAAGGTGCCTCCTTGGAGACGATTCTTGCAGCACTGACTCAGGCAGTGGGGCCAGGCAGGAGATGACGAAGATGCCCCAGAGCCGTGGGGGAACACAGAGACCCAAGGAACTGCTCTTCAGAGACATGACCAGGGTGTAAGGTGCTTCACTCCCCTCCCTGCCTTGTGGCTCATTTTTGAAACCACAAGGGATCCAAAACTCACCTCCCGTCTCTTCCCTGCCACCCCTCTCCCTCCACTGCTGCCCTGAGCCACAGTCAGTCAGAAGACTTGTTGCTGTTTGTGTTCCTAGTAAAACCCATCCATCATGCCCCAACAGGAGCAGATTCCTGTGGGAAGCCCCTGTTGGCATCGCTGTGCGGAGCAGCTCTGCACTGTTCTCACCTGCTCCCCCTGCGCTGGGCCCTGCTGGGAGGGCAGGAGGACACAGCCTCCTCCCTGGCCATAAACAGAGGGCGAGCAGGGATGCCAGGGCCCAGCAGTGTCTGGCAGATATGTTTTCTGCAAGCCAACCTCTTCACCCGGCCATTGCCCGTGCCCAGATGATGTATGGAGTGGCTGGGCTGCAATAGGATTTCTACCCAGAATATTGGCTGGATGATAAAGGAGTCTGTCTGCGGTGATAATTGCACCATAAATAGCTCTGGGTTCGGCAGTGAAGAGTGAGGCATTAGAAAACCTCACCCTCTGGATTCCTCCCACTTCCTTCCATCTTCCTGACTGCTAACAAGCGGGGAGAGCAGCTCGCCGGTTTTTACCAGCCATGAGAGGTTTATTGTGCTCAGACACAGCTGGGCACCTTCCTGCCCATAAATCTTAATAGTTAGAAAGGAGAGAGGGGGGAAAAACCAGCTCAACTGGGTGATTACTGAACAGCAGCAGGTAGGGCTGTGCTGTGGCACTGCTGTCCCTCTTCATTGTCTCTGCTGCAAAGACAGTGCTGCCTCGCTCCTTCCTCCAGACTTGCCCTGGCTGTGCTGAGCACTCCCAGGCACTTGGGGGTAACCATCCTCCTCACTCCACTGATGGGAACTGAAAACCTGCCAGCCAGCCCCAAACACTGAAAAATGAGGAGTTCAAGCTGGGGAAAGTCGAGACGGCAAAGACAATAAATATGAGCAGATTGGAAGCTCCCTCTGGCTCCTGGCTTTTTGAGCCTGCAGAAAGCACACGGATCCTTGTCTTTTCTTCCCAGAGAAAAGATGGGAAATGGATCTGACTTCACTGGTACATTTAGGTGCTCTTGAATTCTGAAATGTATCTTAAAACCCAAGGGTTTAACCCCTCACATTAGGGCTTCTCACTCACATTAAATGCAGGTTCACCTGAGTTCTGTCCTCTGCGCAGATTTACTCACTGCTCACAACCAGCCACCAGGTACTTTGGGGAGTGTGTTGTAAATGGAACTGGACTGAATGGAAGCATCTCCTCATCAAATTTTATTCATGGGTCAGTGAATTGCTGCTGAGGCTCTTCTTTTTCTTGTGTACGTTGCCCAGATTTGCTGCAAATAGCTAAAAGGTGGGTTGTGTAGTACAAATCCTTTTTACAAGCCCAGGGAGCTTGCAAGGTCCTGGTCAAAAGTTAAATCTTGAGGAGTCAGGCGTGACATACCCCAAATGCTGTGAAAATCCTGTTCTTGGTTCCTAGGTCCCAGCTCAGACCGAGGGTTTACAACATCCTGTTGTAACTCAGACACATTGACATCACTATTGTTTTTCTAGGAAGGTGATTAAATCTATTTTTTTAGAATTTTGAAAGGTCCAGGAGTGAAGGGGGAAAATTATTCTCCTTCCTGAAGACTTTATAAAGCTCCCAGAAATAACTGCAGCAGGAGGAAGGCAAGTTTTATCCTGAGATGGGAAAAGAGATGCTTAAAGGATAATTTTTGAAGACATTTAGTAGAACTGGGGGAAATCCATGGACAGAGTCCACATTACAGCGGAACCATTCAGGATGGATGAATGGATGGATGGATGGGTGGATGGGCAGTGCTGGGGCTCACGCTGGCAAGAACAGGAGCAGCTCTCTCCTTTGTGCCCGCGGTGCAATCAAGGCTGCTAAGCAGGCAGAAGCTTTTCAGCTCCTGTACAAATCCAAAATCTCCCCCAAACCTTCCTCTCCTGCACACCCAACAAATCCAAAGACCAAAAATAGAGCACGATTTTTCCTCTTCTTCTTTATTTTTTTTTTTTTATTACCATACTGGAGTGTTTGAAGCAGAACTATTTACCCTGTTTAAGCTTTGGATTTGCAAGTTTAAAGCTTTCACAGTTCCAGGTGTACCCAAAAAGATAAGGGAGCCTGGAGGTGCGCTATTGTACCTAGAAATAAATAAATAAAGCTGTGATTAATTTGAAGGCAGCTCTTAATGCTCATTATTTCTCCATTATCTACTGCTATTGTTACAGTGACCTCACCTAAGCTGATATAGGGTAGCACAAACCCCTTAAAGCAAACAGGGGAGAATTGTAACAAACATTTGAAAATGCCAGAGATCCCGAAAGCTTGAAAGCAGGGAGGGAATGTCTGGGCAGAACACAGCGGTGTGTTCCCCCCACTGACTGCTCTGCTCCTCTGCTGATGCCAAAAGCTGTGGCATGGCCAGCATTGCACGGGATGTGCAGTACAGCAATCCCCACTGGAGGATGTTCCTGGGATTGCTGGCAGGCGATGAGAAACCTGGCTTCATAAAGCACATCCCAGCATTTACTTGGCTGGACACAGAGGGAGGAAGAGAACCAGCCCAGGCTTTAAAAATATAATGAGCCTGAAGAAACAGCCTGGGAGCAGAGGGATCTGTGCTGTGGATGATTCAGTGGAATGAGGCGAGTCAGGGCTTTGTGGAAGAAGCTTTGTGAGAAGGAAGCCAGAGCTGAGATGAGATTAATCAAGTAGCAAGAGCTGCCCAGACATGGCTATTCTTGGCTGTTTTATTAGAAGGGAGATTACTGCCTATGGTTCCTCAAAACAAGTTTCAAGGCAATTAAACAGGCTTTTCAACAAGTCCCCTCCTTACTCAGCAGCTCTGCTTCATTCAGCTTGTGTGGCACGGGGATGGATTTATGTGGGATTGGACGCTCTGGGTCTGGAGAAGCAGGAAACCCTTGTGGGGGCTGCAGTGGCCCCCACTCAGTGCAAACTGCCCCACCCTGAGCTCTGTGCCCTGTTTCTGCTGCCCTTTTCCCTGGCATTGCTCTGCCTGTGCCGACTCAACAGAAGCTCTTCCTCCTCCTGCCTGCTCAGGGCTGGACTGGGAAGTGCTGCTGACAAGAGAGGGTGAGGTGGGAGCATTGTGCCACCAGTATCCCAGATCATTGGTGAGGACACGTGGCTGGTGCCCCCACAAGCCTGCTCCAGGGTGGGCAAGCAAACAGAGCCAATTGTTGGCACAGAAAAAAAACTTAATACCAGGCCCACATAATGTTTCTGTAGCTGCAACAAATGAGTTCCATGGTTTGGAGCTGAAATAAGCTGTCAATGTTGGACTGTCTCTGGGAGTTAAAGCTTTATGCAAATGGTAGTGAGATTTTAGTCCAGGTCAGGAAAAAAAGACATCCATTCTGAAAGTTATTAATTTTCTTGTCCTTGCTTTTGAAAGTCATTCGCTGCATTTTATTTTGTCAGCTTTCTCTCTCTCTTGAAAGCTCAATACCACCCACAGCACTAGGTGCTGCTGAGCCCTGGCTCTAAGTCAAATCCACTTGCCTTCAGGGAGATGGAAACTAATCAATGAGGAATATTAAACAATATGAAAGCCTCAATGATTTTTACATTTCCCACAAAGGTCAGAGTCCCCCCGGAGCTCCACGCTAACACTGAGCTAAAGGTGGCAGAGGGAGATGACGTATCTCAGAAAAAAGCTCTCATTCCTCTTTTCCTTGCAGAAGATGTTTTCCCATGTGATGGAAAAGCTCCTGCTGCTGAGCAGGCTCAGGCTGGCTGGGCTGCTGAGCTTGTGCTGAGCTGAGCTTCGATTTCTCAGGTGCTAGTGGGGGTCTCAGGGCTGGGCTGTCTCAGGCCTGGGCTTGCAGGTGTGGGTTTGCAGGGCAGTGGGGCCCCGCTGCTTTTTCCAGTGCCTTTTCCCAGTCTGAGGGTCTCCAGGGTTTTTCTGGGAGCAGGATGATGCATTCAGGCTGCCCAGGGATGCTCAGCAGAGCTTGCCAGGGAGATTTTGGGATCCTTCAATTGACTGGGTATAACCCATCTGCCCAACAGCTGCTGCCTCCAGCTGTCCATGGCTGGGGGTTTCACTGGATGCCTGACAGGAGATTTGAGCCCAGATTCAGCCCCAGGTTCAGCTCTTCATTTGGCACCTTCCCTCCCTTTCCAAAGGTGAGTGGTGCTGGGGTGCAAGGGGGGGTCTTCTGACCCATCCTCAGGGGAGGGTGCAGGATGCAGCCCAGCCCACGGGAGCAGGTACCCAGTGACCACAGAAAAGTCATACAAATACAAATCCTGAAGGATACCCACATCCCCATTGTTTTTCTCTGTACAGATCCTTCTATTCCTGTGGCAGCAATAAAAATTTTTAGCAATTCCAACAGAGAGATTAAATTTTTGAGTTTGCACTTATTTTTCTGAGCAATTTCAACAAGTCACTTCTCACTGGGTCTGGGACTTCTGCCTCTGTACAAGGGTGATGGCACTTTATTTTCATGTCTACATCCAATAATATGAAGGGTCTGATAATGCTAAAGCCAGTGCGAGCTGAGAGACTTCCCAAAGGGAGACCAGTAATCAGTTGACCCTTGCTTCCATATTAATAGCAACCTGGTTAAAACCTAACTCTTTTATTTTGAGCATTCCTGGCAGGGCTGAAAAGCTGCTGACACAACAATTCAATCCAGCTAGAACTGCTCAAGACCCTTTTGTATTTAAGTTTTGTAAAGATACACTGCAATTAGCAAAACAAGAGGAAGAGAGCGGCAGGAGGGACTCTGAATGATGCCAAGCTGCAGCAAGGCAGAGCCCTCTGCATGGAAACCCAAGGAGCCAGGAGATTCTGGAGATTGCTGTGAGCCATTGCATTTTCCATTCCAGCTATATCTCTCAAGTGCATCGTTAACTGGCAGAAGTTGGTCCCCTTCAAGTTTTTTGACAAGCAATATATTGTTAGAGAGGATGAAAAGCAGCAGGTGCTAATTCCATCTCAATGCCCCTCCTTTCCTACCCCAGATCCTCCCATCTTCTTCATTTACTCCTCTTAATAAGATTTTGTATATTGCTGCTGCACCTGGTTGCACACCACGGTTATGAACTTAATGTGCAAAGTTAAATGTAAACAGGATTAAAAAATATCTTAGCAATTATAAAGCTCTTGAAAGCATTCTCCCTCTCCCACTTTGTTAGCAGACTCTTCACTTTGCCTGTCTTGCACATCCAGCATTGCAGTAATTTTCGGGGGTAGCTTAACTCGTTCCAGACATTTCAGCCAAAAAGGAGCATTAATTTCTGAGATAAAAGTGGCGTGAGGAAATGGAAAGTGTTTGCCTTTATTGAACAGAAATGGGGGAAGGAATTATAGCAAACTTCATTAAACTAAATTCAAAAATGTCAGGTGAAGTTTTGTCTGCTTAGAATCAAGGACAAACACTTCTTAACAATTCTGTGACTTCAGAGAGAGACAAAACCACAGCCACAATTGCCCTTACCTGAGCAGAATTTGACTGTCATTCTGTACTCCTGTGTGATGTGCTGCTGTACTGTTATAATCTGGGATTTTTTATTCTGAAGGCTTTAGCAAAGATGTTTAATTCCCCATCTCATTTGGAGCCGCATCAGGTTTGGTGCTGGAAAACGTCGGCACCATCATTCCTATGGGATCCGAGTTTAAATCATATGTTAGGTCAGCATTTAAGGATAAAGACAGAGTTTCTGTGGGGTGCTCAGATCCTCCTTAGTGCAGCTAAACAACAGTTACTGAAATACTGTGCTTTGGTGGAATCATCTGTCATCAGAGCCTCTCAGTCTGTGAAGGCAACTTGAGTTGTTTGACCCCGCTGACCTCCCGTGGGAATGATTGACTCTGAACACAACTCTCTCCTCTCCAGCTGCCCAGCGAGGAGTATCTCACTGTCAGGAGAAGAGAGAGACTTAGAAACAGCACAATTAGGTGGAATTGGGGGCCATTTAGGACAATCCAGATGCAGGGGCTGCAGGGGCTGCAGGCTGCAGCAGGAGGGTGATCCACTCCTTGTGCTCCCAAAGTGCCCTGTAGAGCCTGCCCAGCTCTCCTGCTGTGCACCAGGCACTGGCATTTTGGGGTTCGTAGTTGTAGCTGTATTTCAGAGCCTTCTAAGGCAATTGGGAAATTGCTCAAGAATACAGATAATTGACAGGAAGACAAAGTTTTGGCTGGCAGGAGGAATAGCTTGTCCTGAAGGTACCTGGAGGCTGCTGTTGGTGCAGTGTCCCCACCGGGTGCTCCAGGGGCAGCTTCCACCTGCCATGGGCTCCCTCACCTTAGCCCTTGGCCACTGGCCACCACAGCAGAGTCAGAGGCTGGCTTAGCCCAGCCAGCCCCCGCTGAGACACACATTCTGCTTCCTAATTTGCCTGAACTCTCAGCAGGCTGACACCTTCTAATTTGCTGTTTGTTGCTGCTCTCCTAGAAGTCCATCTGATTGCTCTGTTGGTGCCAGCAGATCAATCTCACAGAAATAGACTTATTTTTCTTCTCATCTTGAAGAGGTTAGTTTTCCAAACATCTGTGCTTACCTGCTGAGCTGAGTGAAATTGCTCTCGCTCGTCCGTGCTGCTCTGTGCTGCCAGGCACATCCCCAGGGCAGAGATGGAAGAGAGACCTGAGGCTGGCGAGCAGTTGGATTTTTATGTGTGTGGTGGGAGAGTGGCAGGGGAGGAACTCACAGGAAAGAAGTCCATGGAGCTATTTTCAGTGTCATTAATTTTACAGTTTATTAAATTGAGTTTGTCTCGACGAGAGGCTGTGGGAGACCATGCAGGTTGGGCTGGCACAGAGCAGCCATGGAAGGAAGGACACACTGCAGCCCAGAGCTGCAGAGGTGGGGCTAACACACCTCTCACCTCAGGAGAACTTTTAGGGCCCCTAAATTTAAAGATCTGCATAATCCACCTCCCTGGGAGTATTTGCGTGTTGCAGTATGTGCACATCTTGTGGAAGGAACTCATCTGCCGTATTCCAGCTGCATCCCTGTCCCTTTCCCTGAGTGCAAACACACATCGTCCTTTTCTGTACTCTGCTCAAGCTTTGTACTGGACAGCTGGAGCACCTGCATCACCCCGTCCTGCCCTCCGGGAGCTGCTCCAGCTGTTTGCACTCCTGACGTTTGTTGGCACCTCTGGAGGGCACAGGATGAATTTTGCATGCCAGGTGTCACCTGGCCTTCATGGGACTATCTTCAAGGGCAAGCAAGTGACCCCCTGCAGCCTGACCCTGTCAGAGAGGGGCTCAACTGCTTTTGGGGCGGTGGGAGGTGGGCAGGAGGTAATCGCTGCTCAGCCCCTTCCTTTCCTCAGCATCCACAGCAGCACGTTGCTAATGCAGCAAAGCTTTGCTTCTCACATCTTTAGAAGGGTTAGGCCAGAAATATCCTAGAAACTCAAGAAAGAACTGCCATAAAGGAAGAGCATGTAATTTAGTACTTTTTAAAAAAACCCAAGTCATTATTTCCTCAACACCAGAATTTGCTGAAAGCACTCCAAGTTCTGTTTTGCGAGTGCCATGGAACAAAATAATTGTGCAATTAGTAATGCATCTCACACTCCATGAAATGAAAGATTTTTTACTTTCAACAAGTACAAAATGTAATATTTTGCTTTTCCGTGCTGGGAAAGTACTGGCCATTCCTTCCACCTCCTCCCTATTTTAAGTGCACTGCAGTATGTAATTAATAAAGATAATAATAAATACGCTTCACAAAGCAGGAGGGATGTGAATGGCACAGGCACAGCGTGGATAGCCTGGGATTGCCAGGGCAGCCGGCAGCTTCCAAATATTAATTATAGCTCCCTGTGGAGGAGCTGTGCCCTCTGCAGCCCTGTCCAACGCTGCTCCCAGCACTGTGAAAGTGGGGCTGTTTGCCCAGGGTCGAGCAGCAGCTGGAGTGGCCAAGCTGAGGTGGAAGCCCAGCTACTGCCGGCACAGGGCTTGTGTGTGCAGCCACCAGCTCCTGATTACGAGAGGACTGCTGTTAATTCAACAACAGAATGATGTTTATGGAGCTCCAGCATCCCCGTGCCCAGCACTCACAGGAGACTGGTCTGTGCATGTTAACAAATGTCCCCTTGGTGTGGGCCTGGCCTGTGGGAAAGGCTCTGCCAGAACTTGCCTGGTTTGTATCTGGAGGCAAACAAAGCTGTTGCCTGGGTGATGGCATCCTCCTCCCTGCCAGGTACTGCTGGATAAACTGCTTTCCCTGCCCTCCAGCTCACGGCATACTGAGCTGCTGCTGGGATGGGCAGCACTGCCAAACCCCTTCTAGAAATTATCCTCGCCAGCAGTGTGCCTCTCTCTGTTGGCGGCTCAGCTGCAGAGTGCTGGGAGAAGGGCAGGAACAGCAGGGGCATCGCAGTGTGGAGGAACCGGAGACATGGAATGCAGGAGCATCACTTGGCAGAGCTCTGCATGGACACTGCGCACCTCTGATGATGCCCAGACCCTGGCAGGGCAATGAGGCTTCAGTGTGAGTTGGAGCTGTGGGGGAGCCACTACGGGCACTGTGAGCTGCAGTGGGCAGAGCAGGAGCTGGGCAGACCTGGGGGTGAGCTGCCCTGCATGGAGAGGTTCAAGGCCCCTGCAGAGCCCATATCAAAAGGTTTGCTCCCTCCCATGATGTAGGAGAAAAAGATCCAAGCACGGGGCCTGTTGTTCTCAGCCCTCAGTCACCCTGGTTCAGCCTCAGATGTGAATCACTGACCTTCAGCTGCAAACCAGTACCACGCAAGCAAGCTGATTTAATTACACATATTTAAATTGCTTTGTACACCGTACCACACTCAGCTCAGATGTGAGAAGGGCAGTGGGGAATTTAGTTCTGGAGCTGCATCTCTGTCTTGTGGCTACCCAGGGCATCTCCGGAGCCATCCCTCGTCCCTTGCACAGTCTGCTGAGCCCAGCAGCTCGGCCGGCTGTTTCCATGGCACGCCGGCAGTGTTTTGGAAGGGTAGGGAGGGCAGCCCCGCAGGGATGTGAGCGGGGGCTTTTTGGTGCATGCTAACGAGATGGAGCCTGGCAGAAAATGGAGCCAGCAGGGGTGGGCAAGCAGGGACCGGGAGCAGCTTATCGCTCCTCGGCAGAAAGGGATGCTCGAGGAGACGGTGGCTGCGACATAAATAAATAAAACAAACATCAAACACCTCGACTTCCTGCAGTTCCTGGCCCATGTGCCTTCCCCAGGGGTCCCAGCTGTGTTTTCCCTCCAGCAGCTGATGTGGGATGCTGCAGGCAAGCGGCAGCAGGCAGGGGTGCTGAGATTGCTTTTTGCCTAAAACTAAATTGCCTTGGAAATTAAACGCTGCTGTAGTCACAGAAGAACCAGAGTCCTGGGGACTGGAGCATGGCGTGTCAGTGTGATAAAAAGCCCATGGACTATTTTTCCCTGAAAAGGAAAGGCTTGTGCCAAGAAAAATCTGGAGGACAGGAGACCAGAGGAGCTTGGACTGCTTGTCTGCATCTGAAGCCAATGGCACTCATGGTGCAGGACATGGTGTGGCCGCTGCTGAGAGTCCCCTCACACCTGCTCATGGGCACTGACAATTTCTGGAATAGCAAAGCCAGAACAAAAGCCTTCTGTAAAATGGCACAGGAGGGGCCTGGGCCACCCAGCAGGCAGTGACTCTCCTGGGTTAGTCCTTGTGTGAGCAGCTGTTGCAGGACAGCATTTTCTGGGCAGTGCTGGGAATGGGGGTCACAAATAGGGCCCTTGAAGCTGGGGTTAAACGAGAGGAGAGAGTGCATTGAGCTGCCCTGCCTGTGCTTGTCCCCTGGGCTTTGTCCCCAGGGCAGAGCTGGTGTTTGTGCAAGTTTTGTGTGAGTCTGGGTGAGGACAGCTGTGTTCTCCTCTGTTTTACAAGGTTTCAAAGATCTTGGTGGAGAAATGTGGCCCCTCACCTCCTTCACAAACACACATGCACAGCACTTTCCTTCTGCAAGCACATGGAGCAGGGTCAGTGTCACCAAAATGGATTTGTGCTCTACCTCCGTGTCAGCAAAGGCCAATTGAATCGAAGAGATGTATCCTCCCTAAAGACCAAGAGGCACAAATGGTGCTTGAATCTTAGGGATAAACCAGAATCCTGAACGTGAATGGACACTAGATAACAAGGAGAGAACTGGAGATCTGGGAGGAAACACCATGGGGAGGTGGGAAGGTGGGAAGGTCTTGAAACCATGGCGAGATGGGAAGATCTGCCCACTGGCTGTGTGCTCATCACACCGGCCAGGAGACACCTCCCTTTGACTAAAAGCACACCTATCCCAGTGACACCAGGTCTCCAGGCAGGAAAATGTGTAACAGGAGAGACAGGGATGGAAGAAATGGTGACAGGAACTATATAATGACAGGAGGAGGTGAAGTCTGGGTACTCCAAGAAGAATGGATCAACAGTCCTCAATATAAAAGTTTTCCTGTAGCATTTCTGTGCTCATGGAGGCAAACAAAAGCAGTAACCCCTCTTCACATGGCTACCAAGCTTTGTGCATGGATGCTGACCAGCTTTCCTTCCCTCTGGAGAGGAAGAGGCAGAGCTATCCCAGTTACTTATCCAAGACCAGCTCTCCTTTTTTTCAGTTGCTCTGCCTCATTTTGGGCTCTCCAGCCTGCTTCAGCAAGTTCCTCATGTTTTTCCAGCTGCAACACTGTCCATTTTCAACTTGTGACTCATTTTCACCTGCCTCTTGTGCTGGGTAAAAGCCAAGCTGCACCACAATCTCCTGTCTTGGTCTCCTAACAAACTTTTGTTGGCTCCACGGATTGTGTTTCAGGTGTGATGTGAAGCTTCAGTGCAATCCAATCAAACCAATAGTCCCTGGCTGGCCATTCCTGTTCAGAAAAATCTCTTCCAGTGATGTTATCACTTCAGCAGACTCAGAGGAGAAGCTTTATGAGACACCTGAGGATTTTCATGCTAATGAGTTCCAGTCCATCATCCGTTCCTCACTGCTTGAGTTTCACCTGTTTGTGCTCAAAATCAGTGATTTCTCTCTTAAGATCTCCTTCATCTCTTGCCATCCTGGAAGAACTAGGTAATAAAGAAGTGGAGAAAAAGCAGAAAGAAAGCTTTTAGCCCCAGATTAAGAGATGTCAGAGTCTAGGCCATAAAACCCACTACAATATATGCTTTATGCCTTTCTTCCAAGACACTTCTGCTACTTTATGTGCTTTCGAGACGACTCATAAGGGAATGGGAATGAAGATCATAATTTTCATTTGTACAAATATCAGGTGATTGAGAGCTCAGAAAACCTGCGCAAGGGTTCTGAAGGAGCTAGAAGGACCAAGAAATCTTGAGGCGTTCCCATCTGATTGCAGGGAGGTTGAACACGTGGTTAGGACATTCACTTCTCACTGGCCAAGCTTCAACAGTGATAAAATCCACCTGTTTCTCCTCATCCATAAAATAAAAAAACCAAACCCTTTCTCCAGAAAAACAGTATTAGAAGTGGTTATCCCTGGACAGGTTGTTACCAATAAGTAGCGAGGAGGGTGAATTTATCCTGACAACATATTTATCTCAAGAATGTTTTCCCAGAAGGTCTACAGAAGAGCAGCCAACCTGGTCCATGGCCCTGCTTGCTGTTCCCCAGAATATTTTGCCTTGTGAGATCAGCATCAACCACAAAAATCCTGGCAGGACTGTGCTTGGGGGGTCTCTATGAAATGAGGCATTCCTGGTGCTGCCTGGTTGGACCCACCTCCATCCTGCTTTCCTTGCTCCGGAACAGGCTGGGCTTATCAGTCTCCTCTAATGATGCTTTTCCCCTCCTCCCTTTCTGGCAGGAGGGTCAGCTTTTTTCTTTCAGTCCCTTTCAGTTTTGATGCTGCTGTTTTTTCCCTTCCCTTTCCCTTCCCCTGCCAGCTGAACTACGCCCGCGTGCCACCATCCTTTGATGAGCCGCTCTTATTAAAGACTGAAGGGGATTTGCCACATGTCACTTTCAAAGGTCCAGGGGCAGGAAGCTTTAATTGCCAGATTTTTCACACAGGGTGTTAAAATTTATTAAAGTCAGTTCCTCTGATTTCCCTTTAATGAGATGACGACTGTGTGTATGAGATAACATTAGGTTCAAATGGTGGGAAACTCAGAGAGGGTTTAAGTAATCAGACCAAGAAAAAGAAAAAATAAACCCCAAACCTGTGCTAGATCTCATGTCTTAAGGACTTACTTTGCAACTTAATTTAAAGGTAAGAAACTGGGATCATTCTTCAAACAGTACAGAAAGACTGGCGGTTTTCTTTCGAAAGGGCTTTCCTTAGGAAATGGAGCAGGAGGTGGGCTTCGGGTATTGTTTGATTTTGGAGACATTTTTGACATTTCAGTCACTGTTTTTCCAGGAGCCTGGCTGCCCCTGTGGAAATAAAGACGGGCTAATCAACTACTTGCGGTTCACCCAACACCTGAGGAAATGCATTAAACACGATTCCTTGTGCTTAATGTCACCAAGGTGTGAGCTACTGTCCTGTGCTCCAGCAGCCCTGAGCAGCACCGAGGTGTCAGAGGCAGCAGGCAGGTTAAACCCTGTGTTCATGAGCCCAAACCCTGTTTTCAGGAGCCCAAACCCTGTGTTCATGAGCCCAAACCCTGTTTTCAGGAGCCCAAACCCTGTGTTCATGAGCCCAAACCCTGTTTTCAGGAGCCCAAACTCTGTGTTCATGAGCACAAACTCTGTTCATGAGCCCAAACCTTGTGTTCAAGAGCCCTTGCGGCACGAGCCAGGGCCAGGAGCACACATAGCCCCACTGACAGCCACAACCAGCTGGAAGTGGGACCACATGAGCTCTGATAAAAAGAGAACCCTTTCCAAATTGGGCCACCCTGAAAACATTGAAGACATCAAGCAAAAAAAAGAAAAAAAAAAAGCTGAAAAGCTGAACTTTTTGCCTTGGCCACCCTGTCTGGTCTCCTCCTTCTCTTCATTTCCCCCCCTCCTCTTTTCACTTTCTGCTACCTTCACACGGGATTCTGCTGCCCTACTTTTGTCCAGCCTTCTCCTAGAGAAAAGATGAACGCTATTTTCAATTAACAAGACTTGATTGCTGAAAGCAATAGGAGGCAATTCGTTTAGAGCCAGCAAATTAATTGAAATCTAAGTGTACATAGTCAGGGTATTGCAGGGAGAGCAATTATCCTGTCGTTTGGCCCCTGCCACGCAGGCAGCTGGGCTGGGCTGAGCCGTGAGAGCAGGAGGAGCTCACGTTGCCCTCATCTCTCCTGAAGTTCCTCCCTCAGCTGCTTTTAGCCCACTTTCATCTTGCAAGAGAAAGATGCATCCGTGGCTGCAACTGTAAATTAGAGCAAGAAGATGTGTCCTGGGACTTTGGCACTGCTGGGACCCAGAGTTGTTTTCTAAACATCAGTCAGACATGATGAGATCTTCCTCCTCACTCCTCTCCTGCTTAAGGAGGGCTTGTGCTGCGTGTGGAAACGGAATCTCTGTAATATCCACCAGCTGAATGGATTGCCTGCCCTTTGCAGCATTTACCAGGATAATCGGTTATGGATGCTTGGTGGGAGCTGAGGCCTTGGGAATGCGTTGTTCCTTAAATTATGTTGACACATGACAAAGAGCAGAGGGAAGGAAGGCAAAGCAATCAGCCAATTAAAGAAATATTCCATCATAAGAAAGATCTTCTGTGACTTTTAAAGCCCAAATGCTTTTGGTCCTGCTGAGGGAGCCATTGCAGCTTCTGTACCACCAGGTCCCTCAGGAGCTGGGCTTGGTCCCTCCCATCACCTGAGGGGACACCTCACACCGGTTTTAGAGTGCCTAGGGACTAAAATATAGGGAAAAGCTTTGGAATATTTTCTCTTTTAAAACAGGTGAAAATGGGAGAACCTCAGAAACTGACCAAGCACTGATCTGAGCCACGGAGGAGCACCCAAGTCTCCAAATATTGCCAGGGTAACTTGCACTTTGGGCATCTCCTCTCCTTCAAAGGACTGCTCAGAGCTTCGTGACTGTCATGGTGGGTGCGCCAGGGACATGCAGCACCTGGATCCTGGATCTGGGCAGCAAGAGACATCCCCTCCCTCCACGGGGTCATCCCTGGCCTCACTGACACATCCTGCAACTCTTTAGAAACACCTCACCAAAACCCTACTGCTCCACAATTTACATTCCAGGGCACTGTAGAAAACAGCCCACTCCAACACACAATCCACCCAGAAGTGGTCAAAAGCAGTAATTACAAGCCAATCTCTCTCTACTGGACGGGTAACAAACCCATATCGTTTTTCCTCACTGCACCTTGCTACCTCCAAGCCAATTGGCACAAAGATGCTGCTTTCTTATCCCTGGACAAATTATGCTTTTAAGCTTTCCCTCCCTGCCAAGCGTAGGAGGAGGCCCACGTGTCAGCCTGACAGGATTTCCGAGGCTCCTCTCATCCCAGCGCCTCTCGGAGCCAGCAAACCTGGTGCTCGGATGAATTTTCTCTCACCTTCGGGAGCTGCTGACAACGGGGGCCGGAGCGATGTCCCAGTTCCAGAGCTGGCAGCTCCGGACGGAGCCAGGCACGTTTGCAGGGAGCAGCTGAAGCTCATTAAATCCAAAAAGTAACACCTCCGGAGCGCCCCAGTGCTTCCCACTCCTCCCGGTGCCTCATGCTCCGGCTGTGCAGGGACATGCTCCAGCACAGCTCCTTGGAGGTACTTGTTATGCACCAGCATCTGTTTCATCAACCTCCCCTCTCTTACTTTCTCCTGTCTACCAGCTCAAAGTGTCCTTGGCCTCTTCTCCCATCTTGCTTCCCTACCCGCCTCAATTTCAGGGCAGATTTCCCAGGCAGGTTGAAAAACTTCTTGGAGACGCAACTTTGGCCCAGCTATTCCAGGGAGGGAAAAACCCTCTCACCCTTGGCTCAGGAACTTTCCAAATAAGATTATGAACTCCTGGGACAGCTCGGAGAAGGCATTTCATAGATAGAAGCTGTTTAGGGCACAGTGGCCACTACACTGCTGGGAGGAACAAATGTAAGTGAAGCTGGAAAGTATTTCCAGCAACATTGCATTCCCAGTTATTCCACTTTCAGGTCAGCTTTCCCCATGATGGCTGGTCAGGATTGTACATAACATTTTTGGTATCACCAGAGGTTTTTCTCAGGTGGAATTCTTGCTGTGACCCTTGAATGTGCTTGGGGTTTTTTTAACTTTCCATTTTTAATGACTGCACTGTGTTGTCCCATTAGGGGCAAACATCCTCGCTGTGATCAGCCAGCATACCCAGATCTTCATCTGCTCTTTTCAGCAGTAGGGAGTCTTGCAGTCAGTCCCTCAATCATGATGTCAAACCACAGCCTTTCATCCTGTCTATTCCCCAAATTTAAAGTCTTTCAATTCTTCATGTGATTTAACAGTGGTTGCAAGATAAATCTTTCTGAGAAGCTCTGTATGTAGGTTCCTTCCACTCGGTGATGCTTTGCAGTACAACTCATTATCTTCTCTTTAGATGTCTCACTTTGACAACTTTTCTTTTATAGTCTTCATTTTAGCTAATGAGCTCTCCCACAAAATCAAATGTTTTTGTGAAGCTCATTTACATTAAACCTACCACACCTCCCTCCCTTAGAAACACAAGCAGCTTCAGAAGAAAAACAGACCAACAAAACAAATCACAGCAGTCTGTCAGGATCTATCTTTGGGAAAGCTCACAAGGTTTTTTTTCTGGTTTGCAGACAGCTTGCTTGAGTTTGGTTGTTTCTTCCTGGCCTGGGGATAGGCTGTATCTTCTCTTCCTGGCGCTCAGCACTACCTGATGCACTACAGTTACCAAAAAGTATTTCCTGGCCTGCAAAGTAATTGGTTCTGTGCATTTCAGGGCGTGCACTTCTGAGTTTTGCCTCTGCTCAGTGACAGAAAGTCTCCCTTTGCTGTGCCCCAATTCCTGTTAATGTTAATGTCATAGCCCTCCCCTTTGCACCAGTCTCCTACGAAGCCCCAGACACATAATTCAGCAGTTTTCAGGCTCTCTTTTGACCCCTTTTAATCTCCCTCCCATTATTCCTGCGCAGCAACCTCCTGTCTCTGTCAGCAGCTGAAGAACTCCGTGCTGCTGAAGGGATTAAGCACCAGTCCCACAGGCTGGGATAAGGAAGCTTTCCTTCCTACACACCTTCTTGGAGAACAGCTCAGAAGCCAGAAGGAGGAAGGCACTGAGAGTTTCCCCTCCTACCAGTGGTATTAAAAGCAAGCGAGTGTCTTTTTTCCCATCTTCCCCACAGTTCCAGGAGAGGATGCAGGCAGTGATGGGATGCAGGCAGTGATGGATTCTGAAATCCCAGCCGTGCCTCTGCCCCAGCTCTCCCAGCAAAGCCCTCCCTACTCTCCCAGCACACCTTTGTAGCTCCTGGCAATCTCCCAGTTCCTCCCAGTCCAGCCCAGGACACTGAGAAGTGATCTGTCCTTCCACCTGGACGTCTCATAGAGCACCACTGATCCCGTCAGAATCTTTTCGTTTGTTTGTATTTTTTTTTCAGAAAAGAACAGGGATTGCAACCCTTCCTATGCCAATTGTTCTAAAAGACGATCCAGGAATCACTGGAGCAGTGTTCGAGCTCTCTTACTGCTTTCTGGTTAATCGGCAAATGTACTAAAAATGTGGCATATGGTCTGTGAGGGGTGGGGAGATTTCTCTTACACGAGAGTGAAAACACTTCTTCAGATGAAACCTAAAAGCTGATCACACTGTGGTCATGTGGCTGTGTCAGGATCCTGTCAAAATATATTGCAGCAGAGATGGAGATATGTGACATCTTGCTGAATTCTGCCAGATGTCTGGTGGGATCTCAGAGGGGGTTGTCAGAGCCTAGAATTTGCTTACAAGTCTCTGAAAGTGAGTGGCTTGTGACTGCCAGGGTTGCAGCTATAACCCATCTCCCATCAGGGGAGACAGCACTCGGCCTGGGGCAAACTGGCCACAGAGGGGTTAACTTAGATTTCCCTTTGATTGCTCAGTGAATGCAGAAGTTTAATTGTTTTCCTTTGGAAAGAACAATTAACAGCACCAGGGGTTATCCTTTCATCTTGCCATAAGGATTATCACACCAAAGGGCACTGATGTGAGGATACAAAGGTCCTTGCATTTCTTTCTGCGGAGAGCTGATCTTTGTGCTGATATTTGATTTTTTTTGACGGTTTTCTTCTTTATTTTTAAATGGCATGCAGATGCACAAGAGCGCAAACACGAATGCACACAATGCTCACTTTGAACATATCAATTGCTTGCCCATTTAGGGAGATCAATGCTTTCTCTAAAAGACCGTGTGAGGTTAGATTGCTTCCAATGTCTCCCCAAACCTCCCCCAGTCAAAAAGGATCTAAGAGTATACAGAACTCACTATAATTCAACTGCTTTCTTAGAGGAAGGAAGTTTTCCCGAGTCTTCACCATGTATCTTCCTATTCAGCTGAGCCAGGACTTCAGCACAAAAATGGCAAAGAAAATCACGGCAGCCCTTAGCCTGTCTTTGCCCATGTTTGTTAGATCGGCGTTAGAGGTGTTGATGAGCACTGTCAGTTAAAAGCCCTAAAAGCAGAGAACACGGAAAACACCTCTGTTGCAAGGAAACAGCTGTGGGGGTCCTCAAAACCCCTTTGTGAGAGAGTCTCTGTGGGCAGGGAGGCACTGGTGCACTGCCCCAGCTTTGCAAAATGGGGGCAAAAGGGGACCCTTGGGCTGCTGACCCCATCCCATCCCCTGCTGGATGCCACGACAGAGAACAATCTCCCTGTGCCACCCTTGTCGGCATGAGCGGGTTGGAGATGGGATGGAAGTGGCAAGGATGAAAATGAAAATGGAAAAAGAGGGCTGGAAGGGACTTTCTCTCTCCCAAAATAAAAAAGAAAATAAATAAAAAACAAACCCTTTCCAAACCTAAGTTACCAATTTATTTATTCATAACACTTCCTGGAAATCTCAGTTGTTGTCTAAGCAGTAATTGTGGTTTGTTTGGAGCTGGCCCTTGGCTGTGGAAGGTACCTTCAGAAAGCTTTTAATGCTGTCCCTCTGCCCTGCCTGTGGGGTTGTGCTCTGTGCTGTGGCTTCCCGGTCACAGCCCCTGTCCAGCTCCGCACAGGAGAGGCAGTGAGAGGCTGTTCTCTTTTAACAGCAAGAATATTCAGCGCTTAGACAGGTGTGAGAGGGCTTGCTTTGGCTGTTGAGTGTCCCCTGCCTGTGCTGAGTGCCAGTGAGCACGGGGCTCTGGGGTTCCCTCCTGAGCCACAGCTGCTCCTTTGCTTGCCCACAGCTCCTTTGCTTGCCCACTGTCACCTGGTGGCCTTGACCTCTGCTCCTTTCCAGCCTGCTCTGTCCCCAGGCTGGAGGGGACACTTGAGCTGAAATCCCCCGCTCAGCGGAACTGGAACCTCAGCTTTCACACAACCTCCCCACATCCAGTGCTGAGCTGCATTCATCTGTGGGACAATCAGTGTGGGTAACCTGCAGCAGGAGAAGGCTCATGGTAAATTCACCCCTCTGCAGTGGGCAGGGTGGCAGTGAGCACCTCAAGGGCTGCTGGTGAGGTGCATCTCCTCTGGGACTGCCCCAGGAGCTGGGAAATGCCCAGCCCAGGCAGTGCCCACTGCCATGGAGTCTGGGCTGGAGGTGCTGCTGAAATCTCTCCATGGGAGAAGCACACAGCTACAGGAGCCACCGCACTCCAGCTGGGGATCACCAAGCCACAGCAGCCTGATTCCCTGCAGGCTCAGGCACTGGCAGATTTGATGTCCCTGCTGTGATGAGGCTACGTGGGGGTTGCTGGTACCAATTATCTCTGCTGTGGGGTGAAGATGGGGATGGCAATCCATGTCGCCCACTGGTGATGGGGTTTTCCCGTGAATGCTGTGGCTTTGCAGAGCAAAGTGGTTTGTAGGGCTGTGCTGCTGGCGAAAGGGTTGTGTCACCTTCCCTGCTGCCACCACTGCAGACCCACACCAGTGCCCTCCTGGTGTGAGTGGAGAGAGCTGGATCATCCCCAGAAGGACCTGAAACACTTTTGCTTCCATTTCTTGGTTTATTTTTGTCTCTTTTTTTGTTCTGTTTGGATGGCTGTCCCAAGCCACTCTGCAGCCAGTGTGCCTGGAGTCTGTGTAAAGGCACAATCCATTTCCATCCCTGAGCGTGGCTGCACTGCTCCAGCTGGCTTGGGAGGCCACACACCCACCTGGGACCAGGTGCACTCCAGCCCCTACAGAGCCTCTGCTGGGGCCAGGTCCTTGCGAAGGAGATCTGGGTCCATAACACCTTAAACCACTGCAGCACCTCTCCAGGGCTTGGCTGCCAGGCCAGTTAATCCTCTTGCTGTGTTTTTTGTGTGCTTTTGTTAAACCGGATATGCAAGGAGCTGAGTGAGGGCTCAGCAACATTCACAGGGGTGATGGGCAGGGAGGAGAGCAGTAGATCCCAGAAAATGTTGCTGTTCCTCCAAACCCTATGGATCACTTTGCAGTGACACTTATAGACGAGGAGCATTTTCTTTAACAAATATGAATCTAATGGATTAGGTCTGATCTAATTATGTATTCTGCATTAAGCCGATGCTCCCACTGTCTGCGGCTGCTAGCATAATTAAACTTAATGTACTTTTAATGATGTCTTCTTAACTCATGCATTCATATATGATTAGAATCAAACAGGACGAGCTGTCACGAGTCCAGGAGAGCTCTTGCGGCAGCTCCTGATGGGACCCATGTTGAAATATTAATAATGCAGATTTCAAGGTTAACAACATTGGTTTTGAAGTGAGGAAAGCTCGTCACGCAGTTCGAGCTAATCTGAGGCAACAAAACGGCTCCACTTTCAAGTTCAGCCTCTTCCCATCTTACACATGTGCTCCTGGGAGCAGAGGAATTTAAGTTTTACTTGGTAAAGATGTCGTTAAGTAAGTGAACTGCTCTGTGGGCAGCACCTTCCAGAGAAGCTGGGACAGCAACTCTGTGGGCACCTTTTGGGGCTTGCTGGGTGCTCTGTCCTGGCTTTGCTCCTCTTCCCTTTTCCTGCTGCTTTTCTGGAGATAGGTAGTGGTCTTTTCTAGGGTCTGGCAGTAAGAAGGCGAACTCTGCTTTTGTCTCTGCTCCTGTTTGATCCGGTAAGACCCTCTCAGCCTCCGCTGGCTTTGCCCATGGCCTCTTGGCACAGGGAAAGTGCTCCCTTTGGCTGTGCACCACCTTGAGATGAGGCCTGAGGAAACTTCGGCATGGCTGCCCCAGCCCCCAGCGTCCTACAATACTGCAATGAAATGTTGGGGTTCCCGCCTCTTTTTCCTGTTTTTATGGAACTTTTTTTTTTTTTTTAATGGGCCAATGGCCTGGCGGACAGGTTGTCTTTTAAGTTCCTGAGAGCAAGCTGTGAAATCATCTGAAATCCTTCCAATGGGAAAGCATTGATTTATTACACTGTAACACTGATGCCAACAACACCGTGTGCCTTTCATCTAAAAAGCTGGGACTTATAGAACACGACATGCCATTAATTTTGATGCCAGCTCAAACAGGGAAG
This sequence comes from Dasyornis broadbenti, assembly GCA_013397935.1. Lineage (NCBI taxonomy): Eukaryota > Metazoa > Chordata > Aves > Passeriformes > Dasyornithidae > Dasyornis > Dasyornis broadbenti. The sequence continues at coordinate 1,085,282 of VZRN01000100.1, forward strand.
GAATTACTGCCGAAGGGATCTGGAGAGCGTGTTAAACCAGCCCCGCAGAGTAATGAACACGCTTTGTGGCTGTTGCTTTACACCCTGGTGATCCTTAGGAATAGGAAGGTACCTTGACAGCCAGTTTGGGCTATCAAAGGCATCTCAACATCTGTGTATGCATGTTGGTGCATGAGAAAAGAGTGTGATTAGATATTTAGGGGTGAGGGTTGCAGTTTCACTGCTCTAGAGACAGCTCTCCCTTTGCACAGGCTCAGCAGATGAGTTGACTCACTGGAGGTGACTCCCAGCACCCTGCCCCTCTCCATCCCCAAGCCAGATTTTCTCCTGGCAGCCAGACAGTGATGCCTCCCTGGGAGAAGCACACACCAGAAAAAGGGAGATCAGTCCAAGTGCTCTGGGATAGGCAGGTAACCCAGAACTTTGCGGGGCTGTGGCTCCACAGAGCAGCCCGTTTGCAGAAGGGCTCCTTGCTGCCCAAGTACCGCGTGAGGGTTGTGGGATCACCTCTGCTCAGGCTGGAGCTGGGTTCATGTCTCTGGCCCATCCTAAAGTTAATTTGATCTCTAAAGCTTTATGGTGATGGAGACTTATCTGCTTCTAGGAGAACACCACGTACCAACCCAGGGCTTATCCCAGGTCCTGGAGAGGAGAAACTGGCAGTGCTGCGGGTGTTGTTGATGCACCGATGGAGGGAGATGGGGATGGACAGAAGGGAAATAGAAAGTGATGCTGAGTGTAGAATCCCAGAGTGGGGATAGTCAGGGTTTTAATGGAGTGATCAGTCTCAAGCTACCTCTCCAACCTGTTGCAGGTTCTTGCACACTAAATCCTTCCCTCTTGTACGCTCAAACCATCAGGACCAAGTGTCTGGAATAAACCAGAGCAGCTCTGTGTAAGAAGGAAGCTGGGAGGGGTGTCATCTTTGCAATGAAGCTGGAGCAACATGGATTTGGAGTTTGCATGTAGATTTTGCCCCCAAAGCCCTACCCTCCTGTGGGCTGCTGGACAGCTGTGCATGGCACCACAATATCCTGATGTTTCTGTTATTTAATTAATTTACTGGGCAGCAGAGATGAGAGCATGGGGGCTTCAGCCATGGGGCTACCAAGACACAAAACCAGCACTGGTGGATGACAAACTGATTTATGTTCACAGGTAACTGGGGTTTCTGTGTTTAAGAGGGGCCAGCAGCCACAAAAGCCATCAGGGAACAGGCCACACATGTCTCCAAAAGGTGTTTGGGGTTAAGCTGGTACCTTTGCTGGTGGAAACCCATCTCCTCCAGTCCTCAAGGCGGTGCTTCAGAACAGCCTCCCCTAAGCCCCCAGTCTGTGATGTTATTTCTTGTGCCCTGGCAGGGGAAGAGTGCCAGCCATGTCCTGATGTGGCACCACTGTGAATGGTATGTGCCTCTGTGGTGGACACATCAGGAAAGTGCACAGAAATGTTCTCCTGGGACCCAGAGCCCTGCGTGACACCTGGGTGACTGGCCATGTCACTGGAAACTGAGCAGGAGCCTGAGCTCACAGGGAAAACTTCCCCACATCTCCCAAAACTTTTGGTGGACACTCAGCATCGAGTTGCTGGAGCTGAACAGGCCAGTGGTACTCACTGGTTTACAGAACATTTTGAGGCACTCCCATCCCTTCCCTGAACTTGGATGATTTAAGTTCTCCTTGCACTTGGTGGCAGGTAGGATGAACAAGCCCAGACAAATCTTTTTGGAACATCCCAGCTCTGGGTCCTGATCCCATAACAAAGGAATGGACTGGATGATGCATCTGTTGCATTTCAGGGTTCAGTGGTGTTCTTGCTCCAACAACTGCTGAAGAAGGATTCTTGCTGGAGACTTTCTAACAAGGGATATTTGTGTTTGCTGCTAAGAGAGAATTTTGTCCTGTTTATGCTAAGATATAAGGGAACATTTTACTGTGCATTTTTGCAATCTCACTGGGAACTAAGAGTGAACCACTGAGCACGAAGGGAATTTTGTAGCAGAATCCAAGCCCACAGCACAGTACTGGAGAACTAGGGAATTGTGGAAGACCAAACTGCGCTGATCCAGCATAGCCTGCCCTTGGGAAACCTCTGCTTCAGGCCCCATTGCTTGGGGATCTCTTGCTCTTTGAAGCCTCAGGGTTCACGGTCCCTTTCAAAACGTATTAATTCTGTCCCTTCCTGTTCTGTATTTAAAACTCACCAGTGGGTAAAACACCACTTATGGATGCTGGAGATCTTGGTTCTCTAGCCTTGGCCCTGGGAGTGAGCTGGGGTGCCTGGTAAAAAGGCATTTCTGTGTCTCAGCTTTCCCAGGTGATAACTGGGAATGAGGATATGGGAAGGGAAGTCCTTCCACATCTGTGACACCAAGTGCTCCATAAAAGCACAACACTAATGAGTGTAGTTTACCTCAGTAGCTGTCAGTATTTGCATAAAGGTCCGAAGCCCTTGAAATCCTCCTCTCTTTGCCCTTTCAGCAGGTTTTTGGATGAGGAATTAAGCAGGTAAATAGTGTAAAAACTGAGTGAGAAGCATCTTAAAAGTCCAAGCCTCTGAAACAGCATTGGAGTTCCTAGGAAAGCTGATCCTGGTAGAGATTTTTGGACCAGTGCTGGTTCTGAGTTTTCTCTGAGCTGGCTATATCTACTCTCTCTGTAAAAACAAGCTAAAATCCTCTAATAGCCCTCCTCAAAAAAATAACCCCACAAGACTCCAAACAAAGAAAAATCATTAATTTTGAACCCAATGAATATTTAGTTTCCTGGCTCTTGGGTAAATATTAGATAGATTCCCAATTTCAACCTGAAGCAGTTTATTTGGCTGCTGTTCACAAGTCAGACACAGCTATAATCAAAGAAATCTCTTTTGATTCAGGTTGGGTAATATTGCCTGAGGGGTAACATCATTTTCATTTCCACACATCCAGCACTGGCACAAAACGGCATGGACAGGTATGAGAAATGGATCATGGATCCTTGGTGCTAAAATTCCAGCTGATAGTTTCTCTTTTTTTTTTTTTTTTTGGTGTAAATAATTATTACCAATAAAAATGTTGCTTGAAAAAAAGAGAATGTGAAAAGAAAAACACCATTGCATTTGATAAAGCAAAATCCTTTGCAGTACTGTCAAAAGAAAAAAAGTAAAAGAAAGAAAGTAAAACCAAAAAAGAGTTAAAACAAATATAGCTGTTAAATAAAAGATCCAGGTACCAAAGAGCAAAATTTAATGAAAGCCAAAACTGTTAAATATGGAATCCTGTTGAGAAAAAATGTCAATGTCTTTAAGAGTTTTACCATTACTCTATTTTTAAGAAAAGTGTAGTAAAAATACATATTACAAGTTTACATTTTCCACGCTTTTGCCCTATTCTTTTTTTTTTTTTTTTTTTTTTTTTTTTTTTTTAATTTTTTGGTAACCCCTCCACTGATCAAAAGCCTTTGACAGCTGCATCTCACATCTTCATGTCACAGGTGGCCAGTTCTAGCACTGCTGCTGCTGCTGCTCACGAGACTGTCCAGCTGCTGTGACCTGCTGCCACGGGGTCCTGTTCCTGGAGGAGGCCGGGGCACTGGTGGGTATCAGCAGCCTGATCCCACCACACTGGCATGGCAAGGCCTGGGACACAACAGGAGCTGGGTCAGGAGACTCATCTGAGGGCTCTGGGCATGGAAACAGGACCCGGTGGTGATAAGGATTCCTCCAATTGTGCTAGCGTGGCACAGAACTGAAGTTAAAATGAAGAAAAGCAGGTTAAAAATAATGATAAACAACAGAAAGCGCCCTGAAGCGGTGTTTGAGGTGGCTGATAACAGAGTTCATGTTCAGCGATGAGAAGTGAAGATCACAATGGTTCCCAGTGGTGGAGAGAGGAAAACATTGGCACAAGACATGCTGTGCCCAGGCTTAGGAGCTTGGCTCTGACCTGCTGGTCTCCAGATTGCTGCATGACAAGTGGAGAAGTGGAGCAGATGCTTCAGACCAGGCTGGTGTTCAAGGTGGTAAATGTATTGCTCTGCACAGTCATACGCTAATGGAAACTGGTATTCACACAGCTTCCAGGCTTACTCCCAGATTCTCCTCATAGACCATTTGCCTGCATCATTTTCTCTTCACCTGCCTCCCTTCTTTCACGGCTCCTTTCTTGCTATGTTGCAAAAAACAGAAAAGAGGTAAAAAAAAAAGAGAGAAAAAGCATCTCAGAGAGCTCCAGTAGCAGCTCAGTCCCTGGTCAGGTGTTTGTTATACTCTGTGAGAACCTTAGAGCTTTATTTGCCATCAGTGAGATGGGACCAGGCTAAGTGGGCTCACGGTGGCCCCTGCCCCACGGATCTTCTCTGTCACCAGATGTTTCCCTGGGAATCCCTCACTTGAGGATGTGACACCCCGGAGGTGTCTCAGGTTCCCCAGGGTGGGAATCATTTGTCTGTCCATGCCAGAGATTCACAGGATGAACCTTTTGTGCGGTTCTGGACAGCCATTCTTGCCCCCTCAAACTCCTTGCCTGTGGTTGGACCTCCAGCTGCCTGCCCGGCACTGTGGGTTCCTGCAACACCAAGTTTGGGGTCAGCAACCTGCTTTGCTGGCTTGTGGATGCTTCCCCCTCTCTAAGGATACAGGTGGGAATCTGCTACGGTTGGCTTTGTACCCAGACAGGCCACAGCTTGATGGGGAGACTGAGTGTGACCAGCACTGATGCTAGTGAACGTCATGGCTGCTTGAATCAAGCTCTTGTAGGATCTCCTCCTTGGTTTTCTTCAGCAGCTGCTTCCAGGAATCCATTCCGGCCAACGATCCACAAAATGTCCCTCTTAGTCAGAAAAGAACGGCCACACAGGGATTTCAGAGCAGGAGGGCAGGGGTGTTCCCGGTGCAGCCCCGTGACTTCCAGCACGCTGCGCTGGTTGAGGGGCAGCTGTCTAGAGCTGGGTGTCTGGAGATGGCCTGTTCCCGGCTCGAGGTGGTTCCCTTACGTGACCACCAGAAAGGGAGCACACACAGAAGCTAAGCAATGAAGAAATGGTTCACAATTGCTTATTAGCCCCCAAAAACCCGGCCAGGAGAGTCACACATGAGGGGAATACCACATTTACTTTCCCTCTTCAGCAGCCAACCGTGATCTTAGACCAACCCTCTGCTCCAGTCTGCCACTCTCCACTCCAGGCACGTGATTCTCCTCTTGAACTCCCACTCATCCTCTCTGGAAGAATTACTGCTTTGCCCTCACGCTACCTGGGGTTTCCAAACTCACCCACGACTTTGCCCCCTGTGAAACATCCTCATATTTTTGTTCAGGTTTCTTCCTGCATCGAGCCCTTCCTGCTGCAGGCAGAGGCGGGAGCAGCTCCGTCTGCCTCGCTGAAATAACTCCACAGCCCAAGTTCACCACAGAACAACGAAGGCAGAATCACGATGGACAAAAGAGGTCAATGCTGGCGCCCTGCAGTGAGTTCAACTTGCCACATATCGGTTTTTCTTTTTTGCTGTTAGTAGCTCAGACATTGTGGTTTGCATCCCAAACTAAACCAGATTGAAGGACTGAGCAGGGAAAGGGGAAAGGGCTGATGTTACCCTGACACCACAGGAATTAGTAAGAAAAAATATATATATTGCACACACTAAGACTTATTAACAACCAAGTTAAAACAAAATGGCATAGTCCTCATTAGTGTTCCAGTGGTTCTTTGATCAGGGGTGGTTCACGAGTCTGTAAAATCCCATTACACTCTCCTTATTGCAGTACAGACCTGTTTCTGTTCTCCTGCCAGTGGATCTGTTTGCAAATAAAAAGGGAAATTGATTCGATTTCCTTGAGAAGATCCATCCAATTGTCCCTTCTGTCATCATCGTTTGTCTTGTTGGTGTTGGGTATGTTTTTTGGCTCTGGAGGGATGGAGCTGGGCTGGCCCTGCTCTCACCCAGGCAATGGGTCAAAAGGCCAGTTATAATCCCGTAGCTCCCAGGGACATGCCAGTGCTGTGGCTCATGCATGGGATCGTCTGCATGGATTTGGGGAAATCGTGGCTGACCACACGTCCATTTTCTCCACTGCCTCCTGCTGCAGCCGGCCTGGGAAGGGTTGATGTCCGTATGGCTTCGTTGATTGATTGCTGTGGGATTAAACAAAAACCCTTTTTAGGAAAGACGGGGGGGTCTCCCCCTGTCCTTAGCAATGTTGGAGAAATTACAATATCAACCAGTGCTGTCTTTCTGTCACTGTTCTCCCCTTCCTTGTCTCCATTCAGACTCTCACTTTCTGCATGTCCCCACTGCATCTGCTCTGTTAATTCACACCTCTTCTACATGTAAAATTATATGTTTCAGCAGTATTTTGGGGCATAAAGTATCAGTGCCATATGCCAAAAACCTATTCGAACTCTACAACATAAGAACAGTCATGCTGGATCTGAGCAGAGGTATTTTACACACTTCCCCCATAGAGATGCTATTACTACTCCAGGACTGTTATGCACGGTGGACTCTGACTCACTGCAAACATATGTTTGACTTTCCTCATGTGAGAAGTTGAGCATGTGCCTGTGTTTTTTGTCTACACTGGTGACTGAGGTAACTCGGAAACGCAAGCCTAACTCAGGAAACCAAATTTCATCTTCCTGTTCCAGATACATTCAAAATGTTTGCTTTGAGAGACCTAAGGAAACCACCTGTTCAGAACAATTCGGCTAAAAGACAAAGCCAAATTGGTTTCTTTGCATTCAAGCTGTCTCCAAGGGCACCATCATTCTTTCTGGACTGGGATATTCAGATGAAGAATTATCCATAACAGATATATCTGGAACAGTTACACAAAGCCAGGCCTGGAACAGCCTCCTGGGCTGGTGGGATATGCAGCTCACCCAAGGAATCTGTAAGAACGTGCCCAGCAGAGGCTGGGGTTCAGAAGGGTGCCTGGGCTAAATCCCAGAAAGAGCCTGGGCTCTGCTCTGTGGGGCAGCCACTAATGGTGGGAGCCAGGGACAAGCTTAGAGCTGGAGTTGACACTGGGAGCAGTGATCTGCTCCCGCAGGGCTGGTTCTAACACGGCAAGAGCACCACAAGCTCACACTGACGTGAGTTAGTGGGTCATTCCAAAGAACACGAGGGATCCAGCACCAGGGCAGAGTCTCCTTAAGACTAAGATGATGCAGCTGTTGCATTCTGACACTTTTTTGCAGTGTTTTTGTGCCATACCTAGCTTTTCAGTTGGCAGAAATGATAATCTAATTTTTGTTGTTCCGTGGACATTATTTGCTCACATTATTTTACCCCTGTGCTCAAGGTACCTCTCTCATTGCCCATGGAATTTCCTGAAACTCAATGAGAAAAGAGCTGTAGCACATTTTCAGTGCATTAGAAATGTCATTATTGCTGACAAAACACTGAGTGTGCTGTGAAATGGCGGCATAAACCCCACAGAAGCGGTTGCTTATTTTCCTTTTCATTCTGGGTGAGTTTCAGTGAAGTAAAAACCAATCTGGGTTTTTTGAAACTCACTGCATACTTCATACGCTCATAACAAATTCCACGCTCATGGGAGAGGTCAAGATGAGGAAGACAAGGGATGTGTTACATATCCCAGTGCTTCCTTTCTCCACAGTGCTGCATTAAATGTCTATCCCCAAGGCTCTCCAATCTATCCCATTCTTGACGTGACACTCTGAAATTCAGGCACACCAGAATTTGAGGCTGAAACAGATCTCCCAGGCTGTAGGAAATACGCTTCTGCAAGACCATGACAGGGTGGAGTAAAAAAAAAATTACAGGCGACACTGGAGGCCAATTTCTCTCAAAGAAGACCCATAATTCTGGAATTTGGAGGCCCACATCATCCATTCCAGGGCAACAATGCTCGGAGCATATATTGCTGTTGTCAGCCCGGAAATGGTGCCAGCAGGGTGCCAGCAAAGGGAACAACAGGATGTGAATCATTACCGCGCTCCCCCAGTTTTATCTTGCTGTTAAGTGCTTGAGTTTGGGGATTTTTCCACATTGCAGCAACGGCTGTATCACACCAGCCCCAGCACGCTTCATCCGTGCTGCACACACTTTGCCATAGCCTGCCTACATTAATTTTAAGAAATTTCAGTGTGTTTCTCTTGCTGCTTGTGTTATGATTCTATTCTATATCTGGATTTTGAATTAGCATTCTGCCACATGTCTGATCTTGCATCAGCTCCCCATGACAGCCCACTTGACCCTCTTTCAGCTTCTTCAGGTGCTCCTATTCCTTTCTAGCAAGTGGAGTGACACAGTCACTTCATCATCCCTATGTCCTGGCTTTCCACCCATGGTCTGGGCTGCATCCGTCTCTGAAGGCAGCTCTGGAGCCGGGGGAGGATCAGAGAGAAGGTGTGAAAGGCCGTGGAATGGGTTGCCACCTTCATCCGCTTTGATTCACTTCTGGACTTGTAACAAAACTCGATTAAGGCAACCAGCATGGCGAGTCCGAGCCCACCGATGAGGATATAGAAAACCCCCGCCACATTGCTGAGACTCAGCGCACTCGTCTTGTCCTGGAAGAAAAAGGAGAAGGGAGGGAAAGGAGGGCACAGGGGAAGGAGAACAACAGAATTAATACGGAATTGCTCTGGGAAGGACGCTGCACATTATAGCAGTACTGGCATTACATCATCTTCCTCTTTAAAGGAACAAGTGACATTTCTAAGAGCATTTTTAAATTTTTAATTCAGTGTCTGGTAAATCTAATGTTTCCCTCACAGAAACAAATAAACATTTCCTCAGCAATGAGACTCTTTGTAAAGGTTTGGGATCTCTGTTTTCCGATCAGCTAACTTAAATGCTTGTTTTACCCAAAATGTCTAGTTTGAATTATTGATTAAAGGAGGAAAAAAAATTTGAAGTTTTCCTCTTCTGTGACATTTGCTTGTCCCTGATGTCTCGCCTGAAATAACCTGTTCTCTTGGAAATGCTCATTCCTTCATTCCTAGATTGTTTCCCCCGCAAATTCTGTTGCTGAGCAACACATCGAAGTGGTTGGGGTTTTTCTTTTTTTTTTTTCTTTTCCTTTTCAATACCGGGGTTGAGGTGACACCTGAGCTGTCCTCAGAAACTCATTTGATTTCTATGTAATAAGGCAGTTATTTCATATGCAATCAAGACCTGCTGATGCATGTCTAAGCTAATTATTTGGTTGGCAATAAATAGGGCTATTAATGAGCCACAACTTTTAGTCAGCAGCTACATTCTGATTTTACAATTGCCTAATGAATCGTCACGGCTCTCTGGGGAAGAGACAAAGCTCAGAAAGACTTATTTCACTGCGAGGGAAACCAAGTTCCCACACCTAACCCTGATGTCACCCCGTGCAGCTTTCAAAACCTTCCCCTCCTTGTTGACCAGGTTGCGTCGGGGTGTGAGGATAATGTGGGCAGTACCAGGATCCCAAACTTGGCTCAGCTTCATGTGCAAGGCTCCTGTTTCTGGGACAGGCTTTCTCTAGAGCGAATCAGGCAGAGTCCCCTGCTCCAAGCTTGCAATATTGACTCGATACCTATTTGCTGGCAGAGATTCCCCAGGGCCAGCCCAGCGGCTCAGTGCAAATCTGCTGGAGCGACCGGAGTCTGAGCAGCACTGACAGCCCTGCTCTGAGGGTGTGGGAGGAAAATTGCATGTGGCTCCTCTGAGATGGAGCCACCCAGCTGAAGGATGGTGTCGACGCCCACAGAAGTGTCTGCAGCTGCTAATGAAGCCTCTGCACAGCTCTTGGTGCCCTTCTCTGCTGCTCCATGGACACGTGGGCTGGTGGCTGGCCCAGCCTGCTCTTTGCCCTTGCAGGGCACTTGATTCACTTGGCTTGGCAGATTTTACAAGAAGCAACCCACAGTATTTGGGAAGGGACAGGATTCAGGAAACAGAGAAATATATTGGAGTGATGTTGACAGGGTCCAAACTGGAACACCAACATGAGCATGGAAGGTTTCGATACAGGGCAGTCTGCCTGACACCGGCACAGTCTTTCAGGCAAGTGTGTTTTGCAAAAGATTCTGTCTTTTTTTTTGTATTAAAGCTTGACAGCAAAAAAAGTCAGCCCTCAAGGCATGAAAACATCTCAGTTTTCACAAATAAAAAAACCCTCTTGTAATAGAAGAGAATGTATTTTTTGTTTTTAATTAGAAGAAAAGTGGGTACCAGTCAAGAATGTTAAAAAGATGTTTCTTCTATTTCTCCTTCATCTGACCCACCGCCCATGCAAGCTGCCAAGCTTCTTCCCAGCTGGAGCTCCCACCATGGGCTCCAGTGCCATGGGGAGCAACTTTCCATCCTGAACTCTGTGCTGAAAGATGCAGAGGTTGTCATGGGGCCATCCCTGCTGAGTTTCGGTTGCTGGAAAAAACTCCACAAGTGATCTCATTTCCTGTGCTTTGCTGGTTGATCGCTCGGACAGGGGAGTCGCTGCTGTCACTGTGTGCTGGTGGGTAAGCTGGGTTTCTCTCCTGTATAACTTTCATGCACTGGTCAGGTTGTAATCTTGATGCTGCCTGTGTGCTCTCTATAATGAGAGATTTCTGCAAACAGCCTCTTCATTTCTGCCTTTTCAATATTTGAAGGATTATTTATCTGGTCTTTTCTAATCTGCCTTCACGCAGTTTTACCCCCAGGCTTGGCTGTATGTTTGTTCAGCCATCTCTTCTCTGCAGATTGTTTGGTGTACTTTTAAGCACCAGCTGGGAATTGCTGGGAGTTTTTTAGTGGAGATAGAGAAAAGCAGAGCAATTACTCCAAGGAAACTGTGTTGCAACACATCAGGTATTTTGTCTTTTAAAATTCGGTCTGAAGGAGCTGTCCCAGATTCAGAGAGGGATAAAGACACTAGAAGGGGGCTGCCCTCCTCAGCATCTTTTAGCCTGGATCCTTAATGAAATTTGGCTAATTAGCACATGTTCTCTGCTCAGAGGGAAGAATGGGGACAGGGATGCTGATGGAGCAGCCTGTTTATCTGTGAATTACTATAAATTGTCAGCCTATACTTTCACGTTGATTTAACAGAAGTGTGGAGATCTCCAAAATAACAGGAACCTCCAAGCTTTGTGCTAAAGGATGACACTGTAGAGAAGAGAAAACCTATTGATGCACTCCCTCAAATAAATGGATCAGTGCAATCTGTACACAGGTATTTGCCTTGCAGCCATAGATCTTTAGGAAATCTGTCTTCCTTGGCTCTGCTGGGCATGGGAACACACAAATTTCAGTGTTTATTTGCCAGGATATTTATTTCCACTCCCATTTTGGGGGTCATGGTCCAATGAGGCACCTCCTCTGCTGGCTGCAGTGACAGAACAGTCTGGCAGCCAGGAAAGGCTGCCGGTTCTTAATTCCCGCTTTCTTCCTCATGCCAGCAGCAGAACGACCAGAAAGAGAGATGAGATGACCCAAAGCAGTTTCCTTCACCACCACCACAATTCATTTTGGGGCTGTTATGTTTTTCTTGCATTTACTTTGCAGTAGCATTATTATTGTTATTGTTATTGCTCTTATTACTGCTATTCCTATCATTACTCCGATAGTCTGGGCCAACTGAAATTTGTCTTATCCAGGAGGCAAAGGAAAGCACTGTGAGGCACAGTGGTGGGCAAAGCTGCAGGGAGGGAAAAAGCAGCCTGAGTTTCACTTCTGCTACCCTGGTAAGGTTTCTCCCACGGAGCCAAAGGCAGATTCCTGGGGCACTGAGGAATGCTGAACTGCAGGAGCATGGCTGATGGCACAGCCTGCTACCATGAGCAGGCTGAGAAGTGAAATTTCTCCTGTGGTAATGCTTGACTTCTTGCTCATCCTCCTTTTAATATCATTTTTTTCCCTTCCCCCTCCCAGCAGGACATGCCGCGATGTTCTTTGGGCAGGACTGACATCTCGTTGCTCCCATCAGCTGCAGGATCAGACCAACAGGAAGGGTCAAAAGCCCTGAGTGCCCCACTGAGGCTCTGCCTGCTGTTTCCATGCATGATCCAGCCTTAGTAATGCTCATAATAACAAGAAGTCTCAAATTATGCTATCTGCCTGAGAGGACCCTCCCCTCCTCTCTGCTCAGCTCTGTGACACCAGATGCTCTCCTGCAGAGCTGCCCATCACCGAACCAGCTTGTTAGTGGGAGTGTAAATGTCACTGCTCGTCTCCCGCAGCCGCAGAGCCCTGACGTGGGGGGAAGATTGGCAGGTGAAAAGAGAAAGAAAAACCCATCTTCCTGAAACAAAACCCCATCTTCCTGGCCTTGTTGCTGCAGCAAACAGGCACCTTCCCGTCTGTTACTCTCAAACATGGCACCGTGTCCATCATCCCCTTTGTCATCATTTAATCCTTGTTGGCTGTCAGGCATTAGGGCCAAATTTGCTAGGTTTCCCAGCAGAGCTGGTCCCTTCTGTCACTCTGCGGGAGCAGAGGCCATTGGCAGCACAGTGTGGTGGCACCTCGAGTTGTTGCAGTCTCCAGAAGATGAACTGTCCTTAGAGCAGGTGGCAGCTGCAGAAGTTGAGATTTTACCCCAAAAGTTGGGCAGAGTTTAGTGGGGTAAGGCCTGAAGCTCAGCAATGAAGGACACAGTGCTGGTTGTCATCTCGAAGCGCTGCCAGGGGATGTGCAGGAGCACAGGGATGGTGGGGGATGAGGCTGCTCAGGGTAAGACACGTTTGATTTGAGAACTTCACAATTCCCTGCAAAGCCAGGGCAAGGCACTATTTGTTCCTTTTTTTTTTAATTATTTTTAAAATTTTATTTACAATTTTTTAAAACAAAAGTAGAATTCTTGCACTAGAGAAGCGGATTGGGAGATGTGTGTCTTTGATAAAGGTCTTTTAATTGCATGACACACCTGGGTGTCCCTGAAAGCAGGTTGCACCTTGCCATCCTGATCTTAAAAAATAATTTCCTTTCTCCCAATGCCTTGCAAAAGCCCAAGGAAAGAGGGCATCCATCTGCCACAGCATTTAGAGTCCACTTTGTAATTACATTTCAACAACCCAAGGCATCCCTTGCAAGCCCATTTCATAGCCTGCAAAAAGTCCATCCTGGGCTTCTTTGCAAAATAAGGTCCTAGGGAAGCGCCTGGTTACAGTGTCTGTGTCTCTTCTGCTGTGGCAAGTAGAGTGGGCTCAGGAGATCTGGGAGACAGGACCAGGAATTTGTGCATGGTTTCTAGCTACGTGCAGTGCTGGAGGTGAGTGTGAATGGAAAAACCTGTGGCAAGGGGTGGCTGCTGTGTGTTTACAGTGGGGACAAGAGCAGCAGGGACATTGCTGCCCAGTGCAGGACACTCCTGGGGTGTCCCACTGTCTGCAATGCAGCTGGGGCCATGGTGGTCCTGGACTGAGTGTCCAGCACCTTGTGGGATGCCATGACATACCAAAATAGCCAGCAAAGCAGGGGTGTCTGCCTCTGGAATTTGAGTTCAGATCCACTAATGTATCTACTGTTTTTTTCATAAGAATTTCTATAAATAACTATAAATAACTTGGTGGGCAATAGATGGGTAAACAGATTAAAACCAGGATGCACAGAGGCCAGTACAGGCATGGAACACCATCTGGGACCAATGAAAACAATCCTGGGAAACACCAGAGGTTTTGCTAGTCTCTGGCTATAAACCTTGGGCACAAACCTTACGTCCAGCTAGGCCCTCACCCCTCTTCTTTAGCACTCATTTATCATTCTGAAAATCCTCCAAGTGCAAACTAAGCGAAGCTCAACAGTAGACAGAAATGGGAAGGTTTTGTCCTGCCTGTGTGAGGAAAGATATGAAATAGCCTCCGACCTCTCCAGTTTAGCTCTGGACCTTGGCTACTGAGGAAAGGTGAGTGTTCCAGCCTGCACTGGGGGGCTCTGTGCCCACCATGGGCAGGATGGGGAAAGCTCGGCTGGTGCTCAGCCCTGTCTGCCCTGCCTCATGCCCGGACCATGGGTACCATGGAAAAAAAGGGGGGATGCTCATGCAGCAGCTGGGCAGCTCAGCTTGTTTGCAAAAAAGGTGCAAAAGAGCCCAAGAGACAAAAATGGATAGAACTTGAGTGGGCAATAGGTTGGCACGTTTGTCTGGCTGCAGGTGTGGGAACAAGTGAGCAACGCAATTTCTTGGTCTTTCTGTGTTGGAAGAGGGGTCAGGTGATGTTTATGTTGATTTCTCTGACGTTTCATTTCACACTTCTGTTGCAGGCACAGTGCAGACGCTTAGCAAGGAATAGAGACGAGATCCTTTTGTGGAACAGCCAGGACTCTTCGCTGTGATCTTCCAGAAAAAGCTTACATGGTTTAAAGTTTGTGCCTACTGATTTCACACATGGAGTTTCAAGCAGCTTTCATGACTTTAGGATCCAATCTCATTTATTCACGTGATCCACATGTGTGTGACCATGTTTTCCAAGCACATGTCAATAATGTGGGATCGATATTGAGGTCATATGATCCACATAAACCCATGTGTCCCAAACCTTCTCTTTCTGTCCCTATTGGTTACCCTATTGTGTGGAATGAAGCCCTACACCTACTTCTTCTTTGTATTTTTTCCCAACAGAATAGTGACAAAGTACAGTATCGTAGGGATTTTGTTTTAAGCTAAACTGATTTCACATCCATTTCCTCAAGGGCATTTTATTGGCTACGGAATTTCTCTGGCACTGATGCATGCAGGCTCATGGTGAAGGCATTATGGAAGCTGTGTCATGGCTTCAGTTTCCCAGCAGAAGTGATTACTTTTCATTCATATGGTGACTGTTGCTCAGTTGGTTACCTTGCAAAATGCACGCGCTCTACAAGTCAATCAGATTTTTGCCTGAGTGGGACCAATGCCATATTGTAGAGCATGTCTTATAGAAGGGTTATTCTTGGATATGTGGAATGCTGCAGAGAAGAGCAGAATTTGATTTCAAATAGCGTCTGTCAGCCCCAGAATGCTTTACAATGCAATAAAGCATTTGGTGAGAGTCAGACAATTAGGCCAGGTGGAATAAAATATGACAACCTACCAAAAAACTGTTCGTAGAGATTTCCCCTTTCTCATGAAATTTGAATATCTTTAATACCTTACAGCCCAACCCACTCCATCTGGCTCTGGAGGTGGGTTGAAGATAGAAAGGAAAAAAATATTACATTCTCTTTTCCAGTTTTCAGTTGGGGAACTCCATTGGCATTTGAGAGCAAAACCAGTTCTGGGCAATTGTGAAGGGCTTGCTGCAGCTCTGGGGTAAATGTGCCAGGGCTGAGCAGCAGCTTTTATTTCTGCTTACTGAGAAAAAGCATTAATGAAAACATTCAAGGTTTCCACTGCTCTTTCCCTAAAGTCCCATAAAATCATTCCTTCTCAAATAAACGTTGGCCCAAGCAAGGCATGAATGATGCAGCTCTGATGTGATTTTGATGCAAAGACCAGCTCTCCATTCTAGTCTGGCAGTCACTGCAGAGCACGACAATCTGCAAGGGCCTTAATGCACTGAACTTGGAATGCTTTATCTCTGTTCACCATATGCCAATTGCTTTTTCCTCTCCTGAATATAATTTCCTCTCCTGTATATTTCATACATGCAAGGACGTGGCATTTGCGCTGAATTCCCTGGTGGTTACCATGTAAATAAAGAGTAATAACCCCATAGCTGGGCTCTGCAGCGCTGTAAATTATTTTGGGCGAGATATTAAACAACACGCTTTGCCCCAGCTTCCAAATCCTGGCACCACGATGACCGGGGGGGGTCTTTGGTTACACACTAATTTTTGCAAGGGTAGGCAAGACCTCTGTGGCGTGACTGACCTTACTTCCGGAGTCCTTGGCTCCACATTCACCCTTATCGTACCACCATTTGTTTTTCAGCTTGTCTAAGATGCCTTGTTCACTGAGTTTCAAAACCGCTAGGTTTACGGGACCTCTTCAACCAGGGGGGAAATAACATAAATAACATTACCAATGTTATTTTATGTTATTCAGCACAGACAGTTCATTCACAGCATTCATTGAACAAGTTTAGACATCGACAAAGTGATACAATCGAATACTCCATCTGGCCGCCCCTCCCCGCCTCCACCAGCGCATCCCACCCCCCAGCAGCAGCCACACGGCTCTTTCCTCCAGCATAGCAAGATGAGTATTACTATATCACTTTGAGTAACCAGCAACCTCAGCCACCTGCCACGGATACTCGCAATGCTCTGGCCAACGTGGGCACGGCAGGTCCATCCCACCTGCCAGGTGCTCCATGGTTGGCAGTGCCCTGCCGAGTATTTGGGTCTTATCCGGGAGTACGCGCCCAGCGCAGCCTTTGGGGAAAGCGGCCAGGAGGGCAGGAGGAGAGGAAGGGAGCTGCCTTCAAGACCCCTCTGCCCCAAAGACCATGCAGGGTTTCTTTTGGCCCACAGAAATATTTTTTTCTCTCATTTGTGCCCATTTTGGTGAGCAATGGCAGCGTGCACCATGGCGGCAGAGCTGGAGGGGGCTTGTGCCGGGGGTGTCCGGGCTGGAGCGCAGGGCACGCCGGCGGAGCAGTTGCTGGTTACTATCCATGCCGTTCATACCCACTAGTGTGTTCTTACTGGGGCTGACCTTGGAATCACCTCCCCCGCTGCCGCACTCTCCTTTGTCGTACCACCATTTGTTTTTCAATTTGTCCAAAAGCCCCTGCTCGTTCAGTTTTAACACTGCCAGGTTTACTGGGTTTCTTTAAAATGAATAGATAACACTCGATGAGTAACACGCGGAGAACACTCGTCAAGCAAGTGACAACGAGGGATGGGTGAACCAGCGTCCCTGATCCAGCCTTGCCCCCACCTGTCGTGGGCTTCTGGGAGTCTACTGAGGGTTTGTCTCCATGAAGAGCAGCAGAGAGCCACATCCCACAGTCGTGTGGCTTTGGGGAACAAAGTGCTACCCCCATCTCAAGCTTTCCGCAGCAGTAGTTAGATAGGTATGCCAATAGAAAGCTTGGCAAACGTCTAAGCACTGGCATCCCTCGTTACTGGAAAATATTACAAACCCCTTAATACCAGAAAATATTGTGTTCAAGAACAAATTAAGACATTGTTTATAGGGATCCAGACTTGGTGCAGAAATCCTCTGGTTTGGGGGTTTATTTTTGTACAATTTTGGTTTTAGTGGGGGAGGGCAGTCTGGCTCGCCTATTCCTCTTGAGTGATTCTCACATCACAAAAGACATATATAGAAACAACATGATCAGCAATAATTTCTCATTAAATAACACACAAACAAAAAGAACATTTAATAAATTCAAGAACTTTAACATGTTCAAATCAACATATGGTTGGGATACACTTCAGACATTTTAGGATGTATGAAACATAGGGGCAGATCCCCAACTAGTGGTAGTAAAAACTGCTTTTCCTGAAGCCCTGTGGAAAGGCTATTCTACCACAACAGAGAACCTGGTCATCTTATTTCATCTGATATTGAGGTCTGCATTCCTTCCCTCAAGCATTTTCCAGAGCTCCCAATGTCTCAGGGATTTAAGAACCTCTCATGTTTTGGGAAGGGAGTTCCTTCACTCTGGGCAGTGGTGGTCAGCTATGAATGGCCCCGTAAGCCCTGCGATATCATTGCCATGTTACCAGCAGGTCACGGGATGGTGGCAGCACCATTAAAACACACACACCCGAGAACACCTGGGACTTTTGGATGGCTGCAATGTTTTAGAGATGCATCTCCCCAGTCATGGAAAACATTGCATGGGTCTGGATGCTGGGCAGACTCTACCATTCAGAAAGAAGACCAGTGATCCGGATCTAGGATAGCCTACAAAGCCAAGCTGTGCTGCAGTCTGCCTTCAGACCTGCTCACATATCCCTGTTCCAGTGGGGAATGTCTGAGGGAGCCCGTTGGCTCAGGATGTGCAGTACTGAGCTTCACAGGCTGTGCACATGGGCACAGCTCATTTCTGGGTGCTGGGTATCAGTCTGGTGTTGACATTGCATGAGAAAGAGGTACAAAGCTGAGCACAGCGAAACACAAACATGAGAGGGCTTTAAAAAGCACGGAAGAGGTGGAGGTCTGAGCCTTACACCAACACACCTTGAATGTCACTAAAGCAGGTCTTTAAAAAGGCCAAGGATCTTGCAGCTACCATCTCAGACTTTGTGCTCTGTGCCACACCAAGAAACCCTCGCCAAGGAGGCTGTTTTCTGATACTGCAATTCCAAAATGAGCCTGACTGTGAGCAAGAGGAATGTGCTGACCTCCATGAGCCCGCCATGGCTCTGCCTGTTGGGATTCCATCCGAGCACTGAAGCCTTCACAAGGACTGGGAGCCTCCTTCAGGCAGAATCCAGCCTTCAAAAGCAAAATCCAGATGCAGTCAAGCTTGCTACCAGTCCAAGAGAAGGCAAAGATGTAGATTTGAAGGTGGCTGAATAGCTTCCCTTTTCAACTCTAACAGTGCTGTGGTCAGAGCCTGACTTTGGTTGCATTTAAAGCAAATGGGAACATGTGAGTGTGGATCCAGAAAGAATCTGACACTAAGTAAATCATAATTATTCCATCTTCTAAAACAGAATACAGGTTACTTAGCACTCTGATGCCCAAACCATCTGTGAAAAATTAGTTAACTAATGAGCCAAAATACATTGCAGGTTCTATGTGGGTACAAGGTGCTAACCAAGTAAATGCATTGCAGTTTCCCTGAGCACATTATCAGCCATATGATTTTTGGGGCCATGTGCTGAACATTATGTGTTTTCTTTCCTAGGAAGCCTCATTTCAGTTAATTGTCTCTCCAGCTCCTGGGGAGTACACAGAACAAGCTGTACTCCATCTTGACTGTATGTTGATGAAATATTGAAAAGTCTGGGGTCCTGAATGAAGGTGGGTTTTTTAAAAGAAACATTTTGTATTTACTCACAGATCCTAGGAAAGCTGACTTCCGTTTTATGGAACTTTAATGTCAACATGCTGCTCTGAAGAACTTGCTCTCACAGATTGCCATCTCAAAAACTGCTCTGTTCCCTGAGTCCAGACTTACAGAGAATTTCTTGGGTTTTCTTCCCCCAGTTTTGGATAACTTGGCTTTTTCCCCCTTCTTTAGGATCACTTGTCCAACATTGGAGAAGATCTGCTGGGTAAATGGGTGTGTTTTGCAGCAGTGACTATTTCATGTCAGGCAGGATCACAGCTTGAACTCGCCAGTGTTAGAAGGTGCAATTTCTGCCCTCCCATCCCTGCCCTTCTCAGACATGCCTAAACACAACTAAATTTTAACACCTGGAGGCCAAAAGATAGTCAAAGCCAGATTCACCTAGGAGGAAGAAGCAAGTTCTTACAGCAATCCAAGAGACTAAACTGATGTTCTGAAAGTGATGTTTGCACCTACTGCCACATGTAGAATTATTTCTGGATTTTCAACCTTGTTTGCATTCATCTGTGGCAACATCTTGGCATTGTGTGCCCATGTAGAAGCAAAAAAATGTACACTGAACGCTCCTGTAGTATGTCTCTAGGATTCTTTCCTATCCAGCTATCCTAAATGCAGGAAAACTGGTCTAGCTATGCCCAGCTTCTAAACCACACCTGATACAAGACAGGCCTGGGTCACAAACCTCCTGCAATCCCGGCTCAGAGCTTTTACTCTGTGGATGGCAGTGAGCGAGGATGGAGACTGAGTGAGAGACAGGCTGACCGTGCTGGACAGACGCCTCATGAACGTCACCTTGCTCAGGGCAACCTCTCACGTGCAGGACCCCAGGGGGAAAACAGACACTACATGATGACTGTAGGGAACTACTGAGATTAAAACAATTAAAACAACAGCAACGAAACAAACACAATGGGACAAGAAACGGACAGGAACTGCTCCAAACAAACACCATCGGATGGAAAATCAAGCATTCCTCCTTTGCCGTTAGGCCCATAAGAAATTTGTTCTACATGCAGCCAGGATGAAAAAGAGGAAACAGAAAGAAATGTTAGGAATTTTTGGAGTCATGCCTAGCAGAGGGATGTTTGGAGTTGCAAAAGTAAAATGATTGATGCAATTTTTTTCTTGTGGTTTGTTTTTCTTAGAAGTATGAAAAACGGCTCCTTCGCATGCCAAAAATTACAAGACAGGTAGGATGTTCCTTTTTGTTTGTTTTTATAATATCAAAATTAGGATACAAGATTGATGTATAAATAAATAATTAATTAAATAGAATCAGCCCTGCATCCTAATTTCCATATTTGCAAGACTGAAAACAAACACTGGAGAGTGTGCAACAGAAAGCGTCTCAAAGCTGTGAGAGTATGTCCACCGTCAGTTGGAGGAACCTGAGTCATTTCAGAACCCGAGCTGCACTGGGTACAAGAGTTGCCTTCTGGCCACGCTCTGGTGGTGCAGGTTGTCACCTGCAGGGGGTCACATCAGTTTCTCTAAAGATATTGCTGGTATGGGAAGTGCTGAATCAAATGTGAGCTGACTCAAGAACTGGAGTAATCCAAATCCTTGGATCTCAGCCACTACCAGTTGCTACGCCTTTGATTCTTTGGGCTGACTTTGGCTCGAGCACTGTGTGACCAGACAAGTCCTTCTGTAAATGCTCATCTGGTAATAATCTGGCTCCTGGTGATCCAGAGATCATGGATTAAATGTCTCTGCATTGGGTTATGTTAGCAAACAAATGCAAGGCTACACACAGGCTTCTGGTCAACAAGTTTCCATTAATAAATAGCTCAATAATTAATTAAATATGTTGGAGCATTATTTGATTACTTAAAGCTACAGATCTTGAGAATTTACTAAACCATTACAACTCATGTTCCTCGTGATTGTAACGTGAGGAACTGACATGGCTGCTGCCAACAGGAATCACCCTTCTGACATGTCCAAGATCACGATACCAGTCTGTGCACTGTGGTGATTCTGTTCTGAACAGGTCAGTTTTCATGAAGGAATGCTCATGCTCAGGAGTGTGGCTGCATGCAGTGCCCAAGCTCTGCTACTAACTCAGGCCTGGGTCTGTGTTCTTAAAGAGTTCTTCTTTTAAAAGGAAGGTCTCCGAAGATATTTCACAGGACAGTAGGCAAAGGCATGTTGCAGCTGCAGGTCTGGACTCAGAAATGCAGTATTTGTACCCCTTTGGACTTTCTATAAATTTGGTGCTTGCTGGGATCTGAATTGACTCAGTGAATGAAAAAGCTCACCCTTTGTAGGGCTTTTCAAAATGGACTTCCCACCTCTTCCAACCAGCATTTCATTTTAGGAAACACCAAAATCCTTTCCCCGTGAGAACTCCCTCTGCAAGCATGGATCCAAGCCAGGGTAATCCCATACTCTGCAAAGCTGTGCAGTTCACACGGCACAGGATGAGCGTCCCTTCTGGATAAAGCTCTGTGAAACCAATGGTTACACCACAGCAGCCCCCTGCCATCACCTCATACAGCAGACACATTCATAGCGAGTGGATCAGCCAGGATCCAGTTCCCAAATGCAGGGCTTGAAGGATTAGACACTCCCATTGCTGCTCGGTGGGAGCTGGGCATTTTACCTCCCCACATACCACACTGAGTGGTCACACCCCTCTTCCTCCACCTCCCCCAGCTCCTCGCCCCAAGCTTTCGTGATTAACATGGCAATGGAGATTGAACTGTGTGCATACATTGATTTGCTGGGTGGTTTGGCAAAAGGAAGCAAATCCAAGCTACTTACCTCAGCGCAGACCCCTTTGGCGTTGCAATACCATAGCCTTTGGAGTCCAAGTTACCTCCCACCTTCATGGTGTCGCAGGGCTTCCGCTGCTCGATGTACTCGTTCATTGTGGACTCCAGGAGGTATGCATACTTCCCTTTCGACTTCCTCACCCGGATCATCCCCTCTTCCGTCGTCCTCACAAAAACGGAGGGCTCGGCTGACTTCATGTATGTCCACATCTTCTCAAACACTGCTATTTTGGATCGCTGCGTAGGACAGCAGAAACCCAACAGAGGCGTTAACAGAGGTTTGGGTGCCCCCTGAGATTTCCAGCTTGGGCTGAACACACACGCACACATCAAACAGGCCAAGGAAGCCAAAAGGGGTAACACGATGTTACCACTTCTGCACCAGGGCCCAGACCAATCCCTGATTTTCTGGCCCATATTTGTGTACAGGGTGATTTTGTGGATCAAACCAAGGGCAAACCAAGCTGGAAATCTGGAGATGGTTTCATTTGGAGTTGCTCAGAGAAGCTCCTCGGTAACGTGGGGGAGCACACAGATATTCCGTATTTGTGTTCACAACTACAGAATATCACGTGCACTGGAGTCGCTGCCAATCTTCTGGCAGGCTGTAATATGGTGAGGGGAAGCAAGTGAAAAAAACAGACCTGAGCTGAGGACGAGAGAGCACGGACCTGGAGGACTTGTCAAACAAGAAGCTAAGAAAAATTTTTGCATTAAAGCTTCCTTTTTACCCTAAAAAATTCTTTCGTGGAGCCAGCTTCCAGGGTCCCGTAGGCGATTTCCGTCTGCTTGGCCAAGTCCTCTGCGCTCTCGATGGGAGACACCATCCTCTCCACGGTGAGGAAGGCAGCCAGGTTAGCTGTGTAGGAGGATATGATGATCAAGGTGAAGAACCACCACACGCCACCCACTATGCGGCCGGAGAGAGACCTGGGCACAGAGAGGAGAGTCAGACAGGAGCAGGGTGAAGGTCCAGAAGGTGCAGCTTTTCCAGGCTCATCATTTACAAGGTTATTTACCCACAGTCACGCTCTCCAGAACCTTCCAAGGAAGCCAGAAGTCTGTCTCAGTTCTTAATTTACTTTTAAAGGTGTTGATGTAATTAGAGTGGGGATGAAAAAATTCACTGTGAAAAAAACCTTAGCAATAAACTGAGAGAATTTGCTTTTATTATCAATTCCTTTCAGAACACAATATTAATAATAAGACGTGGAGATAATTATGAGAAAGTTTAGCTGGGTAGGGGGCAATGCCCATCAACAATGTCTCTGTGGAAGTCTCTGTTGCACCATGTAGCCCTGGCGGGAAGGAGCATCAGCATGGAACCAGACCAGACATGCAGCCCAGCTGTGATTTTTTGGTCAGCTCCACCATCACCTGAAGTTTAAAATAACAACCCCTGTGTTTTTCTGTAAGACATATTGGAGCTCAGAGAGGAGTTATGGTCTTAATGAATAATTTGCCTACTGACATTCTCTCTTTTGTATTCAGCAGATGGTTAGACAAGATGTTCATAATAATGCTTTGAAATCTAGGTGTTTTGTACTGCAATCAAATAGCCAATTAACTGTAACTATTCGATAGCTACAGAGGCAAATAAGTCAAGCAGGCACCCATTAATATTCAAATCTTTTCAAATAATTTTATAAGCGTGGAAGATGATTTTAGAATGATGTCAGTGTTCAGGCATTCTGTCTAAATTATTTATATTCTCCTTCTCTAGATGCAGAGCACTGTCACAGCCAGAAGGGAACATACAATGCTATTTGATAAAGCCAGACAGCCTGGCTAAGGAGGACCTGCCTGTGAGAAACACCATTTATTTCTCCATGGGGGACCATGTTTCAGCAATTGTCTTTCTGCTGATCTGAGTCACTCCACAGATATATGGTTTATGGGATGGTAACAGAGATACCCCAGTCCAGCTAAGGGCTAAAGTTAGGTAAGATAAATGTGACCATCTTGCTTCCCATCTGCAGAGAATACTCAGCCTGCAGGACTGTCAGCACATACAGCTTCACCATTTGTTTCGTATTTGGAGAGGGATTGGGGAGGGAGGCAGCTACAGATTCAGCTCACACATCTTCAGATTGATGAGGAAGAGGAAGAAAATTAGTCTGCCTCATGTATGCTCAGGGAAGGAAGCGCTCAGAAAAGGCGCAGAAGCATTAAACAAAAGTAACCAGATAATGTCAAATACAACAATCTCTGCTGATGAAGGCCACTTTGAGCTGGCAAAATCCATTTGCATGGCAAATAATCACATTCATCTCCAGCTGCAAATTATACAGCCTTTCCTTCCTGATGAAGCTGGGATATTTCTGCGACTCATTTCAGTCCCTTCAGCGGCAGTCAGCCGGATTCCTGCCTCCAGACCCTCAGCATCCTGGTGATATTCACCACCAGCTAATCCCAGGGGGCTGCCAGCCATCACCTGCAGGTGGCTTGTGCTTCTCTGCTTCACACCTGGCATTGGCAGCAGGCAGAATCACTGTGGGGTGTTCAGCCTGGAAGGTAACAGGGAGGGCTGGGGGAAGAAGGAGAAGGGGCTGTTTCTTTCCCCTGGGAGAGAGAAGGATGCGGACAGGATTCACGTGTCCATCACAGACCAGCCTCATCTGCACTGTCTCTGCTGCTGGTGCTGGTCATTCCTCCTGATGGCACGAGGAGGGGTGTGCTCACTCACAGATTCTGGAGGAAAGGACAGGAGGTCAGCAGCTTGCTGGGACTGCCAGCATGGCTGGGCCTCGTGTGTGTGACGTTTTGCTGCAGAAACTGCTAATGGGCAATGTTTGCCCTCATTGCTGGATTGACGTGGGGCTGGAAGCTGTGAACCAAAACTGCTGAAACACACAGCAGAGAAAGCACTCAGCACATGGGATCTACAGGACATGGTCCTTTTGCTCCCTGGCTGTGCAGCATTTAGCACAAGGGAGAGCTGGCCAGGATGGAGGGTCTGGGAGGACAGAGAAATTCAATAAAGAATGTGACAACAGTCACGATAAACATCACACAAGCAGATGTGACCCCATGGCTCAAGAGCAGTGACCACAGGTTGAACAGAAAAAGTTGGATTCTCTTGTCTGTTTAGAGTCTGAGCCTGTCAGTGCCTGTTGCTGCTTACCATGGCAAGTCCTTGGAAAGGCAGTTTCTGCCACCACCTTGTTCTGCTGCTTCTGTAGACCAAGCAGAACAGCAGTGCCTCCATCACGGGACACATTTGCAAGGTGCCTTTGTAGTTTGGGAGATAATGCCTGATTTCTAGAAATGACTTCAACTCTAAGGAGCTAAATCCTGGTCAAAAACCAGTGGGACTCAGCATTGTGTTTATGCTCTAGTAAGAGCAGTCACAGAGGGTAGATAGACCTCATCCTTGAAGTCACTGTGAGTTTTTAAAAGACTCGCTCTGGAGCAAGGTAACAGAAAATGACCTTGCACTTGACTAATAATTGTTCTGCAGCTTGAACCCTGGCTCAAGTTCTTTTCTCTTCACTAATGGGCACTATGGGGTTTAAATCCTCTTGCATGAGGACATGTCCCCATACCTGTTCAAGCATAACATGAAGGAATCAGCTCCCTGCTGAGTGGAAACAAGTCAGTAACTCAGCCCTCTGCAGAGCTAAGGTGAGACAGAGCACCCTGGTTAGTACTTTAAAGATGTGCTAAGGTTCAGGTATTTGGATCTGTCTGTTTGACCTCTGGATTTATTCAAGTTCATTATCATAGCAATCCTTGCAAATAACAGGGTCGAAAAAAATCAGGCTAAAATAAGCAAGGGTAACAGCGTAAGAGGCTCATTCAGGGGTGAAGAAAGGGGTAAAACATCTGGATAGACCAGACTGTACCTTTTTCAAACTGTGTTATCCCTTCTGCACCTACACTCTTCTTTCCTACACAATCCAAATTAAGATATCTTGGTTTCTTCTTCTATCCCTGCCTGTGCTGTATAAAATAACACACTTATCCCTTCTTCCCTTATCTTCTCCCTGACTTGGGATCCTGCCTGTCCCTCACAGAACAGTGGCAAGAACAGGATGCTCCTTTCCATCATTACCCTTGCAGGAGTAAGTAGTAAATACTCTGCCCTCATTATCCACAGTACCCAATCTACTTAAAATTAGAGTTGGCTGGGAACCAAGATTTCAGGACCGTGGAAAACTCTGAAATTGTAAATAAAACCTTAATATTCTCATTTGGAATGCAAAGATAACGGTTGCAAATGTCCTCTAAAAGTAGCACTTCTAAAATGGTTGTTTTGGGGCTGTCCAAGCTTTGCCTTTTGCTATTACTTATAGTTTAATTTCTGAAAGGCTAAATGGTATAATTTTAACACGGTAAACAATTTTGTTTCCGCTTTCTCATTACAAATAATTTTCTTTCAGCTTTTATAATATATTAAATTCTTACCTACCACATGTATAATTTAAATGACAATTCTGAAATGTGCTATTTTACATCTGCCTAATGAAAATACTGCAGATGACCAAGCTGAAAATACTAATTTTTATTTTCTTACTTAGATGACTTTTTAAAAACCTTTCCTTGCAAAAGCAACTGCATTTTGCCAGCAGAAAACAGAAAGGAATTGTAATTTCCCTTTGTTCCCATGAAGAGATTTGTTTTAATATTTTAGCCTTAGCATTGATGGATTCGTACAGAAATGCAAAATCATGCATCTATAATCTCATTTCTTAAAACAAAATGCAATCCTTGATCAAACAATTTTCTCTTTGATCTTATCCCTCATGGAAGGTAGGAAAAGCCGGCAGGAGTTTGCCTCTGCTTTGCCATCTATTAGAAGAGAACAATACATTTTTGCAAAAAAGCATTAACAAGATCATCAGAAAATACAAGGAGTAAACCTCATTGGAAAACTGTTCAAGCACCATCTCAGTTCTCTCCCACTTCTCCCTTTCCCCTCCCCAAATCCATTCCTTATGGAGTATTACACCTAAACTGACAGTGTTTTAATTAGAAGTGCAAATCTGGGATTCTAAAGCCATGGCTGCTTTGGGAGGATTTCCCAGATTTGCTGTTAAATTCAAGTCTAATAAAGGCTCACTTACTCAACTGACATATTTGTCACTGAATGAATTTATGCAAAACTGTTGAAAGAAAAGCTCTTCTGTGCTTGTGCTACTGATTGTGGGTCAAATCCACTTTGGGTCTTCTACCCACACAGAGCCTCAGATCTCAGGCACTACTCTGTGAATTTGATACTGATCTAGACAACCCCATGGTTCTGCTGAGGTCTGACTTGGTAATGGATTAATTGTGAATATTGTGCACCAGTTTTGCTCTTATTTTAAGCACATTTTCAACACTGAACTCTGTGAATGTAAAGAGCTTTGCTTTTCCCCTGTGTCACAGACCATCTGGCAGGATTGGTCTCACCACTTTCCCTCCGTCCCTGACACGAACCCCAGACTTGCTCGAAACGCAAAGGAAGAAGCTCATTGTGGGGTTGTGGAGCTGGGAGCAGCTCTGGGTGCACCCACCAAGTACAGGCTGCAAAGCTCTTATCCTCTTACTCTCTGCTATGCCATGGATAGTTTTAAATGGGCTAACAACGCTTTGCCGCAAAATTCGAGGGATTATAATGCAGGTCTCTCTGTACATTCTGCATTACTCATTTTCTTACCATATTAGTTTGCTTTTACTTATTATTGAGTCCTACCTCCTGGTACAAGAGTCTGGAGCCCTGACTGCAGTGCTGGGTTTTGACATGGAGTGTCAGGAAAGCTCTTACAAATACAGAAATAAGAATGTTCTGTATTGATATTCTCATTTATCTCTCCCAGTGGTACAAATTCCTCCTTCACCTCTCCTCACAAGTTTTCTACAGAGCTAAGAGCTGCATACTTTGGTTCCCTGTGGGTGACATTAACCAGGGAGACAGGGTAAGGAAGCTGAGGGTGCACAGGTACTGGGAGTCCCATGCTGGCTCTGTCCTGTTTTTCTGTCTCTAATTCTTGTTAAAAATAAAAAAAAAAAAAAAAGAAAAAAGAAAAAATTTAGACCTTCTTAACTTTTGTATATGAGCTGGAGATCTGCTCTTGTGATTTCAGGCAAACCCTGCCAGTTCATCTGACCCCCAAAACCAACATGCTGCAAGGAGGTAGTATGGATTAGAGAATCCCAGCCAGAAGTCCTTTTAAGAAGGGGCCTTGAGGATGCTCACTGTGTAAATATTGCATCACCTATGATCTCTGCAAATACACAGAATCTCCCAGATTCAACAGGAGGATGTGTATCTGTGAGGTGTTAAATTATAAATCACGGTTTATTTACCATTTCTTTCTACCCAAGCTAATGGCTTTGGACAGCAGTCTATGCTCCTCTCCTACTGTTTCATCTCGTCTTTTGCAGACTATGTTGGCGCTTTTTCCCCCCTTCAATTTCCCTTTAATGGGCAAAACCTCATTCTAAAATGAGTTTTCCTGCTTAGTCAGAAATGCATCATGCCACTTGTGGTTCTCCAGTCATTGGGCCTTGGATTACTGCAGTGCTAAGTATAAGCATGACTGCATGGAGCAGCTTCGTGCTGTTTTCAAGACATTCACTTAGCATTTTGACAGGCAAGAGCTGCCTGAGCCTAATCAGAGGACCAGCATCCAGGAACCGGGGTTTTTCTGCTCCCTGTGAAGCCCTGCTACTTTATGGGATCCTGGATAGCTTACTTCATCTCTCTAATTTAGTTCCCAGCTGTGGGAGAAGAGGACGAATCACATTTATGAACCTGTCCTGGGTGGGTGGCCTGAAGCGTTGGCCACCAGGTGAAATTTACCTCTGAGCTGCTGCTTTGCCCAATTCCCCTTCCTGAGACACTCAACCCCAACAGGCACGGGCAGCACCAAAGGGGCCCAGCTGTGCAGGGGCTGATGTGTGCATTCAATAGCATTCTGCAGGTTGTGCCCCTCTGTGTCCTCAACCAGCCCAAAATGACACCTGGGGATGCTCAATGAACACAGCTCACCTTCACAGCTCGTGGGCTGTTGGAAGCTCTAGATGCCAAGCAAACATGGACTGACATGGGCAGGCAGCCCTCTTCAACTTCAGCAGGAGCCACAAATCATTCCTACAGAGCAGAGCTGCAGGACTGAGGTAAGACCTTCACTCGAGGGACCTGCCATCCCTGCACAGCATCCCTGGCTGCTGAAATGAGATGTTTAACCCTAACAATACGGGATAATACACTGAGCTCTTCCAGAGGGCTGCTAAAAACAGTGCAAATGCCGGGCTAGGATAGAGGGATAAGGCGGAACCCTAGGAAAAAATGAGAGTGTAGTTGAAAGGCAGAGAGGTAGATCTGAAGACATTCACTGTCATCCTCTGAAGTGCAGGCCCAGAGTGCCTCTCTCTGTTGCAAACAGGGTGGTTTAAGGGATCAGTGTTTAGATAGTGGCTTGCTGAGAAGCACGTGGTCACTTTGAGCTGCTTGGCAGCTCCAGAGAAAGGCAGAGTCATCCCTCTTCTGCTGTTTTGCCAGCTTTCGCTACAAGGAATAAAACCCCAACCCTTGTCATGCCTTTGAGCAAGAATTTCACTGTAAAAAAGGCTCTTCATGTATTTTTCTCACTCTGATGACATTTGTTCGCTTTGCTGAGAAAAACTCACAAGGTGACAAGCATAAAATTTTGTCAGAAGCAGTTGCTGGAGAGCCCCAGGAGATTCATTATTCAGGAACTTCCTCAGCCTCAGGTGGCCCCAAATTTAACAGCACTCATCCTTCTTTTTGAACAACAGCCTATTGTGCCAATGTCCTTTACTGAGTTGCTGGATTCCAAATGCTCTCCTGCAGTCTCTTCTTCAAAGTCTACTTGATGAAAAAGCTTTTTTGTCCCAAAGGATTAAATATGTTTTGGATTATGTGCCATCAGTTCTTCATTTTCCAAGATCCTCTTTAGCCATCTACATTTGCTCACATGTGAGCTCCATTTCTGAGACTTCTGGGCAATAATGCTACAATAACCTAGCTCAGACTTCTTCCAGGGTGTCTTGCCTTGGTTCACTTTGCTTTGTTTTTTTTGTTTTTTTTCTCTGTCTTTTGTCAGATTTCCCATTCTGATGAGAGGAAGATTTTGCTGTGGGATGAGAGTGTTTTCTGCACTGGAAGATTTTTCACTCTGAGCAATATTTCCAAATATTCCCTTAATTTTCTCTCTCATTTCTAATTTAAATTGCGATTCCTCACCAAGGCTGTACAAGTTGGATTTTCTCTATTTTCACTTTTGAGCCTTTCTTTTTTGTACAGGGGCACACTATATCTCCCGTAGAAGTGGTGAGGAATGAATCTGCTCTCCCCAGACAGTGTTTTTAGAAGAGCTTTATGTGCACAGGTGTGCCTATCTTTTGACACTAAAACTCCCAAACTGTGAAGGGAAAACATGTTCAGTGTTTCTGCTGCCCTTATTTCACCTGCTAAGATCCATTTGGTGATTTCTTTTCTTTAAAGTTTCCGAAGCGCTGCTGAGATGAAAAGCTGCCCCCTCCCTCTGTTTTGCTCTCTGCAGCCTGAGATCTTGCTTCTGATTGTGAGCTTCAAGAAATGAGAGAGAAGAGAAAATTCCTCCAGTGGGAGAGCATCCTGTGCACTTGATACCGTCAGCTGGACCCTCGTGGACTCTTCATCACATCTCACACCCATACACAGTTCACAAATACTTATTTTATTGCTTTACCCTTTCCCTATACGAGGACTCATCTCCTTCCTTTCTACTTCTCTGTTCACACACTCGCCTTCTATTCCTCCTCATCAGACTGTGTTGGGAGAATTCATTAGTGTATAAAACACGCTTTGAAGTTGTCCAAATAACGGTGATGTAACACTTTTGCACTTCTATAGACTCTTTTATCTGAAGATCAAAGTAGTAAGTTATGATTACCATGATTGGATTATTGCTGCTTAGCCTTTGGTTCTGAGGGTAAGCAGCAACTCTTCTGGGTAGGCACTAATCAGAATTACTGCATGATTTTATTAAATAGATTGAATGCCATCAAGTGTGCTGCTGCTGTTTAAGGAAAGGGCTGCGTGCACGAGCTGTGTGCCCTTTCCTTCCATCTGAGCATGTGAATCGGCTGCTTTCCAGCTGCCACTTGGCTCCTTTGATCCATGTGGAAATGGAAGGAGGACCAAGACAGCAGCATGGAGGACTTCAGAGGTGTGAGCATGCTCTGCCCTCTCCAACTCCAGACCCTGCCCAAACACACAAGGATTTTGCCCCGATTTCATGGCATGACCCACATTCTGCTTTTCCCAGTTACTCAGCTTCCTCAAGCCTTTCACAAAGGATATGTAGTACCTCTGTCCTATTTCAACAAATTTGTCTCCACCTGCTCACTGTCTTGGAGTGTTACAATGGGCGGTGCTCAGTGTACGAATGCATTCCTGAACTTTTCATGAGAAGGTGATAAGGCGCTTCCCCAGTTATGAGGACAAGCGGTTGGGATGAAATCTGAGACAAAAGAAAAATAGGTCCAAGAAATCCCAAATTCCATTGGAATAAAGGAAGAATTATGAGCATCCCAGTGGAAGACTAGCCTTGGGGGTGGAACCAGCAAAGAGAAGCTGTGGATGGTTTTTGTGTTGTGAGCCAGAGCACTTTGAATCAAAGGGTTCAAAGCTCATTCGACTGTGTATCCAGTGAGTGTGCACATGATATCTCAGTGCTGATAAAAGTAATGTACAGCATATGGAAGAGTTATTTAAGCAGGGCTTCCCTGTGAAAACATGCTCAGCGCTTCCCATCTTAGCTACAATATTTTTCTGGAGTGCCAACATTAAAGCAGTGTGTGACAGGCAGCCTCGCAGAGGACACCACCTGAGGGAGATGGAGGTCGTTCAGCTCCTCACAGCCCCTACTCTTTGACAAAAACACTTGGCAGTCGAACCTAGCTATTAGAGAGACACAACCGTGCACAGTCCTGACTGCAGACCCCAGCTGAGCAGACTGCTCGGGAAAGTCTTGTTATCAAGAGGAAAGGAAATGAAAAAAAGTCTGCTTCTCTTACTGACTGAAAATCAGCAAGTCTGAGTACAGCATAATAGGGGGTCCCTGGAGCCTCAGAGAGTCTCCTGCTGCAGTCAGGGAGAAGGCTGTGTCAGAAGGCACTCCTGGAAATCTGAGTGCTCCTCACGATCCTGAGCCAGTGCCCAGCACTAGGAGCACAAGCAGTGTGTGCCAGTTCCATGTCAGGGTTCACAGAAGGCTGTGGGCTGAAACGGATCTCGTCCCAACCCCTTTAAAGCTCACCTCATTCCAACCCCCTGCTATGGGCGGGGGCATCTTCCACAGGTTGCTCCAAGTCCTGTCCAACCTGACCTTGAATATTTCCAAGGATGGGCAGCCACAGCTTCTCTGGGCAACCTGCACCAGGGCCTCACCATCCTCACAGGGAAGAATTTCTTCCTAATATCTATTCCAAATCTAACCTCTTCCAGATGCCCTAATAAAACTTCCCAAGATATTAAAAAAAAAATGGGCAATGCACTTTCCCCCCTGCTATTTTCAACTTTGTTTTCGATGAAAAATATGAAAAACATTTATTTAGTCCTGAAGAAAGACATTGCAAAAGTATTTTTAGCCTAATATATCTGCTTTTGGATGAAGTGTTTGATGACTTATTTTAAACACAGCTGGTGGAATGATTAGTGAATCTGCCACTCAATGGGGGGAGTTTCAGCAAATTTCTTGCTGTCCCCCAGCAACCTCAGCGCTGAAGACCCGAAGTCAGAGCTGTGGGAGAGTGACTAGATATGCCTGACAGGGAAAGCATCCTGAGGATGTGGCTTACAGGTCGGTGGAGGAATCATTCATTACCTCTGCAGCATTTAGCCATTTTCAGATGGCAGGGCATGCAAATTCAAAAGACTAATTTTTTCCTTTACAGATGGAATTGCATCTTTCCAACACTGCTCTCTCTGTTGGTTATTTCCTCCTTATGAGTCCCGTGTATCCTTCAGCATTTTCCCAAATGAAGTAAAAAAAGATAGCAAGGATGACTATTTTAAAAGAATTTCCATTTTCCCCTGGCTGCCACACTCTGGTTGCCATGGAAGTGCACAGACTCCAAAGGGGGCTGTTTAGCTGGATATTGTGCAATTTGTCAAGCTGTTCCTCTGGTGAGTCACTTTCCCTGGTTAAGTGCATTTTAGAAATAAGAGTGGTCATCAGTTCCTGGTGATTTGCAAGTGCTGCTGTTACCCTGTGACCTGAATTTGCTCTCCCTGGACATAATTAACTCTGCCAGGTAGAGATAATTGCAGCATCATTTGAAACGCTTTTATAAGGAAAGGAGACTTTCGGAAGTTGAAGTCCTGATTTTCTTATAGTCTCAAGGACCACAGTCAGCTCACCAGTTCAAGGAAACCACCACAAACAAATGAACCTGAGCTTTGTCTCCCTAGAATCACTAAGGCTGGAAAATCCCTCTGAGATCATCGAGTCCACCCATTACCACAGCCCTGCCGTTAAAGCTCCCCATTAAACCACGTCCCCAAGTGCCACATCCATACGCATTTTGAACGCTTCGAGGGATGGCAATTCCACCACTTGCCTGGGCAGCCTCTTCCAGTGCCTGACCACTGTACCAGAGAAGAAATTTTTCCTAAACTCTAATGTAAACCTCCCTTGGTGCAATTTGAGGCCATTTCCAAGGCAGATGCTTGGAGTGTCAGAGAAGACGTTTACTGAAATCAAGAAGAGTCATCAGATAAATACCCCTGCTCAGCCTTCTTTTCAGGAAGGAATTAAATTCCTTTTGATTGCTAAATGCAGCTGGTTCTAATTTCTCTAATTCTAAATTTTTAGCAAAATAATTAAATACCCTGCAAATGCAAGTTTACAAAGGATGGAACAGAAATAATTTCCTTGAAAAAAATCCAAATCTAACCTCTCACTAAAAAAAAACCAAAAAGGCCCCACAACATTTTTTTGTTCTAATCAATTTCTGATTTAGATTTTGCCTAAAAACTAGATAAAACCTTTCAGTACTGGGGACATCTTGGAATTTAAAAGTACTGCTGTCTTTCAAAACTGAAGTCTCCTGTGACTCTTTTCAATTGGTCTAAAAAGAAACGTAAATAAACAGGAAAAACAGCAGAAGAAAATGCTCAACATTAATTACAGGTACATAATAAATACCATATTTGCTCTTCCACGGACAAGCCACTATGATGGAGTGCAGCAGAGAGCCTGCAAAGGAGTGCAGTGAACACGAGCGCACTGTACAGATCAGCCAGAGCGCCGCTTCCATGTCACAAAAAACAAATAACGACGTCCACAAGATGCCTATAAATAATAGATTGCATCTATTGACTGGACAGCAGCCAGCATCTATCTCTCTCCTCCCTGCCTGGGAGTGCAGTCATTCATCACCTCTGCAAGGAAACCTCCCTGCTCAGCACAGCCAGCCCTGCCAGCCGGGGGTCATTGCTTGGCACGAGCCACTGCACCCTGCAAAGCCTCGGGGTCTGGACTCGCAGAAGAGCGTAAACCCTGTTAACTCTTTGTCCCGAGCCAGCTGAAAGGGGGACGGTGCCTTGCGCCACGGCTCCTTGAACACGTCAAACATCACGGCCTTCAGGGCACGCTGGTGTGACCCCACCATTGCGCAGTGGCGCTCCCTGAGGGCACCGTGCACTGAGGAGCACAGGGTCTGTCCCCGCTCGTGCGGCGCTGCTGATGCTCCCCAAATATCCCTTGTCGAGCCTGGCTCTCTCTCAGACACAGGTGAGATGAAGGCTTCATCCTCCATTTCACTTCCAGCGCAGGCTGACCATGGCACCTCCAGCTCTGTTCTCAAACAGACAGATCATAATGAGTGATTTCAAGCTGTGCTGTCCATGATACCTATTGTGCCAGGATATGAGTAGGCATTTCCCTTCTACTCACAGTATATTTTAATCTGAATTCAAAAGATGTGGTTTTTTTGTTTCAACAATAAAGAGAGGCCCCAAGAAGTTGGCCTAATTTTTGGAGAACTTTATTTAATTTTCCTCTGGCAAGGCACAAAGGATGTCTGCATTTACTAGGTGATATTGTGTGATATGTATCCGCCTGCTGAACTTGAGATGGGACCAGACTCCTATAATCAACGCAGCTGAGATGAACTGTCTATTCTATCTCATGGTATCTTCAAATGAAGAATAAATGCCTTTCTGGAAGATCTGTTTTAGCCAAATGTGTTTTATTTTAGTCAAACATAAATTTTCTGAGTCACAGGAAAAGTAACTGGATTAAATTTAATAGTCTCCAGTACACAAGAAGTCTCTTTTGGGCTCAAACCGTATGAAGCAACACATTTTGTGATAACAATAAATAGAAGATCAAGGTAGGAAGCTGACAAGTGATGCTATTTTGCTCCCTGTTTTTCCATCCTTTTCACAACAGTCAAATAATTTATTTTGCAGAAAATGATGGAGAAGATGAAAAACTCTGATGTCTTGTTTTGCTGTAGAGGAGGTTGGGAAGCCCAAGCACGCCCTCAGTCTCCTCTCAAACGCCTCAGGTCCATCCTAAGCAAGGAATAGCAGCAATGTGCTGGACTTTAGCAAGGTCCTACTCTCCACAGCTGCTACACACTGCGGTTATTTTAAGCTCTGAAGACAATTTATCAAATTACAGTTCTGAAAATGGTACAATGTGAGTCATATTTACTTCACATTCCTCTTTCCGCAGGCTTTCGCTATTGGCTGCGGGTTATTTATTACCTCTGATGCCTGCCCTGAGAAGCTCCTTTCTGAGTCTGTATTTCACATTTAATGAGTGCTTTTGCAATTTCATGACCATTTTCTGAAGCTAAGGTGGCACTTTGCAAAGCCTAATGGTTTATGGCCCATTTCAGACTTCACTGATTCCTGTCCATCCCTTTGCACATGCGCTGCGAACAGCTCTGAGCTTTTGCTTCTCCCCGACCCTGCTGTGTATCAGGCCATGCTTTGGAAGCTTTAAGGACAACAGCAGGGGCTATCTCACCTCAGACAGGACAGATTAGTCCACGGGATAGGGACTGTTCCACAGCCAGTGGGGCCACTGGTCAGTGATGGTGCAGAAGGTGGGCCACACACTCCAGTGGGGAATGACCGAGAGCTCACAGCCTCCTTGGGTTGAAGCTGTGCATCCACCGCCATTCCCTTTATGGATTTGGAGGGGTGGATCCCTTGCTCGTGCTCATGTTTCAGCATCCAAAGGCACAACACAGAGTGCCACCAGCTCCAGCTGGGACTCTCCATGACTGGTTACTGCCTGGCCTTTATCACATTCACCCGGTCTGTGCCTAGACATGAAGGCTTCAGAGCTTCAAGGACACCAGCCGCCCTCCTGCAAAGAGGCTGTGAGCAGGTAACCCACAGCTCTGCTCCGTCTTGGCCATCCACAGGTTACCAAATTCACAGCGTGTCTTTAAAGTCCTCGGTAGGTTGTCCCCAGTGTACTTAAAAGCCTGTTTAAAGCTCTGCCTAGTAAGACTGTCCTTAAAAAGGACAACACTTTCCTTCAAAAGCAAGTTTTTGTCTCTTTGGGGGATTGAAGTTCCCTGGGGACTGGTCTGAGACTGAGGAATGCACATTTACAAGAGCAAGTTACTGCTGCAAACCTCACCACCCGCTGTGCTGAGTGATGTGTCTGCAGTTTTGATCTTACTCTTTTTTTTTTTTAATGATAAATACATAGTGGCATATGCACTTAAAACAAGCACGCTCTTGTAAAAAAACAAACCTCCAGACAAATTTCCCCTGCTCCCTTCCAAAACAAAACTGAAATAAACAACCCAAAACCTCTACAAAAACAAAATACACCCCTGCACTTGCTCCTTTCTGCTGGCTAGAGAATGAGAGAACAGATGTATAACAGAAGCTATTTCTGTTGGTTACATGCATTACTGGGGGGGTGCTGAGAGACAGTAGTGATAAGTTTAGAAGCAACTACATAGGAAATATATTAGAATAGAGCAGATATCCCCACCTGCCCACAGTGTCATTCTACCAAGTGTTCATTTCTAAGTGATGTGTCACAGAAATCCTGCACTGGGTTCGTGTGAAAAATACATGTGAAATACGGAGCGTGCTCAGAGCCTTTCTGTACAACAACATCCTACAGAAATTCTCACTCTTCTGCTTCCTCCTTGCTTTCACATTGCACAGAAATGTCCCTTTCCCTTTGCAACCATCTCAAGGAGCTGTACTCAGAGTACTGGGAGTTATAATAATTCCCACATTTAATTTTTAAATCTTTATCTTCTTGCCAATATTTGTAGCAGTCAGAAACTGCTCTTGTATTCCGTGGGAAAATATTGGTTTCAATGAAATTGTAATTTTCATTATCAGGATGATTAAATCAACAACATTAAAATAACAATGACAGAATCATTCTCATTTCCCGTTTCAAAGCAAAGTAAAACAACACTTTAAAATGGTGATTCAAAGCATGCTATTTAGCTAGAGCAAATCTCGTTAGTTGAATCAAACCCACTGGTCTTTTGCTGACACTTTTCATTAAAGTTGTTACCAAATTCACTATTCCTCAAAGCCTCAGCTTTTCACCTCTCCATGCTCCTCCTTGGAGCAGAAACCACCTATTGAAAAGACCCCAAAGGAAGTAATTCTCTTTCCTAAGAAAGAATAACGATGACAAGAACGACAGTGAGAATGAAAATCACAATAACCTGATCCTAATGCACAGGGCTGGTTACAAGACAGCAATAAAGTTGAAATTCCCTCTGCTGGGAAGACTTTCCGAATGCTCCGCCTGGCCTCCTACAAATCAATGATCAGATAATAAAACATATTCATAAAAGCTGTCACTATCAAAGTGCCCTGCAGGCTGTTATTTCCCTGCTATCACAAGCTCATTAATATTTGGATAAATTGGCCTCTGAGAGCCAACAAGCTGGTGCCCAGCCTTCCCTGCCACCCCGCAGGAGCTGTGCTGAGCTGTACGGAGTTATCTCCACTTGTGAATGGAGCTGTGCCTCCCTCTCATCCCCTGAGCTTTGATGCCATCCCAGGATGCTGGAAATCAACCTCTGCCTACTGTCTTCACCCATAAGATGGGTATTTCCGATGGAACTTCCTTTGAAGAGAAGGGAGACAAAGCCCACAAATGGAAGGAAAAATTATCTAAGTAATCACAAATTAGGAGCCATTTGGATATTGGGTCCTACTGAACTTTCAGGCAGCAGAACTATTGGCTGAAACGGGAAGCAGGATGAAACTTGGTGTTTCTCTAAGCTTTCTAAAGGTAAAAACAATTAAAGCCACTCATTGTGTTCCACAATGTTTGACACAGACTGTATAAACTTTCACTGGGCACCTACTATATTATTTCTCCCTACTTTGCTGGAATTTTTTATCTTCCCTATAATGCTAGAATCATCTTATTTCTACTAGCAACAAAATAAACAACTGACAACATTTGATTGCAATTGAGTGCCTTTAGAAAGTCTTGTTGTCACTTCTGTAAATTCCCTCAAAGGAACTCCCCGGAATAAATTTAAATGGTATTTTCATGGTCTCAAGTTTGAGGTCCCAAGGTCACAGCTGTGAGACCTGTGAACCTTTGGATCCTTTCTGAGGTCTGTAACTGATTGACAAAACTACACTATGGCTCGGGAAGGAAGGTCAAAGTAGAACCTGTTCAGCTCCAAAGAACGCAGGAAGATTAAACCACGTGAACTGGAAGAAGGTTCATCGGGAAAGGCAACCCACCTTGGAGAAATATCACATCCTTGCTGCATGAAAGCTCCTAGGGAGAACCAAAGGCTGTTGAATATCCCAAACTCATTCGTCTGGTCGGTGGCTTGCTGGTCCCGTCCTTCCTCGAATTCCTCAGTGTGCCACTCGTATGGGCTGAAGCGACTCACCAGGAAGAGGACAACACTCACTCCAATGTAGGCAAAAACAATGCACATCCATATCTCGTAGGCCAAAGGATCCAGAAAGGAAAAAACTCCTGGTTTGGACTTTTGAGGTTTTTTTATCATTATAGATATACCTAAACTCATGAACGGTTTGGAAAAGTCTATAACTTCTTCTCGAACCAGGGTGATGGTTAATGGTGCCACAGCCACATCTGCCCTCTGGAAAGGAGACAGAAAAGAGATTTGCAGACTGGGAATAAAATAGATCTACTAACTCTAGTGTATGATCCTTTGATCTCTGTTTAACCTTGCTATCTCAGAAGGAATCAGACAAAACCAATTCCAAGAAAAAGGTTAAAAAGGAGAAGGCCATAATATTGGGGAATTATTTCCATTTTATCGCTACTGATTACCAGATCTGTTTTGAAATCACAGCGCTTTCTTTTTGCAGCCACCCAGCTCTTCTCATCTGATTTATCCACTGATGTCACAGTCTGATGAAGATGATTTTCTCTAAAAGGGCTTTATCATCCAGACATCAAAAGAGGCAAGGAAAGGCCAATCTCCTGAAAAAGGGTGTCAGGATGTTTACTTCCATCAGGAACTGCGTTTTGATTGCATAACTGATGCAGGAGAAGAGGAAAAATGTTCCAGCAACACTGATGTGCACTCTCCGCTAATTTTGCAATCCATCTTGAAAACGGAGAGGGAAATGTGTTGAAATGGCTGGCAGCATTCACAGTGGAGCTACCATCAGGAGACAGATCATCCCTGCTCCTACACAGTGCCACAGGGACCTGGGCAGTGATGCTCCCTGCGTGCTTTTCCTGCTGGGAAAGGGAAAATTAAACTCCTCTGTCTGAGGGGTGGCCTAAAATCACAGAGTACGAACTACCAGACCAAACCAGGTTTAGAAGTGTAGGGTGCAGGCACATCCCTGATGATGGAAATGAGTGCCTGGACAGAAAGTAATCTCATCCTACCATTCACTACTCATGTGCTGAGTGTTTGAAATTTTTTTCTTCTTTCATTCTGCCATTATCATGCAAATATAAAATAGAGTAAAACTTGGAGATTCTACCCATGGGGAAGTATGACCTTTTGATACTTGTTCTTCTGAAAATGTAAAGAAAAAAAACCTTGGAACTGTTGAAAGGAAACGTTTTGACATTTCCATAGGCACAGAATGTGCTGTCTCTCCCTAAATTAAAACGTTTCACTTGGGCTGATTGTTGGCATTATCAGAGCCGCAGTCCTCGGGAGAGCTCCGGCTGGCAGTGGGCAGGGCTCCTTCTAACTCTGAGGTTTGAATGTGCTCCCCAGTACCAAGAGCTGAATGTCTTAGGGTTCAGGTTGAAAACTCACCCCGTAGACGAGTTCTCCCACCATGCCGTTCCACGTTTTGGTGTCGGGGTCCCGGGCTCCGTACTTGCCGTCACGGACGATCTCCAGGCGGTAGTGGTAGCCCACGTGCTTGGCGATCTCGGCGGCGAGCTCCACGCAGTAGCCTTCGTACCTCTCGTTGCCCTCGAACTGGTTGGCATTCTTCTTGAGCATCACATACGGGTCCTCCTGGCACACAGGAGAGCAACATTGAGCCCCGTTCTGCATTCCAGAGGTACAAACCAGCTGTAGCCCAGCTCCTGGCCGCCCTGCAAAGCTCTAGCTTTGTGTTCTGTGCCAAGGGACACAGCCAACACACCGTGGGCTTAGTCTAGAGGGTACAAAGTGTGATTTTTTTTTATTGTGGAGTATTCTTTTTAATCATGCAGAATTTATGTGCAGCTCCTGCCGTGATGGACCTGAGGGGAATGGAGTAGCTGGCAGGATTTGGGCAACAAACCTTTCAGTGTAGTTCTGCCAGGGGTGTTTATTGCATCTGAGCTGTGAATTTTTAAAGGCACGCCTCCCTGTGTGAGCACAGGCAGAATCAAACCTGCCGGACAGGAGAGAGCCTTAAGATTTTGACTCAGTTCGGGTATTGTGTCTTGTCTGCAGATTCCCAGTAAGCAATCAACAAAAAAATGAGTAACATTTCTTGTTTCTGCAGGGTAAGTGTATACAATGACACAATACATGATACCATACATTATGGGGTACCTATTATTCCTTCATGATTATAGTGGAGATTTGCTTTTAAAGCAATGATTCAGCCTCTCCATACAAAACAGCTTATCCTTTCCAAAACTGCAGCCCCCATTCTCTGGGATGAATACAAAGCACAGGTACAATATTCCTAATTTACCTGTGTTGATGCTTCTATAATCTTGTCATAATCTTTTGTATTTTCTACACTTAAGCATGAGAGCTCTTTAATACCTACTTAATTAGCCACAGCAATTTTCAGATAGCTTTATGGAGCCGGCAGGAAACAGTAAGTGCTATTATTATTACTATTATTATTATTATTATTGCTATTATAATAATGACACCGTACAAAGAAGGCTGCACGAGTGTGAAGAGGGAGGCTGCACATCAGGCAGGTGGGGGAAAGGGAGAGCTGGGATGGAATTCATGGCACTTACCAGGATAGTCGTGACTATGTAGGTCCTGTTCTGCAGGCTCGTAGACTCGTTGCCACTTTGAGTATCTACAGCTATTGGGACCAGCTTCTCATCTTCATTCCAATAACCAATCTGCCCAACACAAACCCAGGGTTAATATGTCTTTGGAATATTAGCCAAGGTACAGTCACAGGGTCATCCAGGCTGGATCAGCCTTCTCTGCATGTTCATACCCATACAGAGATCTCCTCTCCTGATTCCTCATGGCTTTTGCGAGGGGGATGGGGAAATTCTCCATCCCACTGTGCCTCCAGCCTGAAAATAATATTCATTATTTGCTACAGTAGCACAGTGCTTGTCTGCATGTAAAAAGATTTACCACATTGTACTGGTAATTTTTGCCACTCCTTTGATGAGAGTTCACACATACCCTGTGTGACTTCCAAAAATTATTCTAATGGTGAGCTTGCCTGCTGCATGTGCAGGTGCTAGAGGGTGATGAAAAGTTACCCTGCAGCTGAAAGCCTGCACGAATATAGGACTGACTCTTAGGACATCCTGAGACAAGAGGACAAAAAAATAAAGTCAGGAAAACCCCCCCCAATCCTGTGCCAATGTCAAAAAGTTTGGAGTTATGAATAAATTGGACACTTGTAATGGGAAGAACTCTCAGGTTAAACTCTGCTTAATAATAATCAGGGATTTGGGCTGATCTATCACTCCTTGCAGGTAAAGCAGAGTGCCACGGAATATCTCTAGGAGATCACGGTTGAGGTTATCCACTTTCAGAGCTTGATTTTACAAGAGGTTTTCCATCACCTCATGTAAGTATGAATCTGCCCGAACTCTGCTCATATGAAAGGAATTTCTTATCACAATAAATGGGAAAGGGTATTAACCAGGGCATGACTGGGAGCCTGCTGATGGCAGATTAGAGATCATAGCTGAGGAGAAAAAAATCTGTGCAGGCTTCTAATCACTCTTCAGTGCACAGACAAAAAGAAGGGAAAGTGAGGAAAGAGCTGCCAAAGCTCTGCCCTAGGAAAACACAAGTGGAGACACGGGTGTTTGCTTTGCACCTCTGACCTGGTGGATCTGAAATACAGTATGCATCGTGGCAGTGATGAACATGTCTTCCAAACAAATATTATTTCTGACAGTAAATAAATGGAAAAAAAGACATTCAGCCACTAAATTTCTTTTCCTCTAGACTCTCTCCAGACTGCCAACTTATTGAAGTTCAGAGACCCAAACTGGACATGATCGTGCCTTTGTCCTCTTATGAATACTTTGTAGTAGAGGAACGCTGCTTTGTATGTCTTCAAAATGACATTTCTTTATTTGTCAAAGAAAATTTGCCTTTTTTCGCTTGACTGTGGAGGGCTTTGATCTCACACCTGCTGCCCTCAGGTGTAAGTATAAATTTGAGATAGGGGCTGTAAATACAGAATTTTTATTATTTACATTTTCCTTAGTTTCAAACGAGTTTTTATCTTTCAGGGGACTGAGGAGATGCAAAGAATGCCCCATTCCAAAATATGTAGTAGGTCTCCGTTATCAAGGAATAGCTGAGTTATTCTCTGTTCTTCAAATACGTGGTATCTAAAGTGGGACATGAGCACCTAGAGTCAGATTTTCAAAAGGATCAGTGTTTCAAGGGCTTGGCATCTCTGAACAAGGCCAGATTCTTCAAAGAGCCTGGGATACAGAAAGGGATCAAGACTTCAGAAGAGCACAAAGGTCTGTGCAGCTATTGGGACGTGGTTAGTGGTAAAGCTTTTGTCACTTCAAGGACAGGAGAATTAGGTCAACATAAAGGGTTCACTTACAATGGTTAGGGCAAACAGCTTCTGCCTGGCTCTGCCTTGGTTTATCCTTGGAAAAGTGGGAGGGCAAAGCCGGACTGTGCTGCAGCTGGGCCTGCACCGATGCACTGTGCCAACGGCCAAGATGAGCTGACCAAGCCAGCTTGACCAAGTGTGTCTCTGCCACACACCTGAGATGCCCTTGTTGCTCTTGGTAACAGCTTCCAAATGTATTTTTTTAGCAATGTAACACGAGTCCTCCCTAGTGCTTGGCTTTGCTCACGCCTGCAGCTGGGAATGCACTTGTGACTCCACAAGGAAACTTTCACGAGCAGGAGCGTCTGTTGAGACCCAACCACATCATCACTCAAACACGGGCTGGAGCCCGACCCAGGGTGTCAGGTCACTCTCTGCTTTACCTTTCTGATCCCATCGTGCTTCATCTCAATCACGTGGAGGGTGTAGTTGGTCCTGCGTCCTTTCTCATTAAATTGAACGTTGCCAGACAATCCTTCAAAACGGACCTTAAACACATAAATATCAGTGAAGACAGAAAATTGGTCAGCTTCTCACACAGCAGAGATTCAGCAGCAGTGAGAGGGGAAGGGAAGAAGGGTGGCGAGTGCAGTCATTTCTCTCAATTCCATGCAGGGGAGACAGCACATCTGCCTGACACCAGGATTTCACCCAGGCTCACTCTCTGCAGCATGCCTGGCCACGGGCACAGCCATCCTCTTAACTAGCTGTTTCTTTTAAAAACCCTTCCTCTCAAAACTCAGTGGTTTAAAATTTATCTCAGTCTAAGGGCTAAATCACCAATGCGAGCCCATCACCTTCTAGGATGTGACAGTGAGCTAAATCAGCTCTGAACTCCTCGAATTTTGTGGGGTTTTGTATTTTCTAAATCTGACCTGGAGTTGGGATTTGGTAAGGAATTTGTCAGTTCAAATCAAGAGCTGTAAATCAGGAAGAAATATGAAACCATGGCCACAGCTCCCAGCTGTCATCTTTTGATAGAAAGGAGTCTGTAAGTTATCAAGCAAATTTAATCACATC
Organism: Dasyornis broadbenti; assembly: GCA_013397935.1. Lineage (NCBI taxonomy): Eukaryota > Metazoa > Chordata > Aves > Passeriformes > Dasyornithidae > Dasyornis > Dasyornis broadbenti. The sequence continues at coordinate 1,129,132 of VZRN01000100.1, forward strand.
TGCACCAGATTAATGAAATCCAACAATTTTGTATTGACATTTGCATAGCACACTTTGAACCATAAATCTCAGCTGGTAACACTGCCAAGCTGAAGAGATGCTCACGTCACATCCCACATCCTGAACTTCTCCTTGGTGCAAAAGTGCCCAGCCTGGCATGGAGAAGGGCTCCTGACTGGTATCACACACTGTGTAGGGACCAGGAACATGGGAAAACCAGTGCAGATTTGGGTTCCTATGGACACCACCCAGAGAAGTGCTCATGCCACCGGGTTAGGAATTAAAGGTTTATTCTCTGCCTTTCCACTTGCTTTGGACAAACCTCTTGTCCCTGCCACTGGAGTCTTCCCACATGCACAAGGGGGACAGGTATTTAACAGCCTTTTCAAATACTCTGAGATCCTCAGAATAAAGACCCATGGTGAAGAAAAGAGGCTGTGTCATTGCAGAGGAAATCTGTCGTTAATCTGCCTAAACCGTGTTTGTTTTCCAGCCGCTATAACAAAGGTTTGTCATGAAAATGAACATCTGCCAGCATTTTCTGAAGCTCTTTCAAGTCAAGAGATATTCCTGGTGACATTTGGATAAACATGCTTTTCCCTTTTCACAAGACACAACATGCCCATAAAAAATAGATGTGCTGAAAAAGCACCATTGTCTTAAGCACTCCCAAGCCTGCTTTTTTTCACGTCTCCTTTGGTTTTCTTTTCAGGTTCTGACCGATTCTGAAGCTCAGGTCACAGGTGCTTGTGCTTTGTAGCTTTGTATGCACTAAAAGGCAGGTCTACAGCATCAATTTCTTCTATCTGAGTGAATGAAATCTTAATCCTGTGATATCCGTGTGGCACTGAAACGGCAAAAGGGATCTCTGCTATCCATGCTGCAGGATGCAGCACAACTTTTCCATCATTCACCATCCTCCGATGGCAAATGCAAAATACGAAAATGCAATGCAAAATGCAAAAATGCAAATGCAAAATACAGCAAGGGCTGATTTCAACAATGCTGAGCACCAGTCAAGTCATCTGGAGACACGGAGCATTTAAGCACATTTGTGTGTGAGACATGGATGGGCATGTGGCTGTTTACTGGGACATCTGGAGCAGAAGGATGCTGTTGTGACCTCCTGTTTTACAGGGTTAGCCAGCAGTTAGGGACTGTCTCTCTGCTTATTAGATGTGCTGGCCAAAAAATGAGAAAAAAAAAAAAAAAAAAGATTCCTTTTTGAATTATCATAAGCTTTTCAAAGTACAATTGAAACCTTAGTGTATTGGTTTTAAGCAGTATTTTGTGGGCCTTTTCCTGCAAAAAAAAAAAAAGGGAAAAAGGTAATTATCTTTAATAAAAACACACATTCTGCTGAAACATGCCAGATTTCTGTTTTTAAAAAAATGAAGAACATTTCATATTTCTTTCCATCTTTGTTCTTGCCATCCATGAATCCTTGTTATGACGTTGTAGTGAGGCAGGGGTCAGTCTATTCTCTCAGACAGAACAACAGGACAAGAGAAAATGGCCTGAAGTTGTGTCAGGTGAGGCTTAGATTGGATATTAGGAAAAATTTCTTCACAAAAAGCTGTCGAACATTGGAATGGGCTGTCCAGGGAGCCAAGTGGTGGAGCCACCATTTCTGGAGGGATTTAAAAGATGTGTGGATGTGGCAGTGCTGGGGACATGGTTGGACTCGATGACTTTAGATCTTCCAACCTAAATGTTTTTATGGTTCTATGACTCCTTCCTACACTAAACAGGAATAAAGCAATTTGAGAGCTTATTCCAGACATTTGAGTAGAGGTAAGTAGAGAAACCTTTTGCTTTTAGAAAGTTTATAAAATTTTAGGCATTAGTGAATGGGAGGTGAAGAGAAAGCACACTGTGAACAGCTGTAAGAATTGCCCTAACTGTGAATCTTTACAGAAAGGATAACTCAAACCTTCAATCTTATCATCAGTTATTCTGCCTCCATCTGCCTCTTGAGACATTACTAAATACTGCAAGATTATCAAATTCATAGTTAAATTTTCGCTAGGAGGCTTCTTGCCCTGTCTGTTTCAGAGTCTTTTATTCTGACCATCACAACTGAACTGGCCAAGCCTTTTAAAATTTATTATTTTTCAACAGCAAAGAAGCAACTTTTGCAAATGGGCTTTTGTGTTCTCCGCCCAAAGTCACCACAGCTGAAAAATTAGGACTTTTGAAATTGTTTTAATGAAGACATAAGGAAACTTCAGAGGAGATTTTCCGATATAAGGAAACTTCAGAGGAGATTTTCCAACACGCACACAAAATTGTATTTTCTAGCTGTCTAATTTTGATATCCTATTTTCATAAATTCAATAAAGGAAAATGCTTGAGCAGCTATTGCGCATCAGAAGACTTCCAAGTATGTCATGTTTATTAGGTAACCTATCTCCCTAATGCATCAGGGAGGCTGATTTTATTATAAGGGCTTGGAGAAGCTGTGACAGTGATTTGCCCAAGGTCATGCAGAAAGTCAGTGACAGGCTTGGGAACAAATTGAATCCAAGCAATAAAATCAAATCAGATGCAAGATTTTGTTTTAAAGGAATTGTTTAGCAGTAGGCCAAAACCAAATCAAAACAAAATACTTGAGGAACTTTACATATGATACAAATTAACCAAATAAATGTTATTTTTCTTGCCTTCTTCACAGTTAAGGAAAGAAGACAGGATAAGCTATATTTGGATAACACTGAACTAGCAGTATTTGCAAGGAATCCATCTATTTCTGTCAGGAAAAAAAGAAAAGTGCTGGAAATGAATGTCAGTCTTGAAATTTAATGACATTTTAAAATACTCTACCTTTGTAAGTCTTTGAAAAGAGTGTATTATTTTCCTCTCTTGCTGTAAGTTTCACATCATATTTTTGTTTATTCAAAAATCTAAATTTTATGCAGGATGAAAAAAGCAAGATTATCAAATTTGAGGAATAAACTACCTAAGTGGCTGCTCTTAGGACTTTTATGAATCCTCACAGTGTGAAACAAGCTATAATCTGCACTTTGAGAACATTTTGATGACAGGCAACACACAAGGCAAAATTCACATGCATTCATTAGCAGACTGGAGCTGAAGCTGAGTTCACAGAGAGTCAAATAATCTGCAAAAAATACGGTCTGAGCAGGTGTGTGTCTTAGGGAGATGAAGATAAAAACAGGGACCCTTGATTTTATGGGATAATATTTTGACTTTTCCATCCCAGAACAACAGAAGTTAGAACAGGCAAGGACACATCCGACGGTACCAGGAAAAGCATTTTGCTGGATGCACCCCTGAGCTTTTCAGAGCTGTCTCTACTCGGGAAGGATCAGTTCCTCTTCCCGGGTGATTTGTGGCGGTGCTCCTGCTGCTGCCCACCCGTCCTCCCCTTCCCCCAGGCCCTGCTGAGCCCTGCTCCCAGCGCACACACGCCCCAGCCTGGGCTCCCCACCTGCTGCAGGGCTCTCTGGATGTCGATGCCCTGTCCCCAGGGCACGGCGGGGTTGGCCAGGCAGTCGCCGGCGTTGCCGCGGCGGGAGATGTCGATGCGCTGCCGCCGCAGGTTCTGGAACGCCTCGGCCATCACCCGCACGCCGTCGTACGTCAGGGCCGACGTGTACTGCAAACACAAGGGTAACTCAGGGTGACTTTGCAGATGGCTTGCTCTGTCCTCGTCCTCCTGTCTATGAAGTTCAACAGCATCTTGCTCCCTCTTGGCTCCCAAAAGTTGGTTTCAACTTCCACAACTGGGAGGAGAAGGACAAGCTCCTGGTTTCACTCCCTGAAGGAGACTCAGCCTTAAAAGCCATTCCCTTGTTACCCAAGTCTTTGTGTTTGATCAGCAGCATTGACCTGAACTTTTAAGGAGCACATTATACTGTGTAAATGTGAGCTATGTGAAATCAAGAAACGAGGGACTTTTTCTGGTCACAGATGGAGACCAGAAAATTCCATCTCAATTGGCAAAATGTCTGCAAAAGATGAATTTATTCAAGCAGAAACTTTCACAGAAACCAGTGTAAAACTCTTGGAAAGACCCATTAGAGTTAACTCCTTTTCCTATGACCACCTACTGATTTAGTTGTTTGCAACTTTCTTAGACTAATTACAGAATTAACATTTCTGCTGCAGAGTGTCTGTCACAAATGCATTCACTTTCAAACATTAAACAGAAAAAAATAACTTCTCCCTCCACCCATCCCTGTAACAGCTTCAGGGCCTTCTGTGTTAAGAATTAAAATACTTTTCCCCTCTGTTGTGCACACTGATTTGAAATGCTCAAGAAGAACATCTGGAAAGACTTTATTATCACTGGATGTCTTGTAAACAAGTCAAAGGTTAAGGACTTAATGAGGCTTTTTGTTTTTTATATACTGAACATTAGGAGATGTTTAATTCTTAGCTTTGAGGGGTAAAGACTGGGAGATATAGTGAATACACTAAACTGTGTATTTCTTAGGAGGTAGTGACTGCAAACTGGTAAAATTTAGACAATATTAAGGCACCTGGAACAGATAATGTTCATAATTACATTGAGAGTTTCTCAAGTGAGAATAAAGAGCCATGTGTGATCACAGAGAGGTGAGCATAACTTGAACTGAGCCGGATGGACCCAAATTAAATGCGTATTTTTATACCACTTGCCTTTGGCCTCTTCCAGTCCACACGTGGATGCTCTCTGGCGTCGTTATTCCTCCACTGTTGCATGATCCTGGCGGGAACAGTGTCTGTGTAATTCACCAGCTGGAAGCCAGTGACATTGGCTCCACTCTCCCTGAATTTGGTCAGGTCAATGTCCATGAATCCCTAGTACAGGAGAGAAACAGGAGAAGTTCGTCAGAGGAAGACATCTCTGGGTGGGTAAGAGGAATCCTGCTTATGAATATGGCAAACAGCTCAGGAAAAATCTCTTCTCTCTGGGAGGCAACGTCCAGCTCAAGAGAGGCACCAGTTCCCTGACCATGCTGGGAACTTGCCTTGCTCTCAGGCACTGAGCTGGCCATGTCCTGCAGTTACCACCCAGGGAGACAAATAGTCGTATAAACAACAGCTCATTTGCAAGAAAGCTAGCAGAGTAATGGAAAAATGTATCCTGAATAATGCCTGGATGAAATTAATAAAGTTTGTAAAATATATTAGAACGTATTTTTCACCTAGCTCTAGATTTTATTTATTTTATAGATTTTATTCATTTTTTTTACATAATTGCTCATCCAGCCCTGACTTTCATGGACTCAGTCACCACTGGATAGGCTGCTCCTTTTCAAAACACAGTTTATAGGGAAAAAGAAATCCTGAACAATGAACTTTCAGCAGAACAGGAACGAATAGGTTGGTCAGCTTGTTGAAGGAGTTTTGTTATTAGCAAAGCCAGTATATAGAATTAGCTAATTTGGGAGAAAAAAAAAAAAAAAAAGGTGCTTTTTTAGACTTCAGATCAGTAATGAAATACATTTCTTTCATTTCCTCATTGTTCTTGTCTACTTCTTGCTCTGTGCATGTGATGAACACACATATGCAAATACACGTGTATTGATCAGGGTGGCATTGCAGAATTAATCACCCCCTTGAGCCAGAGGTGAAAAACTAATTAGAGACACAGCGCAATATGGAGAAAGGGGTCATTTCTTGATGTCTCAGCTTGGACCCCAACCCTGCAGCTCTGCTCTTGTGCAGAACTGTTCGCTGTGGCTCCTTGCAGAGCTGCCGTGGGGCACAGGCTGAGGTCTGGTGCTTTTTCTTGAGGAGTACAAGCACCAGAGATGGAGTCAATTATTTGCACTGGCACCATCAGCAAGCTCAGTGCACGAGGGGAGATGAATGGGAGGACTGTCACCGTGCAATCACTTGAGCAGCAGAACAGCTTTGAGCTCTACCTTCCCCCTGCCCTGCTGGGGAGGGTGCTCTGCAGGCTCCTCCTCAACCTGCCCCTGGGTTTCTCTCCCTTGCCTGTTCTCAGACACACCACCAGGGTGTGAGCTGAAAAAGACGAGTTACATCATTTCCAGGAAACACCAATCAGGTTCCCAAAATGATGCTCTGTGTTCACAGGCTGAGGGAGCTAATCAGCTGATCAACTTCCAAAGTCAGGATCAAGACATTAGATGGAAACCTGTTTTAGGAACAGATCATGCCAGGAAAAGACTAAATTGCCCTCTCGCATCAGTGTCAGACCGAGGGAGTCCTAAGTGACTCCATTTAAAGATTTTCACACTTTTTCTTCCAGCATTTTGTAGGCAATTTAGCATCCACTTACAAGGCTGAGGATTGGACACTGGTGTACAGATTGTCTAAATAGATGGCTTGTTTTGCTTCAAAGTACAGTGATTTAGGTTAAAAGAAAAAAAAAGTGATATTTTGTGTGTACGTATTCCTCAGAATGCTGGTTAAACCCACATCACTCCTGTTTGTAATTGCTGGCGTAGGGGTTTCAGAAAGCCAGAGCTGGGATTAATGAACAGGAAATGCAGCAGGATAATTGTCCCTGACATCTTAATGCATTTCAGGCCAAGTGGTTTTTGACACGTAGAGTTCCCAAGATTCTGTAAGAGGGACCTCACAGGTTGCCAACTGGTTATTCATGGCTAGGACCAAATCACACTGACACTTTGCTCCTGGGAGGTACTCAGGGGAAAAAGATCTGTCAAAAGAAAGTACCGTAGAGCAACTTGAAGTTTGTGCAACCAGCTCCTCTTCGGGAGACCTACAAAGGCATGAAGAAAAGTCCAAGTTCACTGCAGAGGATGAGTAAGATGTCTGGTGTGTTAGGACCCCTCAGAATGCAGATTTAAATTGGAAAGGTCAAAACAAATGTTATGGCAGCAGCGATGAGACAGCAGTGGTTGAAAGCACTGTATTTCACTGTTTTCCCCAAACAAAACCATTCTGAAACTGAAGCAAATACTCAATAATATTCATTGGGATTCATCTTGCATAAAATTTAAAAATAATCTGAATAGATGAAAGGAATTGTTTCCTCCTGAAGACTGTGCTAATTTTTCCCCACCGATTTTTGACATCATTCAGGTTCTTCAAAAAGTGTGGAGACCTCTGAAGATATTCCAATCATTTAAGGCAGTTGGGACCATAGAGGACATCATTAACCTTGAAGACATTTTTGCATTTTGGCAGTTATCAACCGCTGAAATAATTGTTTTCATCTGTTAACCCTCCTCCACATGCCCCAGTACAAGGACATTATAGGAATGCTCCTAATTACAAAGGAATTTTAATCACCACACCACTGAAATCTGCTCAGAGCAGGTCTGGGGAACATGAGAACCAATGAACAGGGAAATCTAGAGGTCAAATATTATAGAAAATAATTCCCAGAGCAGGTGAATTCTTGCTAGCAAACAGATAAACAAAAAGCTATCAAATGTTATCAAACTGGTTTTTGAAAATGCTTCTATTGACAAAGTGGCAGGAGGAATTCAATATGCTTATCTGTTCTTCTGGAATATCAGCCAGTGCTAGTAGGAAAACAGGAGAACAGGAGAATTACAATATTTGCAACTAAAGAAATCATGAATCATCTGTCACTTTGTACTAATTATAGATACATATTACAAAAAAAAAAAAAAATCTTTTATTTAGTGTTCAATTGGACATATTTGGGAACCAGAAAATAAATTCTTAAAACTTGGCTAAAGAAAGACAGTAACCCATGGCTGAGGGGCAGCAGCTGTGCCTTTGCAGCGATATGTTTGTATCAACCAGTTTGGGACAGAAGTAGCCCAGAAATGCTTCCCTCTGTCATCCAACCAAGCACAGCAGGAAGTGAGCAGTGCTGGAAGGATGCATCCCATGTGGTCCCATGGAGTGATCAAATGGTTTGGAAACTGTTTCTGAAATTTGCCAGGGAATACTGGAAAAAAACTTTCTTTGCAGCCATGTCTGGAGCACAGTTCAGGGAAATGAGCCGAGGCCCTGGAATGTGGCTGTTTGTGAGTTGCTTCAAGCTCCTGGCACCTGAAGCATTTGGGATGTATCTGTTGGACACGCAGGTGTCTGGCTTCACCTCCCTGCACAGCACTGGCCTTCCCCCAGGGAGGAAGAGGAGGAAGATGGGAAGTCACACTGCAATCCCCCTGGAAAAGCAGGCCCAGAGGGACCCAGAGGCAGCAGGGCCAGTGCCCAGGATGTGGGCACTGCAGGGGAGACAACAACCCTGCTGCAGGCACAGCTATCCCTGGGAACCATCACAGCCCCAGCAGCCAGCCCAACCCCTGCCCTGTGGGTGGGCCAGCTGTCCCTTTGGTTTAAATTCACTTCACAAAACCACCTCAGCCAAACAGAGAATGTTGCCTCCTGCCTTGCCCGTGCCTGGAAAACGTCTGGCTCTCCAAATGCCACCGAATGAGCGGGCTGACAATAAACCACAGGAATCTGTCCCCATCGCGCTGATGGGCTGAGGCAGCTCCCTCCTCCAGCCTGCTCTGACTCACAGCATCTGCAGCACGCTGCTCCAGCAGCAGCCAGCCTGGGTTCAAAGGAGGGAACTTGCTCTTTAGCCCGAGCCATGGGCTCCTCTCTGCATTAACAAACCTCGCAGAGCAATTACGTGCAGGGTGCTGCTGAGAGGAAATAATATGGGCAGCTGTTACAGACCTTTGTGGCTTCAGAGAGAAAACAGTGCTGGGAAGGGGTTTTTCCTCATTGTGCTTTCCTTGATGCATCTGTTCTTTATGCTGTTCTTAAACTGAAAGCAGTTTTCAGCCAAAGGTTGTTTTACTGTCCCATTCTCTGCCTTGGTTGCTGGGAGAGGCGTCAGCAAGTCACACATTTATATTCCTCTCCACTGCTTGTGGGCTCAATCATCAAAGGAAATGCATAATGCAGTAAGACTGATGACTTGAAATGGGCCTCATGAATCCATCTTGATTAAGTGGTCCACGAAGGATCTGCCTTGGAAAGAAAGCCCCTCCAGAAATGAACCAGCTCCTAATTTATACCCTGGACACTGTGAGGAGCCAGAACACTGAGTGGGCAGTGCGGGCAGCTGCCAGGGTAGGGAAAACCTCATCCCTTTGTGCATGACCCTCCTCAAATCTGCCACCATCACTGACTTCCCTGCATCTCTCACCCTCACGTTTCACTGTCCCACCATCCTAAACCTCTGCCTCCTCTCTGCACACTGAGGACACTTGGTGGCACAGCTGCTTGTGGGACACTCCCTGCCCACGGGAATGCACCCAGACATCGCTAGGCACTCAGCCGCTGCCCCACACCTCCAGATTCTCTTTGTATTTCACAAAACTCACATTAATTCCTGGCCCTTTCCCTGCAGGTGCCTCCTGTGGTGCCTTTGAAGCAGCAGGAGCAGCAGCCTGGGCTGAGTTCTGGGCAGGCTGCGGCCCAGCAGTTCAAAAGCCATCCCGCAGCCCAGCTGAAAACCTCCCTGCCTGTGCTCCAAGCCTCCTCTTTTCCTGGGAGAAAGGACATTATGGAGTCTCCTTGAAGACTGCCACATTCCTGAGAAACAGTGTTGTTTTCTCTCCTGCTGCATCTTCTGAGCTCTCCAGATCTCCCCCTGAGACTGGTAAACTCAGCTTTGAATGAAAAACACCCCTTTTGAATTGCCTGGAGAAGGCTTGTTGGCTGAAGCTAACAGAGTCTCCTCATCAGGAAGGAGTATGAGGTTTTTTAAGTCCCTTTCTGTCTGGGATGAAGAGACTAGAGTCTGCTTTGCACACTGAAATATTCTTTTCAAGCCAAAAGCGTTTAAGCAATTCACTCTGAGCTTGGGTGGGTGCCACAGAAACCTGTGGCAGCATTGGGAAACTGGCCCAGCTCTGTTTAAATGCATGACTTGCAATGCCAGACTACTTCCTCGTGGCAGACTTTATGACTATAAGAAACTTTGCAAAGCAAAATTTTTGCTTCTGAACGGCTGTAGATCAGCTGAGTGAATACAAAGTGGCTCCTGTCATTCCAAGGTACGCCAGTGACTTACTGCAGGGAGCAAGAAACCGAGTGTTTCCAGACGGAGCATCTCTAATACACCAAATTATCTTCAGGCTTGACTTCTCCCGTGAAGCATCATTCCTCACTCCCATCACTTTGTATTAATAAGGAGGGTATGTCAAAAGAGAGCCCATCTGCTCCAGTCTCGTTCCAGTGTGCCTTCCAGTGGGAGAGGGCTCCTTCTCCTCTGCAGAGTTATTAATGTGTCAAATCCCATTGTGGCAGCACAACATGTGAGTCCTCACTGTAACTCAGAAGTAAGTGAGGAAAGGGAAAAGAAAGACAGGAAAATGGGGCACTATCAGACAAATTCCCAGCCCTGCGGCTTGATGAGAGGGTTTTGTCCTGTCTGTGGATGCAACGCAAACCAGGTCAGGTGAGAAGCCAGATTTTAAGCACGGGGGGTTGGAGATGAACAACAACTTTTCTTTGGTGCAGCTCTGCAGATTTTCTTTGTGATGCTATTTGCACTTGCCCAATCCTACAGCTGCAGCACATTCTGGATATAAATGACCGTACACATCTTGTCAGAAAGCTCGGTCCAGGCAGGGGAAGGGATGCTCTGGGTGGATGTTTTTTGCATTAGAGAGCTTTCAGGGCATAAACTGATTTAAAGGTTTGGGAAATGTGCTGTGCAGTGGCAGATGCCACGAATTCAATCAAAGATATGATTAAGGGATGACCTGATCACAGCTTACAAGGACCAAAACATCACTAATGGAATATTATGTCTAGCAAACAGAAGCATAAATCTGGTCGAGGAAGCTGAAGCTAAGCATGTTTTGACTAGAAAAGAGCTGAAATGAAGTCGCCATGAGGCAGATACTATGGATTTACACACCACCTCTTGCCAGTTGAGGTGGGGTAATGGATTAGGAGACAGCAAATGGCTGAGGAAACCTGTTAGTTTAACACCATTTCGCTGAAATTTAAGCAAACACATTTTTCCTTCCAATAGCTGTAATATAATCTGTCAGTTACTCACCTGATGCTCTGACTTTTTTAAGCCACAGTAAGTCACTCATGGTTTTGAGCCCTCATTAACTGCTGCAAAAATCCTCCCAAGGTTGCTGTTCATATTCTCCTGTGTGGGCAATTTTTGTACCAAACCAGATAATTTTCTTATACATGAGACACTCTAGTTCAAGCAAAAATTAATTCAGGGCACCGCTGTGTCTTTTACTATCAGTAATTCAGATGAGATAATGCTATATGGGGTTCTTCTGCTTGATAATTTTTGAATCAGGACAGAAAAGCTGTTTGGAAATGAAATGCAGAAGTTTTACTGATCTATTATATTGTCTTCCTCTGCATGGAAAACAAATTTGTCTCATGAGCCTACTTGCACCAACGTCTCAGGAAGAAGAAAGGTATAATGGGCATAATTTTAGACCCTAAAAGTAACTTAGGACATCTTTTTCCAATAGAATAATGTAATTTTTGGAAGACCAGGCATCTTGAGACTTTGCCAGGACAAGAAGGCGATGCTGTACACATCGTTCTGGAAACTCCACAAACCAGAGCTTCAAATCAGCGAGAGATGCACACCCGAGCATTGCTGGCCTTGCTTGTGCCACCAGTCAGCAGCACTTCAGGGCGCAGGAGACAGCCTTAGGAACTGAGGGGGACTCAGATAACCATGGCAGCTTTCAAGGTGGTGGGAGACACAACTTGTATCTGCAGGCAAGTTGAATCAGTGACTTCTGTTTTTCAGGGCCAAAAATGTCAAAGTTGCCCACCTAACCCACAGGTGAACTGGACCAACCCAGCACATCTTGCCTGGCTCCTGCACAAGCCACTCTGCTGACAAAGCTCCTGTGCTGGGAACCTGCACCACCACCACCACCAGACTGCCAGCAAAGGCAATCTGTCCATGGCCTCACTCAGCGCTGACACAGGCTGATGCAGAATGGCACAGGAAAAACTGCTTACCTTTGCTAATCAACACTGTTTGTATCTTTACTTTCCCCTGCTACCCCTGCCATCAGCAATCTCATACACTTATCTATTCATCTTCAAAAAAAAGAGCATTTACTGAAAGACTAATGCACCAGGAAAGGAAAAAAGAGGCTAAAGCACTGTATGTGGCAGCTGTCTTTCATAATTTTCCTTTAAAGAGAGGTCACATGAATGCTGCTTATTTAACGACAAAGATTTTTCTCTACCCAGGAGAGCTGATGGTCTCCCACTACTGACAGTAGTCAGCTCACATCCATGGTGTAGGACAGACACACAAAGCCAAGGTTATGGGGAAAAAGCCTGAACATCAAAAGAAAGGAATCCCAGAAGTTTCTAAGCTTGCTCTTCTGATAGTATTGACTGTATTTTTTTTTTCCCTTTGTGGTTGCTGGAACTGATGATCTCAAAGGCTGAGAACAAAGCTTAGAAAAATAAGACTCACAAAAACAAACACTTCTTAAAGTTGCCAAATCTCTTTGAGTTCCAGAGGGGAAGAGTAAGAGAGAGAGAGAGAGAGAGAGAGGGAGAGAGAGAGAGATAGAATGACTGCACCGAGTTCCAGTGCACCTGACAAATATCGGGGCTGGCTGTGGTAAAAGGCTGACTGGGGTAACTCTAATGGGTACCAAGTGAGGATCAGGATTTCGTGAGTTTGCAAAAGCCATGAACAGTGCCAAATCTGGCTCAAGGAGAGGCAGGGATGCTCGCAGAAACCTTTCCCTTGACAGGGATGTTGCAATCAGACCTTCATGGGATGGGCAGGGCTGGGCAGACAAGACAGGTTGTGTCTTTAGCAGGTTCAGAGAAGGATGTTTGCCCACTGCCTAAGGTGCGGCATGGTTTCATTTTGTTTGTGAACACAGAAATATTATTGTCTTATCTTGGCAACAGTAATTTCCCTGAAAAAGAAAGCTGTTTCTGCTCGGAAATACCAGCTTTCACTTGCTGCTGTCCAATTCTGCTCGGTACTTTACTACAGCTCACCCAGAGCAACTGCTGGGCAAACACACAGCAAGGTTAATGCAAGGCAGCGCCTCTCTGCTCATGGATTGGCTGTGGCCAGACAGGGAATTCCTCCATTCCAAAATGTGCCTATGGATGACTTTTTTTAGGCCTTTTTCAGCCTGTGCATTGCCTTGCAGTCTCGCTTTGCATTCATGATGCAACACCAGTGCGAAGCTGCTGCTGTGACTGGGCAGTCGTGTACTGCTTCTTGGATTTTGGCTGAGTATGGCTGTGAACAAGCATATAGCTAAAAAAAGGAATTTAAGTGGGGTTATCCAGAAATGTTTCCCAATATTTGCTTCCAGTGTGCCATTTCCATGATTGTGTCCCCATTTTTCCATAGCCAAGGAGGTTTGGCAGAAGGCAGGCGTTGAAAATTCCTCCCCTTGCTCCAGCTAGTGCAGGAAACTTGGTGGCTACGAAACAGCTGAGGATTCCCTTGGCCTTATCTTCACACAGGATGAGAGTCCTAAACTCGGGACTGCCTCAGTCAGCACAGGGGACAGAAAATAACACATTTGGAAACCCAACACTTGCAGGTTTTAGCTCTTAATTTATTCCCTGCCGACTCAGTGCTCCGGAATGAGGCACTTCCACAAGGCAGGGCTGTTCTCCAGGCATGAGGGTACGAGTGTGTGTGGGCACTGCACGCCCTGTCATCCTAGGACGTGTCTGCAGGGGAAAATGCGGGGTGGTTAAGGTCTACCACTACGTGTGTGAGTCAGTGGGAATAAATTACAGCACGCTACACCCTCTGAAGGCTCTAATCCAGCAATGAGATGTCCTCAGAAGAGGGTGAAACCTGCTGTGATCTCTTGGATCAGAGCATTTGCACCAGGGTTTAACGCTGCCAGGAGCTGACTTCTGCCAATCTCTGATAAAATCCCTGGCCATCCCCACATGAGGAGGTTTGCTGTCCTCCCTTGCTGCTCTGTGGTCTCAGGAACATGGGATCTTCAGGGCCTTTTTGCCATTCTCCTTGCTAAACCCAATATCCAGCAGCTCTCGTGTGGGTGCAGCACATCACAGAAACTGAGTTGGCTTCTGGTGTCTGAACCTGCCCACATTGTTCTGCCCCGGAAAGGACCTCCTTAACCTTGAGGGGTGCCAGGCTTCTTTTTAAAAAAATTTCTCATGTTGTCTGATTCTCCCCTACTCTTTTTTCTTTTTCTTTTTCTTTTTCTTTTTCTTCTCCTTTTTCTTTTTCTTTTTTTTTTTAATTTTTTTTTTTAATTCCTCTGTCTGGTATTTGGCTCTTGTGTGATGCTGGGTTTTCAGGAGCAGGAAAGACCAAAGCTAAAGCTTGAATTCCTTTCACTCTGTTTCTTCTGCCCTGAATCCAAGCTGCTTGGAAAGCACACCAGTGAATTCTGGTGGTCCTGTCAGACGCTGTGGGACCCAAAGCTGCCTGTACTGCAGTGGGAGGCAGAAAGTTCCTGCACAGGGCCTGGGGAAATGAAGAGCCTTTTGCTCTGAGTTAATTATTTATAACTAATGTTAGCTGAGTGTGCAGCCTCTTCCAGTCAGCCCTGTCCTCTCAGCATTTGTGCAAAGGCTAAGAAAACACATTAAAATTGGCCAAGTGTGCTTTCTCTAGTGAAAGTGGGAGAGCCTGGTGTCCTAAGACAGAGGGAAATGTCCTTCAAATCTCCTACACCTGAGTGTGAGTTCAGTTCACCTCATGCCTTTCATGCATTTATCCTTATCAAACTGCAAAGAGAAGAGGTGATATTCTCATTCAGCCTTCCATGTGGGGGTACATAAAAGCGCACGGACACGCTCACTCCAGCGACTCCAGCTCACTTTCCTGCTTAATTGTAATGAAGGGACTTCCATAAACATCCAGGACCTGGGTTACAGCAAATAATAACTTTTTTTTTTTTTTTTTAAATTAGCAGCTGAAGTTATTGGCTGCTCTATGGTTTTGCATGTCTCCCCCTGCACAAGGTAACATTTTTATCTCTGTAATTACACGGTAGCCAGCCAGAGCAGGGTGCAGGGTCAGAACAGGGCACTGCAGGGTAATGATGTGGCCATTTTTGCCTTGTAAATTACAGAGTTATCTTGGGACTGAGAAAAGGAGAAGGGCAGCAACTGCTTGACTAATTGATAGTTTAAAGTTTAATTATCCCAGGGCTGACGTGCTACCTCCCAGATGCGGTTCTGTGCAGAAAGAACAGGTCCAGAGCCTGAACACGGCTCACGCCATGTGGACACAGGAGCCCCAGGGGGAGCAGCCTGAGCGAGTGATAAAGTGACTTTGGCCCCAGACTGCCAACAGCAGCCCATCCTCTGGATGGATGGACACATTTGGGGAGGGGTGGGTAGGAGTTCTGCTGTGGAAAACCTCAATTTCTCTCTCTCTACCCCTTACCAAATCTCCCTAGACAAAGAAATTTTCCATCCTCATGTGAAACTTGCTCCAGAGAGATGATCCTGCCACTGCCCAGTACTGCTGCCCTCAGGCAGCACCTCCCTGCATTGAAGGGAGAATCCTTTCCTTAAAGAAATCTTTGCATCCAACTTTTTCCCTAGGCCCACGACAGTCAGATTGCATTTAGCACCACGGGGGGGAGTGATAAAGTGACTTTGGTGGGCATCCGTCAGCCAGCCAAGGTCAAACCACCACAAAACCCCAGCACACTTGGGGATACCCTGCAGATAACCTTGCTGGCTCAAGAGTGAAAATGCCACAAGGAGAACAGGGAAAAAGACTTTGATATTTTTTTACCTAAAAGGTGGATGAGAAAAAGGGTGTACAGCTCAGTAATTATAAATATAGTGCTTTACAAAAATGTGACATAGAAAAAAACCCCACCAATTTAGGGCAACTCACCATATTTGCCAGAATGTAGTGGTACCCATTCCCATTTTTTTCAAGCTTTATGATCTGCAAGATAAAAACCGAGGATGATTAGCAGAGATTAACTGAGGAAGAAGAACTTCAGTTATCTGCCCTTTCTCACTTTTATTTTTCCTTGCTGAGACTATTCAGTTGTGAGCAGGAAGACACAGCAAAAGAAAAGCTCACAATCTTTTTAGAGGATGGACAGAGCTTTCCCACACAATATTTGAGCAGCAAGTTTAAAATTAGACAGGCCAAGATCCCCAAGAACATTGCACAGGCAGGGAAAGAAAACCAAATCAACCTGCTTCCTACGGGCTCAGGGGAAAAAAAGAAGAAAAGCCTTAACAAGATTTGTATTTCAGCCACCAAAGGAACAAATGGGGAGCTGGAGTCCATGTGTCCCATGAAGGCAACTGAAACATCAAACAAGAGTAGAGAGCAACCTCACACATCCTCCAAGCGACAGTCCCTGCTGCAAAGACCTACCTGGGAGACATGGCTGGAAGTTTAGGGTGTGGGTAAATTTTTCTTCGTTAGTGCATGAGTGTAGCTTCAAACCACATCTCCAGAATGAAGCTGTCTGTGCGAACCACAGAGGATTCCCCTCCATGTTCACTGAGATAATTTATATATTCATATGTATAGTGTCCCAATATATGTGCTTTGCCACTTACTCCTTTCTCCCTGATGATGCAGAGTCAGGTTTTTATTTTCTTTTATCAACACAATTACTTACCAATCTGTAACAACTGAGTTTTTCTATGTTAGCTGGAAAAGTTTCCCTTTCTTTTTCGCTTTCCACCTGCTGCAGATTTGTTTTTGACTGGAGAGGGCAGAGGGATCAGATGGTCCCTGTCTTTTTCTCCCTTGATTTAAAAAGAGTACAGGAAGAATACAGCTAAAAATTCTATTCTTCTTGCTGGCTCCACTTTTCCATTAAAATTCTTCTCTATTGATTTCCACAGCACTGTTAAATTCTTTCTAGAGTCAGATACCATCTGCATGTGAGCTGCTCTACACACAGAAAGAAAAAAGTGAAAAAAAGGCCCAAACCAAGCTGCCTCAAAGCCTGCACAAACACAAGATTTGCCACTTTCTGAGAGAACTGTGCTGTTGTTATAAGGTTTCTTTCCTGGCAACACTGCCGTTTATTTCCATTGTCATATGAATTGGTTCTGGATTGCTGCCTGAATTGCCAATGCTCAGGCAAAATCTGCACAAACTGCAGTGAAGCCAGAAAGCTCCTCACAGCCAGCATGATCGTAAAACCTTTACTGTGTTGGATTCGACCAGAAATCAGTCTACCCAGGACTTCTCTCTGATACCAGGCTGGCCGCAGGTGCTTGAAAAGTGTCAGATAAGGGCAGAGACTGATCCTCCCCATGGGACAGCACTCCCAGATTATCATGAGCAGTCATTTAGGGATTTCCAAATGGATTATAAATGAGCTGACACTTGCTCTGTGCAACTGGTTCATCTGCCTTAGTCCTTCTCTGATGAAGTGCTCTTGTACGCATAATAAAACTCATCTGGTTCTCAGCATTAACGTGGGGGTGGCAATTAACTCCAGTGAAGGCTTCATTTAGAAGCAGTTCCTCACACAGCTAATGCCAGCTCCACCAGCTTCACTGCCCTGGGGCTCCCTGCACGGGATCCCTCAGTGTGGCGTCTGCTGAGGTGTCTGCAGCTCTCACAAATAACCTCTGTCTACCTAAAGCTATGAAGATGCACACCTCATTAAGGGTGTTTTTCTGAGTGTCTTTCACTGCCAGGCCTAAGAAGCAAACCCAGACCCAACTTGTCCCTTTCCATTCATCAGCCGAGGCTGACCTTTGCAGTAAGTCTCAGACCTTGTGGGAGGAAGGAGAATCTCTGGCGCATTGGGATGTCTAAGAATTACGATCCAATTCGCCTTTTCTCCAGTGTCAACAATATCTGGCACTGGCTCCTTCTGCCCAAACTCTCCTTTGTTATTTTATGAGGTGTCAGAGCTGATGAACCGGAGAGGGCTGCCATCCAGCTCTCCCTGAGCTGTTAATCTTGCAGCCCATCCACCTGAATTATGAGGCTCGTTTCCTGTGTTTTACACAGTTATTTGTGATCTTAATTTATTTTAAAATGCTTGCTCAGTCCTAATGTGTCCGGACAGCAGTAGCAAGCTGAGGTTATAATAACATTTATCACTTCTCCTGACTGTGGTGAGAGGCTGTGCTGGGCTGCATGCTGATAGCTCACTTGGGCCACCTAGGTTTCATTACCCACTTCTTAATGGGCGAGTTTGACATCTATTAGAGAGAAATCCTCTCAGAGTGAAACACTGGCAAAGGAGAAATTCCAGTTACTCATTTTAATGAGAGACGAGGAAGAAACAATAGAGGGCTTTGATGGAACACAACCCACCACACACTTATCCCATTAAGGCTACACAGCACAACCCCACGGCAACCTGCCCTGAGCCAAGGCCTGGCTCACAAATGACAGGTGCCTCGGCAAAGATAAATCAAACCCTTGAGACATGACACAGAGAGATCTCCCTGAGAGAAATCAGGTCATTTTTAACACATGGAGCCCTGGCTCCTCCACAGCTGCGGTCAGCAGAGCGCGAGAGCTGCACTGCTGGGGTCACTGGTGTTATTTGTGTTTTGTGGATGGAGGAAAAATGAAAAGTGTGTGCAAGCAGCAGTGTGGGTGTGAGAGACACAGATGTTAGACAGCCATCCCCAGCTCTCCAGCTCACCATGGAGCACAAATCCACTGCCACCGAGAGACAGGGACAGGCTTGTCAGGGAAGATGATAAATGCATTGAAATGTCCCCGAGGGGCTGAAGCAGCTCTTGGAATACCTCAGACATTCAGAGGGACAGGGCAAACAGCACAGTGACATTCCCACAGAGGCTGCTGGTGTGGTGAGCTGAGACACCAACCAGCAGTCCAAGTTACAGACCCAGCTGAAACTCACATGATAATGAGCTGAACACTGTCTTTGAATCCCTCCAGTCATCTGTACACTGTGAAAAACCTGGCATCACCCTCTCACGCTGGGACAGCTACCTCTGCTCTCAGAAACCCCGGTGGACTTGGAACAAGCATACAAAAATGGATGAAAATGGACTACACAGGTCTGAAAAAGTTTGCAGTTCTATTCTTCACTGGAATGGTACCTCCTAGGCACAGACGTCTGCTGGAATTGCTCTGTATTTTTTGTAGTAAAACACAGCTTTGTACCTCTTCTCCCTGGGAACTGATATTTTTTATAGCATTGCAAAACAAACAATCGCAGTATCTAGATTTTTAGTGTTCTTACAAATAGCTTTTCTTATAGCTACGTTTAACTCTTCATCCAGTTATGCGGAGAAACTTGAAATAAAGACTTATTTTCCTGTCCATATCCAGAAGAGTAGATAACACTTGACTACAGAACTTAACATTCTGTTAGACAAACCAGGCTTAACACCCCAACACTATTAATCATAGAAATTTGATACACCCTATAGAAAAGTCAAATTCACTGCCTAGGTCTTGTCCAAAATTTTGTTCAACTGCAGCTGCTCCATGGTCAGAGAGAAGACTTTACCCTCTGGAATAACCTATTTTCTCTTTCATGAATGTGACCTTTGCTTTGAGGTTACAACCTGCTCTCTGCTTTTGTATTACACACAACAGAGTAGCACCCAGAGACATCCAGCAAGGATGGATTGTGCTCGTCACCGAGCTGTGCAGCTGGTGAAATGTCAGTCCCTGGCCCAGACAGGGAGCAGCTGAACTGTGAGACGGGAGATGACAGGTACCTTAGACAAGGAGACGTGTGGAGCACGAGGCAAGAGTGAGCTGATTATGAGGAGTAAAGTGGCGGGAATTGCAGGGCACTGCCTGCAGGGCCTTTTCCAAGCCATGTGGGACCGGAGTCCCAGTGGTGGGGCAGGATTTGGGAACAGAAATGTCTGGGAAAGGTATCGTGGCTGGAGCTGAAGTGTGAACTGAACATGCCCCGGGCTTGTATTTTTCTTCTTTCCACAGAGATCCATATTCAGGACTGATGTACCATAATCCTCCTGTCCTGCTGGCACAGGTGTGAGAATTTGGTGCTGCACATGGAGACTGCAGGACCAGGAGTCTGGCAGTGCCAATTCACACCTCCACCCTAATTAAAAAACTGGAGAAAGGCTCAGCAGAATCAGGAGGTGCCACACCTTGTGCTTTGAGGAATCAGCACAAAGCAAACTTTCTGGGAAATAAGGGGATGCAAAGAGCTCAGCACAGGAGTCAAACAAGTAGGGAACATGGAACCGTGGAGCTCTCTCAGCAGGAATTCAGGAGCGCCTGTACTGTTCCTACAGTTTTATGGTTTCCGCAAGAACGCAATAGAGAAACACCTGAGAGCTCGGCAGCTGCAAGGCACACACCCCACACCCAACGTGAGCCACAAGGAGATGGGGATTAGGCAAGAACGGGGAGAACTTCACCAGGAGAAACAGCCCTTCCCATCCCGTGTGCAAGAGCCCTCCCAGACGGCCCACACCAGCACAACCTTGTTAAGGATGATGTTCAGCCTCTCAGATTCGCAGTCCACCACCACCAGCCTTTCCTTCTTCTTCTCCAGCTCCTGGAAGAGCATTCGGTAGCCCTCCTCTGTTGTTGTCAGGATGTTGACAGCTGTCACCTGCCAGTTCTTCTCAGCTGCAGTGTCCAGCACTTTCTGCAGGACTGACAACCCTAGGATGGGAAGAGAAGGGGGAGAGTCAGGTTTTAGTTGTGCAACGGCATCTTTCCATCCTCCTGACAGCCTGTGCAGCTGCCTCAAGCCAGGCTGGAGACAGAGTCACAAGAGCGCAGCAGAACTACACAGAGCAGCTAGTAGTCCAGATCTGACCCAAACTCAGCTGGGCTGGAATTAATGACTCCTGCTTCTTCTGTCCTGGCACAGATGATTCCAGGCCTAATTCTCCTTTGTAATCAGCAGATCAGTCTCGTTGATCAGGCCCTGCTGTGGGATTCAGACAAGAATCTAATCCCCGTCGTCCTGTCTGTCTCAACCCAAATAACTTTATTTCACTCAGCCATAGTTTCCTTCTCATCTTTGATCTGTGTGCTCTTAGGCTTAGGGACACCCTCAGCAATCACAGCACATCATCACATTCAGCATCCTTGTCACTTGCCAGCACCTCATCGGGAGACCATTACTTTTAGAATTATGCTGCCTAAATTATATGCACAGCCTTCCAGAAGGGAGGCAGGTGGCAATTCTCTGGAATTGTGCTGGACACCCCTAGACAACCCTGCCTACTACAGCCCTTTTGGGATATTCAGCGTGCCCATGCCTCACGCCAACAGAAAGCGGGTGGGATGCTTTGATACCTTCTCCATGTCTCTAAAGCCCATCCTGTCCCTTCGGGGGATAATTATAACTCCCAGGCCAGAGATGTGAATCACCTTACCTCTGCCCTATCCTCCACAAGGCTGTTTTGCTTCCAGCCTCCAAGCCTGGAGCTTTAAAGGCATCTGAGAGCTGGGAAAACCAAATCAGGAAGCAGTGAGCTCTCGAGCCCTGTTTGTGGTTTACAAGGTTAGATAATATCTTCCATCACATAACAGAGGTTTTGTTCTTTAACATAGAAGAGTGATGTGCACCAGCACAGGGAATTTGGAGTTTTCCAAGCTATCTGCCAGAAACACTTATTTCACACCTGGGTGTGGGCTTAGGTGAGACCAGAGCAGAACAGAAATGTCTGTTCACATTTCTAATGGCGGGACACAGTGGCCTCAAGTTCGACAGACCAGTTCCATATGGGACCTATTGGATAGAAACAGTTTCCCCATTTCAAGCTCAAACCATTTGCACATCAAGTATTTCCCTCATGTTCATGGGGCTCAGACCTGACCCCATGAACACACACGCACCGTGTCAGGCTGATTTTTCATTTAAATCAATGCTCACCATCAGCAGAAAGGGACATTTAGAAAAGAAGCAGAGAACAGGGAAGGCATAGGGTGACTCAACCTCCAGCAACCCACAATTTTGAAGGCAAGGACTCCTAGACCTCTGTCTTTAACGTCCTGGTAACCCCTCCCACAGAGCTGTGACTTACCCCGGTCGGCATCGTAAATGTACACAAACTTCTGCCAGCTGTAGTGCTCGATGACACTGATGAGGGCATCCTGGAGCTCTGGACGGAGCTGGAGGACGAACTGGTTGGAGGTTTCGACAGGGAAGCTGGGCGTGATGAAGCAGACGTGCAGGGCCCCGCAGAAAGACGTGAGCATGTTGACTGTCCTCCTCTCGTAAAACCCAAAGATGGCGTAGACGCCCTTGGAGAACTGCGAGCAGACTGCGGGAGCAGAGGGGAAGGTTGTGAGGGCAGAAGGACAAGGAGGTTTCTCAGCAAGGTCACCCAAATAAACCTTTCCCCTGGGATAAGCTGCAGGTTCTCTGGACTGGATGATTTTCCCCCAGGTGTGTGGGCTGGTGAAGGCAGCCTGTGAAGATCAGGGCTTTTTGGCCATAGGGTCTGCCCTTGGTCTCCACAGACCTGCTTTACTTTTGAGAGGCAGAAGGGACTCAGAAGAGTGAAAGCACTGTCCCCAGGGCTCTGCTGAAGATTTTGCTGCTCCTGGGGTAAAATGAGTTATCTGAACATGGAACCCCGGGGCAGAAAGAGGCTGCTGCAACCCCAGATGCATTCATGGAGCAGAAGGAAAGCATTTGCACCACAGCACAGCCCTTTGTGGCCGGGGACTCCAGAAGGAAACCAAGGGTTTGACCTCAGGAGCCGAGGAAACCACTCTGAGAGCGCAGAGCAAAGGTTCACCAAGGTTCAATGCAGTCACAGCCCAGCTCCAGGGAGATCTGTGGCACTGAAGTTTGAGTCTCTGACACTGGGGATGTGTTGGTACTTGGGGGCACCTGTGTGGCAATTTCTGTCTTCCTCACAAAGCCATGGAGGGAGGGCTGAGAGCCCTGGGTGGTATCAGCAATCAGTCCTGGGTGGTCTCCACCAGGAGGCCTTGCTGGGGTCCCTGGCAGGTGTCAGGGTCTGTCCTCAGTCCCTGGTGCTGTGCTCTGCAGGGAGGGCTCTCTCGAGTTGGAGCCCTTCTCTGGAGAGCACTTAATGAGGTCATGGAAGCTGCTGAGAAAATGCCTCAGGATCTCAGCGAGACAGAGAGAGTTCACACTTTGGATTGTAAAACTTTGCCCCTGAGACAGTCAGACTCATTTAATATCACCGCTGTTTATGGCACATCCCAAGTTACCATCAATAAATCTCCAAACCAGAGGTGGTGGCAGTGACAGCATTTTTCCTGTGTCAGAACTCTTGGCACTGGTGTCTTCTCCTCTTGTCACTCTGACTCTGACGACCCTTGGCTGTGACATTTATACTGACTCGACACTTCACACATCACTCGCCCGCTCTCCCCACCGAGTGCATGCTGAGGAGTTGGATGTGACATTCTGGGGTGCCCTGGCAAGTGCTCTGTGCTGCTCGGGAATCCCTGACCTGGATTCTGCTGGTAGCTGCCAGCACTGAACCTTCTGCATGTGTGGCTGGGGACAGGCTCCTAAGCAGGAGCTTCTTGCATCCTTAGCTGGGCTCCCTGCGAGCTCTGTCCCTCCAGAACGGACACAAAGTCGATCCCAACTGGCTTACAGTCATCCTGGAAAAAATTGCCTTGTTCCTCACCTCTCTACTGCCAGCACCAAACTTGCAGAGGGATGACCAAGAAATCCTGCGTCCCACTGTGGAGAGCAAGTCCCTGCTCCCATCTCACCCCCGAGACGAGGCAGCCAGGCTTTGTGGTGTGTTGAGAGCTGAGAACCAAATCTCACAAGACTGATGAAATTTTTCCTTTCTCTTGGAGCTGAGCCCAGTTTTTGGGTATCCCAGTGCCGCAGCTTGTTCGCAGGGTCACTCATCCCCTTTTCGCTGATTAGCACCTGTGATCTCAGCATTTTCCTCCCACAAGGGAATTTGCCGTTCTGCAGGGCAGGGATGCCTCACAAAGCCCAAACCGAGACAGAAATAACCCCCTCTTCTCTTTATTTTCACAGCAGTGCCTCTCTTTGCAATCAGCAATTGTGTCTGTATCAGCTGGAGTCACTGCCCTCATCATGAGGCTGACACATTCAGGAAGAAAAGTAGCAGATAGGGATAGAAACGGTGTGAGCATCATTTCCATGTGACTGAAGCAGTGGGTCTAATGAACGGTGCGAGATACCATATGTGAGAGATCAGGACGTGATCTCCAGAGACCCAGGCTTCAGCCTCACTGAATGATTAAAGAGACATTTTCGGGACAGCTGAACAATCAAGTGCAATTAATAATCCAGACAATAAACTTAGCTGGCTTGGTTTGTTTTGTTTTAGACAAGGCATGGCTTCCACGGATTTTCTTTTCTATTTGAAAGGAATCTATCATTTTTCATATTTTATTTTTTTTTTAAACTCTGTGGCTCAGTCATGCTCAGGCATCCCTCCTACACTGTTCTGAGACATCATCAGTGCCAGCATTTGAAACAGATTGTACCAAAGACAACTGGGAGAATGAACACTCTTTATCGTTAGTAAGTTTGGAAAGAACCCTCACTTGCTTTGTACTAGCAGGCTAAGAGGGACCATGGATACGGCAGATAAATTGGGGGGAAAAAAAATGGCTTGCCAAGGGTCATCTCCCAAGGAAAACCAAAGAAACCCTTGTGTCCGTTAATCTGGAAAAAATGAAGAGTGAGAGCTGCAGCCACCTTTCTGGGACTGAATTTGGCATAATGTAAAAGCAGTGTCTGCAAAATTATGTAAATCTCAGGGCTATTTTAAATTACAGATGCTCCAAATGAATTTACACAGCAAAACTAAAAAGAAATTACTTGCTCGATATTTAACACACTAAGAGATTGCTGGAACTTCTTTACATTTCCTTTAATCATTTTATGAAGCAAATTTGTTAATTATTCTGTTCTCATTTGATTGCTCTGCTACTTCCTAATAACTTACTACTAAGAATTGTAAACCTTAAGTAGAGGAAGCAAATATTTTAAGCTCTCCTTGTTTTTGTAGTGATGAGCCATCACTAGCCTCTGACTGAGGGATTTTTAAAAAGATTAAGAAACATAAAAGGGTTGAAGATCGTGCTGGAATGGAAGGTTCAAGGAGTTGAGCTCTTCTGGTCAATTGGCTGGTGACAACATCACCCTTTTCAAGCCTTGTGCCAGCTCTCTGTGAGCAGCTGAGCGGCCACAGCCCAGCCTTTCCTGCAGAGGAGAGCTGCAGTCAGCCTGGAGACCAGCTCCAGCAGCTGAATTTGGACAGTTCAACCTCCAGCTCATTCCTGCAGGCAGGAATCTGGGTGAAATCCAGCAGCAGAAAGGTTTGCGTGTCCCAGGATGTGAGCATGAGTGAGGAGGGTTTGCTTGGATGCAAATGCAGACATCCGTGGCTGTTTGCACGTGCTGCTCGTGGCCTCTGGGCTGCACAGGGGGAAAGGACAGAGATTTTCAGTTCTGGGCTGTTCCTGTGCTCGTATCTTACAATGAATTTGTGATTAATTACAGAATAGTTTCCCTCTAAACCAGCCCTCAGAAAATACAGCTCACAATGATTGAAAACCATGGCAACTACTACACATTCACCTTGATCAGTCTTGTGCAATCGATCCATTTGGGATTTGTGGCTGGGACATTCCCTGAGAGTGCTGCACCAGGCCCCATGGACACCCCATATCCCTCCTTCTCCAGGCACGGGATTTCTCCCTGAGATCTCCAGTGCCACTCAGCAAGGACAATTAGCTAAAAGCAGAGGCATTGACTGATTTGTCACCTGGTTATTCTGGAGAGACAATCCAGTGACAACCATCAGCTCTCTGCACACACCTCTGCAGAGTGCCTTCTGCAGCCAGGAGAGGTGAGAGCTCAGCTCACTGCTCTATAAACTTTTCTAACTTACAGCAAAAATCGAAATAGTTTGTAAGTTAGTTAGAAGTGACTGATGTGGTAGAACAAGCAGGGGAGGCTGCCCCTCTGCCCCTGAGGAACGGCAACCATCGCGGAGCTGGTGTGCCTTTGAATTCAGATGAGGAAAAAGCATCTGTGATTCACTCATTCTTGGAATCCACAGACTCCAGGATTTCTACTCCTGCAGTTTTTCTCAAGATTCTCTTTTCATATGGAAATTCTCAAAGTGAAGCATGTACATCAGAGAAACATTGATTTTACAGAAAGCACACACAGGAGAGGACACCTACTTGGGAGCTGAAGAGAGGCAGCTCTGGCCACCTTTGCAGATGCTTCCAAGAAGAAGAAAAATACATCAGCAAATACACCAGCACTCACAACTTTAAATTGCACATTTTCTCTGCAGAAGAGGAAAGCAAAAGAGGTGTTTTGAGTCTATAAAAATTCATGGTAGACTTTTATTTTTTGCTGCAGCTCTCAACCAGAGCGAGTAGATGAACAAGACTGATTTCTGCATTTAGGAGAGTCAGAGGTATTTTGCAAGTGGGTGTTTGACCTGATCCATGTGAAAGGCAGATGTCAGATAAAACAGATATCTCTTTTAGGTTTTGGTTAAAGAAGATAAGCCAAGAAGTTTCTCTCAGACACCATCACCACAAAGAGGGGCTGAAACAGTCTTAGTGTTTGAGGCAGGAGGAAGCGCAAATGGGCTGCACAGAAGGATGGAAATGAGGATTTCGTCTCCAGCAGTGAAAACTGTGCATTCTGCTGAGAATCTGCAAACAAGACTGCAAAAAGGGAACTGCTCCCCAGGGACACAGCTGGGGAGGAAGCCTGGCAGGAGATCCTGGCAACTGCTCATCTGCCGTTACCCTTAGAAGCAGAATTTTCACCATTTCACTGAGTTTAAGACTAGAAAGGGACATTAGATCATTTCTACTGACTTGTTGTATCTCATGGACTATTAAGTTTCACCCAGCTACCCCTGGAGGGAGCCAATAATATGGCTTAGTTGACTCTTAGGAGATTCAGCTGCTGCATGTGCCTCTGTCAGAGAACAGAAGCAGCAGAGACAGTGCTAATACCCAAAGCCACAAGAGCGGTAAAAAACCTGATTAAATGAAATATCCCCAGATGTTCTTCACAAATGACTCGTGTTCTCACTCACGAGAGGGGGCAGAAACCCCAGATGGTCCCTGCCAAATCTCAGAGGCCTTCCTGACCCTGGAGAATGTTATAGCATCCAGGAGGGAAGACACTGCACCCTCTCCAGGAAAGCTGTTCCTACAATGCTGATCTGTGGATGTGACCAAATCATTCCCCATAGCCCAAACAAAAAAAAATATAGAAAATATAGACTCAGAGATAAGAAGAAATCTTTGAAACCAACTCAATCCAGCAGACAGCAAAATGAACAATTGCCTTTTAAAAATTGCAAGATAAGCGTGGCCAGACTTTGAGGGTAATAAAATAGTCATCTCACTTATGTCATTTATCCTCTGCAAGCTATTAAAGATGTGTCCTGCAATGCCTGCAGCCCCAATATCATCTTCACGTGCCAAGCCTCCTGGGACACAGAGCCAACACCTTCACTTGCAGCAAAACGTCCTCATTGGCAACAGTGGTGTCAGGAAGCAGTTCCCACATGCTTCCCTTTGCTCACTTGGAGCGTGTTTGTGCACATGTGGGAAAGAGGAGGGAGGATATGCATGCATAATGAATCCTTAGCATGCCCTGCCTGGAGGCGACCCTCACACGGTGATGGAGAACCTGACACGAGGTTGGCAAAGCTGGTGGAGTTCCAAGGAGGGAGCGCTGGTGTCTGCTTCAATTAGGATCAGCTCAGCTTTCCTCCCAAATGTTTGTCCTCACAGCTCTCCGCTGCGGCGTAGGTGCCAGAGCGCATCTCTTCAGCACATCCCAACGACAGCATGTTCCCACAGATTTTTGGAGCAGGGGAAAGCCAAACAGATTCTACACTCCCCCATTGTTCCACTCATGTATTTAGCTGACAGCAGATCTGTCCCACATATTTGATCAACTGCAAACCAGGCTGATGTGATATCACAAGAAATCTATGTTTTTCTTTCAAATAGATAAAAGGCATGGGAGAGTGCTCCCTTCCATCATTTCCCTGCACTGCTGCTCTAATGACCCTGGAAGCTGGAAAGTAGTGTTGATTTTTGCATAAAGATGTGCTTTCTTTCCCTCATATTTAAACAATAATCTGTGACTGAAGAGCTGCTCATAAATGCATATGCTGATAGCTTCAATTTTTTTCAGTCAAGTTTGCCTGCCTAGCAAACAAGACTTAGGCTGACAAATGATAAGTTTCCTCTGAGATCAAATTGGATTTAGGTTACTTCTTTCTCACACACTGCTGAGTTTTAGGAAACAGAAATAGCAGGGTGGTTTGGTCATTTAAGTGAACTTTTGAATTAAAATCATGGTGGAGGAAGATACAGTCATGGGGAGTTGGCTTTAATCTCTCTAAGGGACCAGGTGAAAATCCTCGCTCTTTCGCTTGTGTACTTCACATCTTGAAACCTCCTTTTATTTTTCTACTAGAGTCTTTGAATGCAGTTCTTATCCAGCGTGACTACAAAACAGAAGAAAAAAATCCCAATATCAAAGGTCTTAATGAAGTCACTGAACTTGTTGAAATAAAGAAGGAACATGATGGTGTTTGTCAAGATTCTACTTGCTTGCTTTATTTGTTTTAAAAATATTTTTACTTTGGAGTTGCTAATACTTTGTTTAGTCATACCAAACCAAGAATTAAATGTATTGAAGGGTTTACAGTCAACACAAACTATTTCTGAGCACTTTTAATAGGAATTAAATGCAAATCCCCTATGCGGAAGACACTGAGATCAGAAGCATCTGTTGAAGGGTCTCATTTCTTCTGTGGGCAGAATTAGGTTATTATTCTAATAGGGACAGTTTGGTTAATGAGAGTCCTGTGGTTAACAGATCAGATTATGTGTAAGAAAAATTGGGTCCATTGCCATCTCTCTTTCAGGTTTGTTATTTAATCATGGTTTGGATCTTTGCTTGTGAGATGGAGGGAGGCAACTGCTTTTCTCTGAGCCCATCTGTTCCACTCCCTTCGGTCAGAGGCTGGTTTTTGCACCATGCTCATGTAGACCCAAAATAAGACCCATTTCTGAGCTGGAAGCACTGATGCCATGCTCCCAAGCTGTGTAAGGTTCTTGTTGTCTACTGCCTTCTTCTCTCCAGTGTCCCATAGCAGAGCCACAGCACTCTCTGCTTTCATAACTTAAAAACAGAAAAGATGTGCAGAAGGGCTCTGGTGCCTGGAAAAACTCTGCGTTATTCAGCTCTAATAACAGATATGACCTTTCCACTTTGTCTCTAAAATGGGAGCGTTTTCCACTATGCCAGTCTGGCTCATTTCTGGGGGACAGCTAGCAAACTCATTTGGGATACAGTCTCCTGAGATCTTTTTGTGGTACATTTTATCCTTGAAAACTGTAGAATCATAGAATGGTTTGGCTTGGAAGGGACCTTAAAGATGTGCCAGAGCTGTCCAATGCTGTTATTGGGTCTGCTGGGCAATCTGGCTTTTTGCTGTGTCCAGAATGAACCCAGCAGAAGATGCTGCTGTGCTGGGTTCCCCTGGAGCAGCAGAAGCTCTGCAAAACCAACTGAACTCTCCTAACCCCCAACCCTCACCTCGAGCTCCCCTGCAGCTACTCCAGAGGGAAGGAATGATCCCTCACAGGGCCCCCAGCTGCAGATGGATGTTCCTACGGCACCCATGGACTCAGGAAGACCAGAAATCCCTGCTCTCATCTAACCTTTCACAATGAAATTGAAAACTCATAATTTGTCCTCATTGAACTCTCTGTGTCTGAAGCAGAGACATAAATATTAAAGCAAGATTACTACAAATGAAAAAGTGACAGCGATATTGTAAAAGGAGATGAGGAATGAGGGTTGAACCAATTTTGCTTCTGCTTTTTTATTAGATGGCCTTTTGTATTATATTGGTCCTTCTGAAGATAGTGCTGTACAAGGAAAACCAAGTACAGGATCATGGTGTAGATTCTGCTGGGAAGCACGAACAACAGCAGAGGAAAAGAACAAAGCACCAAACCCCCAGCACGTTAATACTGTACACAGCACGCTGCTCTTAGTTCACCACAGCATTTAATTCTGGGCTGTAAGTGCTGAATTATTAAAACAGTAAAAAGAGGGGAGTGAGGAGTGGGAGGGGGGAAGGTAAGCAGTAGCAGAAAGCAAATGTGTCACATAGAGAAGATCTCGCTGCAGATGAAATGCATTTTGTCTTCAATAGCTTCTTTTCTTTCCCTAATACATTTTATTGGTTCATAGACATTAAAGCCTCAGATGGTCTTCAGTGCAAGCCTCAGGTTCTGGTAAAGGTTTTGTCTTGAAACTGCAGAACTTTACATTCACCAATGACAAAGAGCCTTCAAACAACCTCTCACACACAGGACAGAGCATCACGTCCTTGGGGACTTGAAATGGGAAGCAGTACCTAAACCTACCAGCTGACACGTTATTTATAAACATTCACGTTTTCTATCAACTTGCAGGGCCACATTACAGGTATCTGCTGAGGTAGCAAAGCAGATGCTCCAAAACCTACATGTGCCATCGCTGCCCCAAAAGTGCCACCTCCTCTGCAGTCACTGGAGCCATTAGTTTTCTGGGAAGAGGAGAGAAAGGAACAAACCCAGCAAGCTACACTCAGCACACAAGGATTAAGCTCTAGAGAACAACCTTTTTGTGCTACCTGGTTATACATTGTGTTCACTTGAGGTCTGTAAAAGCACCAATGGTTTTGAAACATATTTAACATCTCAGCAAGGGCTGAGTTTGGTGCAGAATGACAAGATCCTTTGACATCTGAGAGTGCTGGTTTTTGTGGGCTTAAGTGCCTCCCTTGGTGGCTCTTTGCTATAGTCATGTCTTGTAGGGTTTTTATTTTCCCTTTTCACATTAATGTTCCATTCCATTGTGCTCATGGCTTTGTTGAGGCCTACTTAATGTCAGGGGGAATATTACCATTTCTTCCCTGTCATTAGAACAGCTTTAATCCTGTCTGCGTTGTGAGGGCAATAAATGACAAGGGTTACAACATTTTTATTTCCGCAGTGCCTCTGAGCACCAAGTTTTGCGGAAAATCCCAAACAAACAAGTTTAAGCTTGAGATCTTTTAAACCCAGTGGGAGACTGTGTTGTCTGGGGAGCAGAAAGGCAGAAGTGTGACAGATGGTGAGATCTGGACCTGTGGTTTGCGATTTTATGGTCTCTGGTGAAACTTCTGTGCGAGTCGCTCGTCGTGGGTGGTGGAACAAACAGTTTACATGAAGTGCATCCAGTCAGGGTGCCCAGATGGAGCTTCTGCGAAGGGGGGATGCTTAAACCAGGGCTGCAAGCAGCTCTAGAGGCCAATTCCCTCTCGTGGGAGGTGAAGGCATCCATCCCATTGAGTGATGTGAATGGTGGGGATGCAGGAATGGAAAGAACACCGCTCTGCCACCACTGCTCCCACAAAGATGTGGGTAGACCTGGAGCCCCTTGTGAACGTGACCCAAAATACCAAATATCAACCTGGCCACCCTGCAAGACCTTCAGCACAAATAAAGTGAAATTTGAGATTTTCCTAAAAAATCTTAGGTGGAGTCTATCATTTTACCAGAATGGCAGAGGGGACTTTTACAGCTACAGGCTTCTCCTGAACCTGCACTTGGACTCACAAGAGTCATCTCCCAAAGCAAACTCACAGGACTGAGGAAAGGACCAAGGTGTGGGAGAAGCTGTAAAACACATCACCAATTATATAAAATGACCTTAGATGCACATCTTCTGGCTAAGAGGCCTTTGACAATCAAATCCTGTTAATGTTGGTGACAGGTGGTATCAAATACAAAGCAAAACTTCGGGAAAGACTTTTCAACTGGATGTTTTACTTGCAGAGCTTGATATGTCACAGTTTAGATTATGCTAATGAAAGATACAAAATCATTGACTCTACACAGAGGCCAGTGAAGACACCAGGTTATCTCAAACCACTTGCACTGACATGGGACTGAGGAAATAACCTGGAAAATGGGAAGTGTGTCTTAGGGAGAAGCATGTGGGAGCATCCTTGATATTAGGAAAACACTGAGATCCCTTCCTGACGTGCCTACATACATGCAAACACCTTCCCGGCTGATTTCTATTCTGGGAGAATTTTTAAGCTCCTGAAGAAAGAGACTCTCTAGTGAGCTGCAGAGAGCAAGAGAGATCATGTAAAACACTCTGCATAAATGCAAATTGCAGGGAGGCCAACCAGAGCACAGGAAGGGGAGTTGCTGCAAACCTGGGGTCGTTCATCATTCCGGAGCAGCGACACTGCACACACAGATGCAGCTTCTGCCTCAAGCAGTCAGTCGGAGTAAACAAAACTCAATGACATGATTTAGGCAGCTACTGAGAAAACCCCACTGCTTCCCAGCAGAAATTTTACCTGTAAAATATTATTTAGACAGAAAAGCAGCAGCAGACTGGAGGATGCTAATTTGTACCACATCTCACAAGCATCGGAGAGACTCTTTCACTGTTCACCAGGTATTGCTCAACACTTGTGTTGACATTACAGAGAAATGCCCCTAATGAAATCCATTTGTCCATGAAATCAGGGTCACTTTCCAGCCAGGGGCAGGCAGGTCTTGCACATAGAGGCACCAGGAGCACCAACTTTTCAAGGAATGGAAACATACCTTGGATTTAACAAATGTTGTGCAAGACAGCTGAGCCATGGAAAGCTTCACACTTCAGGTGTTGGATTTGCTTCCCACATGGAAAACTGGGGAAACAACACCAGATAATGGACTCTAACTGCACAGCTAAAGTGAGCACATGGATGGCTAAAGGTATAATTAACCTAATTAAGGCACCTTTTTTTCCAGAAGCCTCTTGGGGAAAGGCAGGTGAAACTTCCATTTACAAGAGAAGGTTGGCAGGCCAGAGGCTGCTGCCACGGGTGGGCAGAACCCCAACAAAATCTTTGCGTGGAAGAACAGGCAACAAGAAACATCCCTGGGACAGGTTTTTTCTCTTGGCGTTCACAGGAAGCCCGAGGTGCAATATAAAACCTGTGATTTACACCTCTGGGACTGTCCTAGCTAACCTGTGAGGGCTGTGATTTTCTTCTCTCTGTGCTGCAACCCACTTTCAGTGCAGGATGTGGCAGAGAGGAGTGTGCAGTGTAGCCTTCACTGTGAGTTCCTGACCCTCCTGCTGGAGTAAAGATTCATTTCCCTGCGAGAAAAATTCTTTCTGGCTGCCTGTATTTAACATGGCAGTGAACATCTGCAGTCATATTTCCAAAGAAGTTGTTGTGATCATTCCTCTGCGCTGCTGGTCCTGACAGTAGAGCAACGTCAGCTGAGAGCCTTGGTGGCATTTCCAAAACATGCTTAGATTGCTTAGTTGACTGCCATGCCTCTTTAAAGAAGAGATGCTGGGATGATCTTTAGGTGATCTGGGTATGTAAGGAAACCATAAGGTGCATGCAGCCTCTGAAAATCAGGCCTCAGCTAACGTGCACTGAAAGCTTTTCTCCTGTGACAACTTTTACCAGCGCATTCCTAGGGAAAGATGCTTTCCTGGCATTGTCTGTGGAACAATGGAAGATCTGGGGTGTCATGTGCAGGTCTGGTGGACAGAGGGTCCTCTGTGCAGGTGCACCTTGACAAACCTGATGGTGCAGCTGTAAATCCCTGGCTATCATCCTCTTGCATCCTCCTGTAAACTTGAGAGATTCTGTGAATCTCTCCCGTAAGCGTTGAGAAAATCATCTGCTTTCTACCCAGTTAGAAATAATACTCTGTGCAATATAAGTAAGACAGCTAAGAAAACCTCTATTTCAGTGTAGAAAAGTTGTCTACATTACAGTTTCCCTGGTAACTACATCGAGGCCAACAGAATTACACTGGGTCTAAGTATGGTCTCGTTTTGTCAGCTGGGAAACACATCATGTTTCCTGAAGGAGGCTGCAGGGATACAGGACCTGATTTGTGGGTGCAGTCAGCTGTGACTTGCTTGCAAAGTGTGCTGGCTTCACGTTTGCTTGAGCACAGGTCAGCAGGTCCTCCTCAGAAGCTTCCTCAGGCATGATACCAAAGAGAATTTGTGATAAAAGACCCTTAAGAAACTTTTCCTGACATCCTTATTGGAGAAATCCTTCAAAGCAAATGCATGGGAAATAATAGAAACCTGAGGAGTTGTGAAAGCTGGGTGGGAGAAGAGGAACGGGGGAGAGGAGATGCAAGCTTGAGGTTCATTGATGGGAGAACAGCCATTTTAATTTCAAAATCAGTTGGGGCTTTGAAAGAGAAAAACAAGGAAGAAAGGGTGAAGGTGCGGCTGAGTGCAGGTGCATTCAGAGATCCAAGGGTCAAGTGCCTTTTTCTGGAAGGTGGGGGAGGAAAATGGGCATCAACCTCTGGGTCACTCTGTTTTTCCTCTCTCTGAATGGCAAAAGTAACATTTTTTTCCCTCTTTAATGCTGACAAGTCTTAGTTAAGAAGGGTTTTTCCAAACCTCACTGCCTGAAGCCTGGCAGTCTGTCCTCCATTAAGGTTTTTAACCTCATTTCAGAGCCGGACAGGCCAAGGCAGCCCCCGTGGAAAGGAGACCCAAGTGGCCTCACGTGGACACCTCTCTGCCAGACAATGTGAAGAACAGCCCCACGGCAATGCTTTTCCAGCAGGGTGCTCCCAATTCCCCAGTGAAAAGCCCTTCCCCAGCAGATGGTGGCTGCTCCAGGGGCACTCCCTGTCCCCGTTCGCTCCTCTCGTCCATCCTTCCGGAGGAGGGAACGTGCTGACAGCAGATCGAGGCAGCTCTGCGAGGCTGTGCTGCTCCTCTCCGAGCAC
Source organism: Dasyornis broadbenti (assembly GCA_013397935.1). Lineage (NCBI taxonomy): Eukaryota > Metazoa > Chordata > Aves > Passeriformes > Dasyornithidae > Dasyornis > Dasyornis broadbenti. Next base: position 1,163,768 of record VZRN01000100.1, read on the forward strand.
ACACAGACTTGGCACCTCACCCCGGGCTCGGGGATTTTGCGGCCAGCTGTTGAGTGGGCACTTTGCAGCAGAACTCATGTACTGGCTTTAGCACTAAACCCATTGCAATTCCTCTCACGGCTCAACCTCGCGCCCTGCTGATTCATGCTGGGCTGAAGGGAAGAAGGACAACATGACCTCTGGCCTGAAAGACTGGAGACCTTCCCAGAACAAAGCTATGCCCCCTCCAATGCCTTTTGTTTGGCTCTCTCTGTGTGATTTCACGGTTTATTAGCTTTTAAAAAGCAGAAGGCCTATCTAATGGCCTGACTTTCAGAACGGCGCTGGGTGCCCAGCTGGTGGCTTTTGAGAAGAGCTACTGCCAGGCATTGGTTTCTGGGCCAAGAAAGTCTCTCCCTGTGGCGCAGGGATGGTCAGGACCAGCAGCTCTGTGGACCTCAGTTCAAGTCCATCCCACCTCCAGTCCTCAGAGGGGGAAAGGGGAGTTATTATTCCCATTGGCTCTGCCAGGTGAATGCAATGGGGACTGTGGGTCTCACTTAAATGAAAATCTAGGAAGAGAAGTTGGCCACCTTTGCCGTAGAACTTTTCCTATCCCTGCATCACATTGAAAAGCCTTTTGTTGAAAAACAGAGCATTTTTTTGTGGACAAACCCTAATTCTATGGACAATCTATATTTTAGGATCATGCTTCTAAATGAAATTTTCTTTGGTGCTTATACAGATTCTTCATTTCTGGTTGGAAGCCTCCTACTTTCTTTGCTAGGCATGAGATCTTATATTTGTTCAGCACCTAGGGGAATCTCAGATTGTAGCTACTCAGATTTTAGCCTTCTCCCTTAAAAAATAAATACATTCTTAAAAGCTACAAAGAAACTGGCCAGGCTTTTGATGATCTTTCATTAAACAGAAAGCAAACTTTCAAATAGTTCATTGGACAAGCAAAGAATTGATTTATTTGAAGAAAAGTTATCTTAGTTACCCCAGTTACTTTAGGGTTTTTTTACCATAAAAGCTTTGGTAGGCTTTACTTTTAGCATCTCTGAGACAAAACTAATGCCAGTGGAACAGATCCAATAAGGACAGACAACAAAGCCAGCTGAAATTTCTCATCACCTTCTTTTCCCCTTCGAATGAAAACTGGGGCTTGGTCAAAAGTAGGAAATTGCTGGTTTTGACTAAACAGCCCGATTTTCCCAGAGAAAAACAAAAGGGGAAAAAGTTTTACTGTTAAGTCAGAACATTCAGAGATAAATACTGGGATGCAATTAACCCTCCTCCCCTGCTCTGGATCATAAATTGCTCTACGAGTGCTGGCAGTGCTCTTTCCCCCTCGAAGAGATGCTGCAAGGGCAGCCAGCCAGAGCAGCAGGGATAAATCTGAGGTGAGAGGTGGAGAATATGGGGTCAGTGGAAATGGTGCCAGCGTTCACGCTCCGCTGCGGGCAGGATGTTTGGCCACTCCCAGAGCTCCATCTCCTGAGAAACACGCACTTATTTGTGTGTGTATTTGCACTCACTGTGCACCCAGGCAACCTCTGCTCAGCACAGCAGTCCCTGTCCTGTCCTGCTCACAGGGGGATGTTCCCCTCTGGGCCATAAGGAGTTCAAGATGCCAACCTGCTACTGCTCACTGCTCCCGGAGTGCCCTCCCTTCCCTTCCCTGACAGGTATAGCCACTTCTCTCCCTGTGCTCCAGCTCCATCCCTGCTTTGTCACCTGCCCTGGAGCACCTCCTCAGCAGTGCCCCACAATCCTTCCTACCCGTAGGCCATGGCTGGCTTTTCCGTGACCCCGTCCCTGTGGTGCAGGAGGCCACCACACGTCCCAGCGCTGCATCCCACCTGTGCATGGCCGTGAGCAACCCCGTGGTGCTGCAGCTGCAGGAACACACACCCCTGGATGGAGCCCCTCCAGCATTCCCAAATCCCTTCTGCCACACACTTCCCAAACCCTCCTTTCCGTGTCCCACCCAGGCACGTGCACACGTGCACGCACACAAACACACACAAATCCTTCCATTAGCTAAATCCCAGGTTTTCACAGCGCGGCTCTCGCACGCAGCCCTCCCTTATCACCCCGTTCACAGACGCCCGGGCTAATCTCTCTCCCTGTGCCACACACGGCCACCCGCTTATCTTCCCTCTCTTCTACACACACACACACACACACACACACACACACTTTTTTACACAGAGACTAATCCTTCTCAGTGTCACGCACCTCAAAATCCTCCTTGCGACGCCCCCTCGCGCACTGAGTAATCCTTTTCGGAGTCTCGCGCACACGATCCCGCTGACAGCATCCCTCCACACGCATCCATGTCACACTTCACACACACAGGAACTCCTTTGTGTCACACACACCATTATCCCCCCGCCTGAAGCACAGATTTTTCTCTAAGTCTGACACATGCATGGGAACCTGCCCTCAGTGCAGCAAAACCAGAGTATTTTTCTTTTTCAAGTGAGATAAACCAATGTAAACGAGGTATTTGGGGATGAAACGGCTATTTGGGCAACTGTCCTGAAAGATGGAGATGTTGTCACATGAGAGATTTAAAAGGATCTGGCTTGTTTCAGTGCAGGGAAGCAAAGGCTGAGAGGGGATGCGTTGCTGTTTATAAAAACGTCAGAGGGGTAAACACTCGAGAAGAACTATTGATGCTAAAGGACAACATTGGCATGAGAACAAGTGAGAATAAACCAGTCATGAATAAATGCAGGCTGTGAACCACACAGAGATTTGTAACCACGGGAGGAGAGCAGCTTGGGTTTTGCTTTCCAAAGGGAGCACTGGAGCACAAGTAAAGCCGTTTCGTCTGCAGCATCATTTTTGTCTGAGCCCACAACCCAGCATTGGTGACCCTGAGGTCCCTCCCCGTGCTGGAATCGCACCCTGGTACACCGGCACACTCCATCAGCAGAGGTTAATAGCGCAAAAGCACTTTTCTTCTTGCCTTTGTCTCCTCACCTGTAGCAGTGGGGTGGGGAATGGAGCAGAGTGAGAGCCGAGAGCTCCGTGCCCCACGCGGGAAGCGCGGGTGCAGCACCCCGGGATCTATGGAGGTTGTTGGGGCAGGCAGAGCCCACGCTCACGTTTCCTCAGCACACGTTTGCATCCCGGGAGTGCCCTGCCTCCTCTGCTCACCTGTCTCCAGAGACACAGAACACCTGCCATGTCTGTTAGGAATTACAGATCTGTGGCATGGATACAGAAAAACACGGGGAAGGGAATATTTAGTGGCCTGCAAACACTGCTGCATGAGCTGTTATCCTTGCAGGAGCAAGCGTGCTGGGTGTTCTCCTTCCCTATGCTTGGTACAGCAGATGCAGGAGATGTTGGCTGAGCACTGTGAGAGACGCAGCAGATATAGAGGTCCCTACCATCTGCATAAAGATGAAAAAAAATCTCTTTGGAAAGGGGCAGAGGAAACCAAAACATTTGAAAGTTTCTCTATGCCTCACATTATCAAACATGGAGCTCTGCCCCGTGGGATGAAGGAAACTCTGCTTATGCTGGAGTCAATGAAGGAAACTCTGCTTATGCTGGAGTCAATGACTTAAAAAAAAAATACTTGAGGTCTTGGTAAACCAAGAATTTATTAAAGCGTGGCATTTATCAAAGTGTGAGTGCCTTTTTATTACAGTGAAGTGTGAGGTCAACCAAGGCAGAGAGGGCTGCAGGAGCAGGAGGTGACTGGAGATGCACAAAGCGTCTGCCAGAGCTTCAAGGAGCAACTTCAGTGATTCTCCTAGAAACCAACGGAGCAAAGGGGAAAGGAGCCCTCCTCCATTCAGACTGAATTTGGTGTCTTTTTTGTAGATATAAAACTCAGAAGCTAACTGAAAGGAAAATCTGGCAAATAGAGCTACCAATGTCTCCTCTTAAGAAGTTACACCAAAAAAAAAAAAAAAAAAAAAAAAA
>VZRN01000100.1:1167752-1283698 GCA_013397935.1 Dasyornis broadbenti
AAAAAAGGCATCTAATTCTTTTGGTTTTTTTCCTTCTGGAAATATCAAAATGGAACAAGAATACTTAGTTTTGTGTTGTTTCAAGTAGCCTTAAATTTCCTTTTGGTCAGAGAAGCTGATAAAAATAGTTTTATTTCTTTACTACTTTTGTCTCTGCAGAGAGATGATGGGAAAACAGAGAAATATGAAAATAGGTGGAGATTGGCATCACATGCTGGGGGTTTTTTTTCCTGTTTTCCAACTGGTAGGTGGGAGGTAAGTGGCAAACTGGCAAAAAAAGTGTGAGCATACATAGAAAATCTCCACGTTCACCTTTTATTTCAGATTTTCAATGGCAAAAAGATAGTAAACATTTATTGAAAGCACTATTTCTTTAGAGAGAGGAAAAATCTTTTATGGTAAAGACCTGTTTTGAATGAGAAAATTTTCTACAAGCTTTCAACCACCTCTGGACAGAAAGCTGTGATTGTCTGCAATGGTCTGGGGTGCAGCAATGGAGAAAAAAAACAATGTTGAGGGAGAAGTGGTGTGTTGGAATCGGCCACAATGCAGTGCAGTGAACACAAAACTCCAAAGTCAAAAGAGCCAAATCAAATTAAAGGATGGAGGAAAACTAAGGGAAGCCCTGAGTACTTTCAAACTAGAGAAGTAAAAACCATCTCATTTCCTTGCACACAAAGAGCACAATGAACCACTCTCCTGCCACAGCGGTTACAAGGCTCACGTGTATGAAAAGAATAAATTTTCAAGCTCCTGGGACAAGGATTAAAACTCTTGAGAAGCTGCCAGATCCTGTAAAATAATTTGGAGGTACCACAAGGCTTTTTACAGCCAAATTGCATGGGGAAAGATCCTCCCTTGGTCCATAATGGCTTTGGACTCAGCCCAAGTTGGTGGTTTTTCTGTTTGCACACTTATTAGAAGGTCAAGTGATGTGCAGGATACCTCATTTTCATATTCAGAAAAGACTGTGCCTGGTATGAAAGAGGGAAAATCAGTGACAGGATCAAGAGACAGCAAGGGAAGTGCAAGTGTGAGAAGGGATAAGTGATGAGATCAATGACCTGAAGGCAGCTCTGCAGTGACTAAGGGCTGGTCACTGTTTCTTTCCTTTGAAATGTCCTATCTCTTCCTCTGTTCTTTGCCCCATTCATGAACTGTATGTTTTTTCACAGCCCTGTTCTCTGATTTATTTGCTTTTTTCTCTCATTCCCCCTCAGATTTCAGTCTCCCTGCTCTCCTCCTCAACATCACCTGCATGAAAACAACAATGTTCAACCAAAAGGTTGCTTCAAAGATGGTGGCATTGATGTGTTCTTGAAATGACAGTGATTATTCTTCTACTCCATGAAAAATTCAGAAACTACAAAGAGGACTAGAAAATATCAATTAAAATAAAATTGTGAAAAGAAGAAAAATAATTAAAAAACCACCAAATCGAAGCCAAACCAAACCAACCAAAAAACAAACAAACAACAACAAAACAAAACAAAGCAAAACACAGTGTTTAAAAGAAACCAGCTCATGGGTATCTGAAGGTAGAAACAAAGTGTGCTAAAAGGTTGGGTACAGGGGATGAAGGTCATTTTAAAATCAGCATCACTAGGACTGGTGCTGAAAATGTCAAGGAGCAAACTCAAGCAAGAACTGCAAAAAGCTGCGAAGCACAAGCACCGAAGGACGAGTTGTTTATAGAATCACAGAATTGTTTAGGTTGGAAAAGAGCTTTAAGATCATTGAGTCCAACACATTGAGTTAACATTGCCAAGTCCACGACTAAATCATATCCTTAAGTGCCACAGCTACATGGCTTTTAAACACCTCCAGGGATGGTGACTCAGCCACTACCCTGGACAGTCTGTGCCAGTGCTTGACAATTCCTTCAGTGAAGAAATTTTTCCAAATGTCCAATTTAAATTTAGCCTAATCCAGAAAAAAATTGCCAGTAATGGGTGGAGCTCTTTTGGAACTGAAATCATATTTCATTGCTTCTCTTTTATGGAATTTATATAATTTATCTCAGCAAATGGAATTAGGGAGATTTTATCTTTTAATTTTTGAAAATTCCCCCGATGGTAGCTTAGAGTAACTGGGGCTCTGAATTCAGCTTGGGCCGCTGCTTCTAGAGAAGGTGAAATCTTGACTGCGAGACTAAGAAGAACAGAGGCACGGTGGAAATCTCAGTATTTTGTGATAAATATTAAATACCTTGTTCTGAATCATCCTGTCCCAAAACATGACATTGCCTCTTTATGGGATGACTGGAAACATAAACAACCTTCATAATCCTGTTGTCTCTTTAAAAAAAAAAAAAAAAAAAAAAAAAAAAAAAAAAAAAGGTGGCATTTGCTAACGAGGCCATAAATATTGATGTCTTTCTGAGGTCCCCCAGAGCCCTATCATTTCTGCAACTGACTGATTAATAATAGATTAAACACTTTAGTTTTGCTTACTCTGGGCTTCGTAACTTTGAGTGCATCTGCTGTGCTGGTAACAGAAGGGCCTGGAACGGATGGATTTGGCAGATATTCAGTAGAGGAATATGGCAGGAGTCTACAAATACCTTCAAGGGCCAAAACTCAACCAAAATCTATGCAGGCACATCAGAGGCTTGGAGTAATTCAGTGAGGAGCTTCAGAATGTGTTTACTACAGATAAGATGCTGTGCCTTTGGAATATCTGCAGTGTTTACTACATTACGAGTGCACATGACATTACACGGTGGATGTATCATAAACTTTGCATTCATAACGTGCCTTTCATTGCAGGAGCTCAAAGCAGCTCCAGGCTGTGTTTTACCAAGGGCCAGGCTGGGCTGGTTTCAGATGTGCTGAGCAGCAGTAATCGCTCAGTACCTCCCAAAAACAAACTTCAAGGGACTTTCTGGATGTCACACAATGAGTCTGTATCAAAGCTGATGAAAGAACCAGGTGTTCCTGGCTTCTCAGCTCATGTTCAAATCCACTGGAGGCTGCTGGCGTGGAGGATTTGTTCTGGCTCGGCAAGCTGTGAAACACCAGGGAAAATACCTGGTGTTACTCTCCTTGTTGTTATAATTAATAGCCTCATTTATAGTGCTTTATTAAAAAGATCCAGAAGGCTGTACAAGAACTCACATCTGTTTTCCTCAGCTCTGAATTCAGTGTGAGTTTTGCTGCTCACGAGCGCTTGTCACCCCAGCAGCATCACACAGGACTGTGTCTAACGACCTTGAACTTTGAACGTGCAGGAGGGGATGATGCACTGAGGGATGTCTTGCAGCCATACTCAGCCTCTCTGGTTTCAGTGGCAAAATTAATTCCCAAACTTCAGTGCAGTCCTCTACTCCCGTGCAAAGGGCAGAGACACATTTCGTTACTCCAAAGGCTGTCTGCCCATTTTTGGTGTGAGACTGGAACGAGTTGAAGACTCAGCAGCAGTGCAGGCTTTGCTCCTCTGTGACTGCTGGACTGTGGCGCTGGGGAGGAGACCCACAGCGAGTCCCTGGACCCACACTCACATTCTTGACTTGAGAGTCTCTCCTGAGCAACTGCCTCTGCCTGGGTTTTCTTTTCTTCTTTTCAAGTATTTGCAAATAATTCTAAAGGAAACCCCCCCCAAAAGGCAGGGCAATTACCCAAGTGCTCCACAGGAAATCACTGCCATTCAGCCCTCTGCCCACACACACACAGACACAATATAACTCTGAACAGCAAGGCAGCCTTAATGTGCTTAAATGTCGAATATGAGTGAGGATTGAGAGGTCACGATCTGGGGATGCAGCATCTGCCTGCTTTTTGTCCTGGGTGGACAGCATGGCCAGGTGTGTGAGGCAGCACACAAAAGCCCCAGGCACCTTGGGACATGCTCTGCACATTTGGGGGCACCCAAAATTCCCTTTTTGCCTATTGGCTTACTCCCAGCGTGCCCTGTGCTCCCTTGGAGAGGGCTGGAGCTGCAGCCCGACACTGTTTTCTCTGAGCTAAGTAAAAGTTGAATAGATGCTCAGGTGTTTTGTTGATCAAATTGAACAAATTGGGCACAGGCACTTGGGATCAGTGGGTGACATTCAAAGGCACGATCTTCACTGTGTGTTTCTTTTGCTGTGTGCACAGCCCCTCTGTCCCCAGCACTGCAGCATTAGAGCCACACACACCCTCCCTAAAATGTGTAAATAGCTTCTGCAGGTTTCCCTTTTGTACGACAAGGATTGCTTCACATTTCTTTTCTTCCTAACAAGAGGGGTTTCGGTGCTACCACACTGATTTGCAACAATGCTTTGCTTGATGTCAGCAGCTCGGTGCCCAAAAGACATCTCTAATTGAGAACTGCCAGGCAGGATTCCTGCCACTCCCGAGCCTCGGAGCAGTGTCAAGGGGAGGAGGAGGGCAGAGCAGAGCTGGAGATGACTTTGCCATGGAGCAGAGAAGTGGTTCCCTGCCTGCTTCCCAGACAGAGGCACTAGAGCTGAGGTGGAGCAAACTGCACTGCAGCAAAGCGCTGGAAATCAAACGGCTCTTGGTTTGTGTTTGTCCGATCAGGGAGCTGGGAGGGTCCCTGCAGGACTGCTCAGACCAGGAGTCCTTGGAGCAGCCGTGCTTCCTACAGAAATCCACACAGGGAGGGGATGGCCTTTTTTATACGCCTTGAAATGCACCTTGAACTCACCTTGCTCACTGGCAAGCCCAGCGAGCAGGAAAGCCCATCTGCCCTGCTGTTGATAGGATGCAGATTGCAACATCAAAAGCAATGCTCCGGAGAGAAGGGGTACCGAGTGTAGAGGAACATTCCTGGTGAAGAAGCACGATTTAAAAAGATTTGCCTTTGATGCTTCTCCCAAGCAGTTAATTCCATCTCCCTGCTGGTGAGTGCAGAGCTGCTGCTGCTGCTCAGCTCCTGCATCCCCAGGATGCAGCCGCAGCTCAGCACACACACACCTGCACAGGGACACATTCCCCTGGCTCCTGGCATGTGACATGAGGTGACAGCTTCAGGCACTGGGACATCAGGAAAGAATCACCCCAGTGGTTTCCTTCTTCGGGATCCTCTCCCTAGAAAACAGCTTTTGCACCCTGCCCTCCTCCCTGCGTGGGTGTAATCTGTTCCTAAAATGCAGTGCCTGTGGTAGCCAGTGTTGCTCTGTTGTCCTGCTGAATGTTGGGAAGAAATGAGGCTCGGAGAGGCTGTGCACGGACTGCTGAAAAATCCTCTGTCCACTAACGATGGAGTTCATCCCTGTTTTCAGCACAAAGTTTCAAAGCTGGCTCTGCCCAGGTGTGGGTAACAATCTGCCTTCAAATCTGAGGTGGAAGGAGGCCTTTGCAGGCAGTGTGCACCTCTCTTTGCGTTTGTTTACTCATTAGTTTGCACACCACTGCTTCTCTACAGCAGCTCTGAGCTTTCCTGTGTGCTGAACTGGTTGGATTTCTTTTTATAACATTCCTCATCTGGTTTTCCTTTTTCTTTTCTCTCTTTTTTTTTCTTTTTTCTTTTTTTTTTTTTTTAATTCCGCCAAAGAAAACATGATGTTGGATTTTTAGTGCTTTACCCTTGGGTCTCATTATGTGTGTCTCCAACCCTATTTATTTACATTTCAAGGGAGAGGCTGCCAGAGAAGCAAAAACATGGGGGCTTCCCTACAAACTGTGATCAGCCACAATTTTCTGTGTGTACAAATTCCTGCATCTCATGCTGCAAAGTCTGGAGCGTGATAGAAAGATTTCCTTGAAAGAAAATTCAGGGATATTGGGCAGCATCTCCTTTGCACCTTCTCTGGGCATGGTCTGCCCTGTATTTAAATGATTTCTCCTTAAAAACAAATCTGTCAGGAAAGGACCTACCAGACAATGCTGTCCCTCAACCCCTCTATCCTCAATTTCCATCTCATCGTTTCTTCCCGTTTCTCATACCTTGTTTTCTCTGATCTTTAGCAGGGAGGACACGAGGATGAACGGGGCTCATGCTGTGCCCCTCTCCTGCTTTGAACACGCTTACATTCAAACTCACAAACTTTTCTTCTACAACACATCTTCTTCCTAAAAATACTCAAAATACCAAGCCTGCTTCTGAGCATCCATTGGCAGAAGGGCTTCTCTCTTCACCTTCATTACCTCCTTTTACAACTTCTCAGCAGACCAAGAGCAACCATTGGAAGAATATTCTCTGTCTGGGAAGCCGCTTGCTCAGTCCAGGAGAACTTCTTGCCTCTGAGAGAGGCCCACCATGGAGCACCTTGCACAGTGCTGACTCCTAGGGCAGGATGACACCTCCACGCTGTGGCCAAGTGCCACTGTCTCGGTGCTGTGACATCCCTGGCACAGCTGCTGGCTCACATCTGGAGCCACTCAGTCATAGAGTGGTTCTCACATCTGTCCTCCCTGCCAATCAGCAGTGCCACGCTTTCCCCAGGACTTTTTTTTCTCCCCAAGGACAAAAATACAACGTGTTGGGAAGAAACCTCATTGATTCACTCCAACGGCTGAGTTCACCTCCTGCAGGCCCTAATTCTGCTGCATAAATCTGATCCCAGCAGTGACCCTCCTGAGGCCAACAGGTCCGTTCAGGATAAAGGTGGTAGTAAGGAGAGAATTGAGGGCACGAGCTGGGTCACAGGGACTGAGCTGGGCCCTGTCAGCCTCTTGCATGACAGCTGAGAGGGTGGGAGGCACCGCCAGTCTGTTGTGTGAAGCAATCTGGCGTGTGCAGAGAGGACAGCCAGGCACCTGCCTCATGCTTACCCCAGCGTGTGTCTGCCTTGGCCAGGAGGCTGCAAAGCACAGATGGAATTGGGGTAGATCTGCTCAGGGCATCCTCCACCTGTGTCCCACCAAATCCCACAGCACTTCTGCCCCCAGGGGCTGTGTCTGTCCCAAGAGGGTCCTGCTGCCCACTGCTGCCCCAGAGCTGGGGTCCACACCCCACTGCAGCCCCTCTCTCCGCCCCTGGGTACGCATAGAGCCTGGGTGAGGGACGCACCACGCCTCCCGTAATGCACGCAAATATCTACAGCCTGCTCCCGTGGCTGCACACAGAGTTTTAAAGATGGACAGAAGCAAAAGAAAAAGCACTCGAATCATTGCTGGTGGCACAACGACTCTCAGGAATGGCCCAGGCTAGGAGGGTTTCCTGGTGGCACAGGGGAGCAGAGACAGCTCAATTCTCGTAAGGCACAGATTGCAGCTGCCCCAGATTTCCACAGCAGCACTTCCACATTGATCCCTTCTGCCAAAACCTTGTGTAAAGAGCCCCTGAAGTGCATCGTGTTGTCTTCATGTTGGCATCCTTGTGCAGGTATTGGTGAATTTATTCTCCCCTTGGCAAACACCAAGGATGAGGAATTCCTCACTGTGGTGCTGCAAAGCACAGATGTGCAGGATTGCCTTTTCCAGGCTGGAGAATAACCTGGGAGAAAGCTCTGGTCTGGCCCCAGTTAGAGGGAAAACAGAAATAAGACCTTCTGGAAACTCTCAGAGTCCTCCACTTCAGCTCACGATTAATTTTACATAAACTGCAGGATCTGAACCAATAGAGGGCCAGGCTCCAGCTTAAAGCAGAGCAAACAGAGGCAAGATCATGTCTCTCTGCTGGTGTGCCCAAGGAATAATCCCTTCTCAAACTCAGCCTGGCCCAGGGTTGAGAAGGAGGGTGCTGTGCTCTCTGTGGGAGCTCTGTTAGGGGACAGCAACTCACATCTCTGGTGGTTTCAGCTTCTGGTGTTTTTATAGGGTGCCATGGCTCAATCCCAGGCACTGCCTCATTATCCATCACTGGGGAAAGGTCTCAAACAGTTCCTGGACATGCACTGCTGTAACTATTAATCCACTCAGGGTTTGGGGCTTTTTTTCGCTTCATTTTTAAACAAAAAATTCCTCTTACTTTCAAACTACCTCCAGGCTGGTTTTTCTGGGTAATTTTTTTTTTTTTTTAAAATTAAAAGTGCATACATTTTTCAGCCAGAAATTTCAATAATTGGGCTGCAAAAAACTCCTCAGATGTGAGATCTTGATTTTGCAAGTGCCCCGAGGAAACAATTTGGGAAATCCGCACTGTAAACAACTGGGAAAATAAGTGGACAAGTTGCATCAACAGGATGAAATATTAATTAAAGGCAGAACGTCTTGGCAGCAAGAGAGAGAGAGATCAGACCGAATGATGGGAGGTTGCATCCCCTGTGTGAGAACAGTAATTTTGCTGCTCCCTCCAAGATGGAGATCCCCAGATTGTGGTGTTTGGGATCCCACAGGCAGCCGCTTCCTTTCCATGATTCAGCATCCGTCAGCTTCTCTCTAAGCGGATTTGTTCCTGAAGTGGTGTTACAGCAACTGCAGGAGACCTTGTAAGGGCCATAAAATCATTTAGACAGAAACAGAATGTCTCCAGTGATTTAGCCCCTCCATCTCTGCCATAAGTGCTGGCCCAAATTCACAGCAGTAGGGACTAAGACAGAGCTTTACATAAAATACCTGCAGTGGCACTCAGGGATTTTTCTCACTGAAAATCAACCCATGGGTTCCATCACTGAATCAGGGGTGTGGACAGACCCACTGGCTCTTGCAGTCTCAGCACAGGGCTTCCAAGGGGGACTGAGGTCTAAAAAGTCCCAACTCCTGGAGTCGCGGGATTGAGTCATTTATCTCTTTTCCAGCAACGTACTGACTTACAACTACAGAAAGGGAAAAAAAAAAAGTCTAGGAGTACGAATTTTCAGTACTAAAAAGGGGGAGATTAATAAAAAGAAGCCTCAAATTCAACATGGTATTAAAAATGTATGACTTGTTTTACAAGCTTACGGTTTCAAGAACCTGATACCTTTTAAGTGGATGCTTTCAGACAGCAGTTCCAGGCAGGAGAGAGAACAGTTGCTGCAGCTACAAGAGGCTCCTCAGCCGTATCCATCCCTGTGAACTCACCCCATTGCCCGAGTCCAGCAAACTGCTGCTGGCTTTCAGCATCTCACCCTGCCTGTGGTGTGAGGGCAGCACGTTTGGCTGCTGAGAGCCAGCCACGAGCACATCTGGGTGCACAGTGAGGTGGAAAGGTTGTGATCCCGTGTGTTGCACCTGCTGGGTGAATTCTCTCCGATTTTTATCTTTTTTTCATAGAGGAGATGTAAGGGCCAGTAGATTTCAGGTTTTGATAGCATCTGGCCTAAAGAAATGCAACCCAGCAGGTAAAGAAAAATCCCTTCATGAACTTGAAAACGTGGGATATTTTGTGCATTGGAGCACACTGTCTCCACTGGCTCTGGGAAGAGGATAATCCACACAGACGAACAAAAAACCTCAATCTGCCCACATGCAGGAAACAGTGCTTTATCAAGGCTATTTGGAGTTACTTATTAAATGCTGTAAATATTATTAAAAAGAAGTGAGTCGAGGGTGCAACAGGGGAAAAGCCAAGCGTCTCGGAAAGACCACGAGAGCTTGTAGTGGTTCTACATCTCCAGGGCCATTACTCGCTGTCTTGAACAGAAAACCTGGTTATTTATGGAATCACTGAGCAGTAACGTGGCCCCATGAAGAAAATCACTTTGCCTGAAAGCTGCCTTGGTAATGCAGACCTGAGCAAACCCCACAGCTGTCAAGTCCCTTTTCTCCCAGAGCAAAAATTCAGCAAGATTACTGCTGGTGTGGCATGAAATACCCCTCCTGCATTTTCCCAAAACCATAGAGATTTGGGCCAGGAGGGGCCTTGGGAGGTTGTACCAGACACCCTTGGACCTGGCTCACTAAAAGCATCGCTGGCAGAAAGATTTGAAAATGACAGCTACATTTCCATGTTCCAGGCTAAACCCCAGTCCACTCCCTTTCCCTTCCCTGTTCTAGGGCTTGGGACACACCTGGGTCCCTCACAGGCTTTGTCCAAGGTCCCAGTCTTTGTTGAAATGCACAGCCCAGAGCCAGACACAAAACCGCTGCTGAGCCGTGTTAAATACCTTGACAAGCTGGACTGACTTGAAGGATTTCCTAAATTAGTGGGCCTGATCTCCAATCAGATCCTGTGATTTTCTAAAGTATTCAACTTGATTTGGATAAACATTTACAGAAAACAGAATATGAAAAGAATTCCTTACCGTGTTCCTTTATCAAGACTCTGAAGGAATAGAAATGGTTTCTGAAAGATTTCAGGGAGAAAAGAGAAATCAGCACCTTCCTTTCTGTGACTCAGTGCATCTGGTGTCACTTGTTACTGACCTGAGCCAGAACATGGAATCAGGAACGCAAGAGATCACAACTAAAGGATGAGATTCCAACTAGAAGCCTCTGTGGGGAAGAGAAATGCCCTGTTCCTATAATTCTCTTTCATTTTTTCAGTCCTTTTTCTCCTACTCTAACACAAACCCCCAAACTTTTCTCCTGAAAACTCAGGGGAGCTCCGAATCATCCACCCTTTTGCAAGGCTAGCAACAAAAATCACAACCAAAAACCCAGTTCTGATTCACAGAGGTGTAAATGAGATCAAAACTCACCCGGAATGATTTTATCTTGCATAACCACATCCATGATTTTGTAAGGGAGATAACAGCAGGCAGGGTATGCCAGATGATGAGCAAGGGAGCACTGCTGGCAGCAGGGCAGCAGAGGAATGCCTTTGAGGTTTCCAATCTCAAAATAAACCTTCTTGGAGTTGGGAAGAAAAGACAAAATCCACAACCTGGCACCACATGGGCCGGTCCAGCCCATGGGGAGTGGGATGGTGATGGCAGGGGCACAGCAGAGACTGATGAACACTTTCAGGTTGTTCCCAGTGCTGTGTCCTGGCTGGGGCATTTTTCAGTGTCAGTTGAGCAGGGCAGAGCTACACTCACACCGTGAATCACCTCAGAATATCACTGCCCTTCATGTGCTGGGCCAGTTTGCTGCTGGACACTTTCCTTTGGCAATTTCCATCACAGACAGAGTCAAGTACACAGACCCACAGACAGGAAAGCACCTTCTGAAGCCCATCACTGCTGCCCTGGTGCTGGTGAGCAGAGACAGCTGCCCCCAGAATTCTCTGATGCTGAGACTGAATTTCACAGCTCATCCCAGTGTCGTTGGGGACCTGAGAGCTGCACAGAGACCAGGGTTATGCACAGGCTGTCTTTAGGATGAGAAGTACAACCACAAAGCTGCTCTTACCCTGCCAGGAGCGTGTGGGGAGAGGCAGGGAGAGAGAGATGAGTGCCATCATTACCCCCAGCACAGCTTATTCCAAATATCATAACTGATATTGCTCTATAACTCTAAACTGCTGAGTTTAATGACTCTCAGCAGCTTCATTAGCAGAGCTGCGTGGTGAGGTCGGATGCTCCCATCCAGTTCCAGGGATCCTCAGACAAAACAGGCTTTGTGTTGTGCATGTGGGAGGTGGGGAGATTGTTCCTGGAAGTGCCTCTGCCGGGGCTGGGGAGGGGGGTATTTCGAGGAAATGGTGTCACAGCAAAGGCAGGCTCAGGTCGCTGCTGTGCTGCAAACTGCTCTCTCCTGGGATAGTTCTGGGAGGGCAGGAACAGTGTATGGCAGCCACAGCCCCATCCACCACAGACTGACGAGAATTCTGTGGTTCAGATGAGGCCCCAGTGCCCACAGGATCCCCTGCACCCTCAGGGGCATCCACAGCACCCTCTGCTCTCACAGAAACCCCCCAGCCCTGATGCCACAGGTGACACATGCAGGGGGTGTTTGTTCTTCCTCATCACCTGCCCTCCAATTCCTTCAGCTTTGCAAGATTCTCCTTCAGCTCTGACTCCCACCCCTCACAACACTTTTCCCTGAAAAAACAACCTGGATGGGAAAAAGGATACCAAAAGGGGTTGGTTGGTGCAGTATGAAACGGTTCTTGGGACAATCAATATAAAACCAGGTTTGATTCTTCTCACACTTTTCCTACATGCATTTTCTTACATATTTCATAGTAATTGGACTAAAAGAATTTACACAAAGTCCGGTGGAGCGACACAGAGCACAGAGGATATAGGTACCTGGATCGAAGGAGCTGCTTGAATGTCTACCACAGCCCCCTTTGTCTGCAGTGTCTGTGCAGACAGAGCCGTTCACAGGGACACCCTGGATATCTGTGTGCGTTTTGGAGACTTCTCTCTCCTGCCTTGCACAGGGCTCTCCTTAGCAACAGAGCTCCTGTTGCAGGATCTGCTGCTGGTTTTGCCCTCTCTGTCACTGGCAGCACACAGAATTTGCAGTTCTGCCTGCTCAGACCCATAACACCCTTGTGAACCCCTGCCCTCACCATTCTTTCAGTTACTCAGCCCTGTGAGACATTGCAAATGAGGGACAATGGAAAAGGAAGGATTTCGGTGAAATCCCTTCCAATTTCCAGCCTGCCCGCTGCTGCAGAGGTGGCAGCTCACAGCCTGGTGCGGGCTGCAGAGCTGCCCCGAGCAGCAGAGGAGCAGCGTTTTGGGGGCACCTGAGCCCTGTCTTGAGCTCAGCACGTTCAAAACCTTGAAAGTGGAGCTGCTAGCCCTAATCTGCCTCCTTTAAAGCCGATCAGGGCACACACGAAGGTGTGTCTCAACAAGCTCCTGCTCCTGAAGCAACAAGGACTGAACTCCAGAGGGACCCAGAGGAAGAGCTGCACAGATCCTGCCTTGCCGCTGCCGACAGACTGGAGAGCAGCGCTGGGCATCGCTGCACGTTGGTGTGAGCGTGTGTGGGGGGGACTGTGAGTTCTGGGAGAGGCAGAGGGACAGCACATCCTAAGAAAGCGCTCGCAGAACATGGGGCCATATGTTTCTGGAAATGTCAGAATAAAAATCATTTTAGAAATGGAAAATTACATCTCAGTCCCCTCACATTCCTGTAATACTGCTTCCTCTCTATTTTAATGTTGGGATTTGTCTTACTAGTAAAGCAGGAACAGAGCTGAGGAAAGACTGGAAGGATGGTTTGGGATGCTGCCGCAGAGAAAAGATGGGCTTGTACCCAACATCCCACAGAAATGGCTTGAGCAAGGTTATGGAAACAGATTTGTGCTTAAAACAGATGTTTGCAAGGTCAGATCTTCAAATGATTCTTGTTCTTATTCATCAGATACTCCCTGAACACTTATTTTTCTACATAATATCTCCTGGCTCCGTGCTGATGCTACTCATTTAAATACACATGGAAGTTATGTATAACAACGACATGGAAAATGCGATGCTCTCACATTAGGGGCATATTTTGCCATTCCTGCTGCTTTCCAAATCAATTACTTAGTGAGAAATCATGCAAAAGGCTAAGGCAATCCAAAGAGACTTATAAAGTTCTTATTCTTGTTACACCCAGGATGAAGTTACAGGATATCTGAATTACTCCCGTATGGCATAAAATTTGAAGCAATAGACTATTGTGATACAAGGTATTCAAACCAGCTACCAAATCACTCCCTTTGGCTATCAGTGAGGGGAGATGAGTGGATGTACTTTTCTCTTAAACATGAAAGTAAAATCAGCTCCGCTGCTGATGGGACAAAATGCATGTGCAGGAAAGGTGGGACTGCCTCGTTCCTCAGACACACCGAGAGGCTGTTGGAGCTCTTGGAGCTCCGAGTCCTTGCCCTGGCAGGATCCTTTCTCCCTGAGGGCTTCAAAGAGGCACACCTTTACCTTTGCAAAAGAGCGAGAAGCATGGAAGTGCAAGGGAATTGGGGGAGGAAACTGAGGGGGGGAAAGTGTGGCAGTTCTGTAATCATGCGACGAGAGTTTACAGTGGAAATAGCGACCATGAATAATGCAACAGTTCTCCCCCTGGAGAGAAGGAGGAGAATCAGAAAAATGATTCCTCCAGATCTAGTGGCTGAAACAGCCCGTTACAACTGGCACATCTGTCTCCATTTGCATGCCCATTTGATCAGATCCTGGAGACGGGAATTGTGTGCTGTCCAAAATTAGGACCACGAGGAACTTGTAGAACACAGCAAGGCCTGCAAGGGGTAAAGTCAGAGAGTTTCCAAGCCATGGAAGGGCCAAAGAGCAGATAAAACCCTTGCACGTGTCCCAGGGGATCCTGTGGAATGCAAAAAAGGCATCAAAAGGATAAAACAACTTTCAGGGTCACGGAGGACTTGAGGCACACTGAGGACACCAGGACTGTGCAGCCTAAAAAAAGGGATGAGTGCCGGGGGGTTGATAGAAAGGCATAAAAACAAGAATGGTTTGGAGAGGGGAATGAGGTTAATTATAATACATGTGATTTATTTCTCAAAAGCCAAGATTTAGGGGAACACCCAGGAGTGAACATGCAGTGAGTTTAAAAGCAGAGCTGCATTTTCCCAAGTGATGCAGCGTTAAGTCCTGGAACTCCGTGCCAGATGAGTCTCAGTATCAATGAATTTTGAGATCACTAAAGTTCAGGGGGTTGCTCTGCTGCAGGGTGTCAAACACAATACTCTCGATGCAAACCCTAGCAGAGGAAACTTTACATTAAACAGCATCAAAGCAGGAGGCGGTATCTTTAATACTCTCCCTTAAATGGCTTCTATACCCAATTATCAGACAGTGCACTGGATAGCTCGATCTTTGGTTGTGCTCCATGTAACACCTTTTGTGCTCCTATGTTGTGTTCATAAAGAGGTGCCTCCTCTGTAGCTCATGACAAGCAAAACCAGCAAATAAGGACTTTTATCACTTGGCATTTATGTTACACAGCCTGGGATTTTCAGCTATTGCTCTACAAACACGCTCTGCATGCTCAGCCCTGCAGGAATAAGGGTTAATTCAGTACCAACTGCATTAATCCAATTTTTTTAATCCATACAAACACAGTATTAAAAATCAGGTGTGAACCTTAGAGCCAGCTTAAGCCTCCTTTTCACTGTGACCTTCTACAGCAGCGTGTGTGGGGGCCTTTCATTATTTCTGGGAGAAAACAGTTAGTTTGTAAAAGATATTAGAGCAGCACACAGAAAGCCCAAATACTGATGGACAGTGATGTGAAATAACTTGTCTGAGGCAGCAGTTTGGTCTCATCTACACAGAAAAGCCTCAAACCAGACAAAGTTTGAGTCTGCTTTGGCTCGTTTCTTTAAATAAGCCCCCTGCTTTCACAAAAGTTTTGATCTCCTCCTTTTGTACTTAGCTTCAATGATGATTAAGCTCTCAAGGGGTTGTTATGCTTGTCAGGCACATTTTTTTCTGATGGATATTACACAAACTCCATGCAAAAATTCACTTTTCCTGCCCTCCCTTCTCCATGTTAAAAATGACAAGCAGATGAGATGTTAACAGGAGTTTATCATTTAATTGGACTATTCACGCAAAATGCACATATTGGCTTTATCTTCTGCATAGTTATAATTTTGGTGTGCCTTTTAAAATATAACTCAAGATATCTTAATGATAATAATCTAGTTATTATTTTCCAGTGTTTGAGGAAGGTTGGATTTGGTTTGGTTTTGTTTTTTGGTTTGATTTTTCCGGTGGAGTTTCCATGTTCATCCCCAGAAAAACACACTCTTCCTGATGATGACCTGGGGTCAGGTTTGGGGTCCTGAGGCCAGGGGCCAATTCTGCTCTTGCTTACATGGAGTAATGCCATCAAAAGCTCTGTGTCTGACTATTGCCTGATGTAACTGAGGGTATCCACTGTCCGTACACACTTTCAAAAGACTATTCTGATTAATTCTGGATGAGAACAGAGCTTCCTGGGAGGGATTTTCTGCTCTGTGGGTTTCTCTGCCTACACCAACAGTGCTCTTCTGACTTGAGAACTGCTTTTGCCTTCCTCAAATGTTCTCCAATGTGAATTTGGAAGTCGTGCATGGACAGACTCCAGATTTCAAACTCATACAGCCCTCCATGCCAGAACCACCAGAGCCTCGGGGAATGTAACAAACACAGCTCATGAGAACAGCCAGATGACAGCTTATTAATACACCCTGAATGTTTTCTACTTGTGGAGAAAACTTACACTGGCAACACAGGGAGCTAATGTGATTATCCAAGAGAAAATCTCCCTATTGTTTCAGGCAACACGTAAATATCAGCTCCGCTTCTGTCCCACCAAGGGGACAGAACCGGGCTCCAGAACAGAAGGCAAGGACAAAAGAATGTGGAGCAAGACAGAAGGAAAAAGGAAGGAGGATTCCCATCCTTCTGATGGTGTTAATCAGCAGCTCTTTCACCATCTCCCAGGCGCAGGAACATCCCCGCGCCTTGGAGAAGTTTCCTTCCGAATCAGTGACTGGCAAAGCGCAGAGAGAGGCAGAGCTGCTGCTGACACCAGCAGGAGAATCAGAGACCCGGGTGAGAACGCAGCCTTGAGGATGAGACTGGGTAATTAAGGTACATCACAAAGGGCTCATTATTGCCCCTGAAGCGCTCGGTGGGATGCAGCCATTGATGTCACCGGGGCGCCTTCCTCTGACTCCGTCTCTCTCAGATTCCGGCATCACGAATCCTTCTGCCTGGTGCTTCCCTTTGTCCTTTCTGTTCCTTTCTCTCTTTCTTCTCGTTTTCTTTTCTCTTTCCTTGCCTTTTGTTCCCTCCTTTAACAATTTTCAGTCAACCCCAGGGAGACAGTCCCACTCTTATTTGCTAAAATAACTGGTAGTTAAATGACTGACATTTAACGTGGTATCTTAGGCTTCAGCACTGCTCCGCTGGGAGCAGATGCAGTGATGAGTATGTGGGGAGAGGGAGGAATAGGATGTGGATCATGTTTCTGAGAGGTTTTTTTTTTTTTTTCAGCTGTCTGAAGACTCCAGCAAACATCATTTCTGCTGGAGCACTTATGGAGAGCACACTCCTGAGTGGGAGACAGACAGAGAGGGCTGTCCATGACCTACCAAAAAAAAAAAAAACAAAAACAAAACCTCACTAAAACATAAATCAGACTGGAGCCCTAATACACTGGAAACCTCAACAAGGAGAATGTTATCCTTTTTGATTACCCGCTTTCGTGCTTCCTTTGGAGTCAGTGCTACAAAATTACACTGAGCTGCACTGGCATTTCCAAAAGGATGCTCAGGGCTGGAATGGCAGCACATGGTGCTGGTCAGGACTTAGGTGTTTTAACAGAGCTTGGGCATCTCTGCAGCAGATGTGCTTGTTCCTCTGAAAACCAGGTCTGTGCCCCTGATCCTGCTGCACCCCAGTGCCTGGACTCATGGTGTGCTCGTGCAGTCATCCCAGCAGAGGGGTCTGCAGGGGAGCCCAGCCCAACCCACACAGGGATTTCTGCAGAAATGGTCAAGTTCCACGGTAGAATAATGCACAGGGAGGAAAAAAAAATTAAAGACAATGTACACAAGGACCCAAAGTACAGCAGCTTTAAAAAATAACAGCAATGCAGGTGCAGGTCAAACTAAAGGTGATGCACTGGTCTGTGTCTGTCCCAGGGCTGAAGTGAGCTGAAGGACAGGACTCACAACTGACTGACACTACACAAACACCTCAGGGCTTTTCCTCCCCCCGTGTGTAACTCTGCTGGGACCTCAGCACCTCTTCGCATCCTTGCTGCTGCTAACTTTCCTTTCAGCTCTCCTGCTCACAGGGGTGAACTCAGGGCAAGTTCTCCCCACAGGGCAGGGTGCAATGATGTCTTTGAAACACCTTCAGCAAAAGTAACCATCAGTGGTTTGTTCTGCTCTGCTTTGGTTGGGAGACACAGAGGGACATTTGAACTCACACCTGAAAAATACCCTCCCTCATCTGGATAGGATTCTTCCACCCAAAAGGTTTCTCCTCCCAGAAAAAAAATCCAATCATCCATCTTCCATCTAATTAGTAGATGAACTATTTATTTGACTTGTCGTATCCCTTGGGAATTTCACATGATGGAGCTGTCCTGTGGGAGAGCTTTTCTAAGACAGCTGTTAAATGAAATGTCTGAAAAGCGAAGGGAATTAATTTCTCTACCACCACCCTTATAGTTTCCCCACTGAATTGCCTCGAGTTTTGCTTCAGAAGTTTATAACAGGTAAGACAAGGTTAGAAAATAACAGCAATAACCCCGTGTGTTATTATGACAGAGAAGTGAGGTTCAGAATTATCAATGTAAAGAAATTTTGCATCTGAGGGGAGATCAGCTCCCAAGATGCTATTTTGCTGAAATCTCCTGAGGAATCAATCTCCTGCCTACGCCTGCTCACCACACTGGAGAGCCTCTTATAATATCCCTGCATGTTAATGCACGACATGAATGTGTAGTAAAACACATGTGCCATGCCTCTGGTGGGCGCAGTAGGCACCCAGCTGGAAATAAAGAACACCAAAAAAAAACCCCAAAAGACAAACCTCCTGCCTGAATTCCAGACAATATGGTTTTGCTTTCTTTTTCCAGTCCTCCAAAATGGATAGTCCACAGGATCATTTTGGAACCCTTCCTCAAAAGAAAGTACTGAAGAAAGAAAGTACTTTCAAAAGGAGGTACTAAAGGGATTCCTATTTGGCTTGGTAGGGCACATGCAAAGAATTACTTTGCAACCCACTCAGGTTCTGACAAAAATGTGGCAGAGAGCAGGGAATGTGCAGTAATGGGTATTGTGGGTATCTGTTTGGAAGCAAAGAGAACGTGGGTGTTTATCACCATCACCAGGTGATGACAAGGCAAAAGGTCTCCTGAAATCCTGAACAGCAGCTGATTCCCCTCCACGCTGAGCAGGGCTCTTACACAGGCACAGCACAGCCACCTGGCCAAACCAGCAGCTCTGATTTTCAATAAACACCTGGTGGGCTTAACAGTGCTGAGAAGTTGCACAGTGTACTTGTTTGCTGTCTGGTTTGTGGAGGTTTAGGGCACAGTCTACTCAAGCGTCCAAGAGAGCTGGGCTGGGAACACTGTCAGAATGAAAATGGTCTCCATAACCTGACTACAGGGGTAACAAACCCCCCAAACACTCTGATACTATAAAATTGTAAAAAGTCATTACTCCAGTACTGTCTCTGGATAATGCCCTCAATGTTTAATAAGAAATTATTATAATAATTACAATAATTTTGTAATCAAAAGACATTTCCCACCTTTTTTTTCCTTTGCTCTTCCCTGTGAAAACTTATATGTGAATCAAGTGTCCCCAAGCTCTCTTTGTCTCTGCATACCTTTGGTGTAAGGTGGACAAATGAAGATTCATACCTGTGCCACCTACAGGAAAAAGGTAATGGGAAAAGAAGGAAAGGGGCCAGAGAAATCCCATTTTTTTTCCCCCTCCTCTTCATTTTATAGTCAGCCCCAGGTTGATTTATACAAGAGAACAGAAAAAGGCCAGAGGCAAGACAGCTCATCTCTCTGTGACTGAAAACACACTCTCAACCCAACTGGAGCTTGGAGCACTTGGTTGCAGGTTGCCCCTGGATTATTCTGCATGAGATTTTTTTCGTAAGCTTTCAGTTTGAAGTCTGTTACTCATCCCTTCAGCTCACGTCACGATGAAGTCCCTTGCAGAGAGCAGGACCCAAAGGTAAGCTGCTCAACATCCTGTATTGTGCAATTTAATTTGGAAAATTGCCTTTTCTGCACTGGTGCCATAGGGTGCCCAGCTGGAGCCCAGACACTAAATCCTGCCTCCCTGTGGAAACAGCCTGGCAGTCCCAATGACACATCGCAAATGCAGTTCTGCTATGAGCTGTGGGCTCACGTTGGGAAAGTTAATGCCATTTCTATCCCACATGCAGAATTTTTTCTGGGAAAAAAAGCCACAAACGAGGCCTGAGGTACAAGGATCTGTGGGAAGACTGACACAAAGCCTTCAAAGGTAGTGAGAGAATAAGCGCCTTTGAATGGATCCCAGGAACCAGACTGCCAAAGGACAGGGAGAGGTAGGTCATTTACCCTTTCCTACACAAGCAGCTTGGAAATGTGCTGCAAAACAGTGCAGCCTTAAATATCCTAACCCAGAACCCAGCCTTGGCTGCGCTTTTCAAAATGAGGCACAGGAGGGGACAGAAGGCAC
Source organism: Dasyornis broadbenti (assembly GCA_013397935.1). NCBI lineage: Eukaryota > Metazoa > Chordata > Aves > Passeriformes > Dasyornithidae > Dasyornis > Dasyornis broadbenti. The sequence continues at coordinate 1,187,604 of VZRN01000100.1, forward strand.
CCAGAGGCCAGAGAGGAGTGAGGAACCTCTCTGAAATGACCAGAGAACACTGGCACTGGGCAACTAAAACACCTCTTCACAGGGCAGAGCAGAGCTGCAGCTCTCTTTTTTACAGGTTTAATTTTAAATGTACTCGAGAAAGTGGTGGAACCAAAATTACTGCAGCCTGGATACACCAGGATGGATCTTTCTGTCCAGCATCACCTCATGGGTCTTTCTAAGACATCCCACAGGCAACATTTTGCACCCTCCTATCTCACGTTCACAACTGCAGTTCCCAACAATCCTGGCTGTGCCCACCGGAGCTGCTGCCTCTCTCTGCAATTTCTTTCCATGGGCTGCCCCAAAACAGTCCCTGATGTAGTTCCTGCCCCACCGCTGAGCCCCCACAGCTCACTCCTGAGTGTTCCTCTCCTGTTGTCCATCAGAATCTGCCTGCTTGGGATGGGAGCACATCTGGATTCTCCCCCTGCAGGTTTGGATCTGCTTCACCCACAAGCAAACTCACCTCCCCAGAAATGGGAGACTGCTGTCCTCAGCCAAACTCCACCTCAGCCTTGTCAAGAGTTTGTTCTCCTTGACAGCCTCTAATCACCAGTTAGCCAGTTTACGCAGGGAAATTTTTATCCTTTCTGCTAGAATTCATTTTTATGACACCTACCATAAGAGACTTAAAAAAATTAGGCATTAAAATGGTTTATAGAGGGTATTTTTATAATCCACTAAGCTGTTTTCCATTTCCACTGATATGACATCTCTCAGCTATAATTCATAAATGCCATCAGTTAACAGGCACAGAATCTTATCCTAAATTTCTCCTCTCATATGCTTTTCCCATTTAAACTTTCGGTTAAGTCTTTGCTGTGCTGCTAAATCCAGAGAGATTTGGCCATAGCTGGGGGGGAAAAAAGTTTAAGTAGCTAATTAATGTCACTGGATTTGGGGCATCCTATCAAGAGAGAAGATAGAGGAAGCATGTCCTCAATAAATATTTTGAGCATTTAAATAAAGCTAATGCCCCCACCTACACAGGAACCTCTAATATCCTCAGAAAATAAAATTTTTTATAGGCAATAAGCGGCTGTTTTCCCACACAGGGATGATGAGGACATTGCATCAGGTATACTGATTTCAGTGCATCTGGCTCTCCCAACAGTCATTTTTGTTATTGATTGCAGCTCAGAAGGGAGTCCCTCTGGGAAGCACCTGCATATCCAGGGTCCATCCAACCTGGGGACATCCTGGGGGAAAGAATTTATTTATAGCCCTCCCAGAATTCACTTCCCACTTTGAAAAAACCACAGAAATACCTAACAATAATTATAATTCTTGCAGTAGTTACACATATTCTACTTCTATCTGCCAAGTTCAGGTTGGAAAACTCCAGGTCTCGCCACAATCACAGCTACTAAACCACAGCAGGAAAACCAAAGCAGAATATACATTGCTCCTTATTTGCAATATCTATCTACATCATATCTACATTTGGTCTACTGGGAAATTTGAATTTGGGTTGGGTTTGAAAATCAGGCTGCATCTACTCATTTGGTTATGGAAATTCCTGCTTTGGAAGAGGCAAACCCAAAAGAATTGAGATTTTTTATTTATTTAATGTGGGCATGTAGCTATCTCCTTTACTCTGCCTAGGTTCAGGATGGCTCATGGTCCACTGAGACTCCTCAAAGGCCTGGTGGGTTTCCAGTCACACCCAGTTCAGCATTTTGAGTAGAGGGAAGTGCCCCCAAACTGCCTTCCCTACATGGAGGGATGCATGGAGAAAACAACTCAAGACACTTGCCCGCTAACATTTCTTCGAAAGAAGACCTAATCCCAGTGGGATGAGAGTTTTGGCTCAGACAAGCAGAGTATCCACAGCCTTTAACCCTTTTTTCCAAAGGAAGTTTCAAAAGAAAGGCTTTACTCAATAGAAAGCTATTGATAATCTTTCTTTGGCCTTAAAGACCAAAATGGGAAATTAAAGGTACATTGCCTGAGCTGAATGGAAAAGCTTCACCCACTGCAGTGCTGCCTGGTGCTACACAAAAGTGGATTCAAGAGAAGGCGTCCTCCCCTGGGCAAGGGTCAGTGTTCAGTGCATCTCTCAATTCCCTCCCTTTGGGGGATTAAATGCTTCTCTGTGGGCAGTGGGAGAGGAAGCAAGGCTGGTTCACTCCCTCCTCTCCCCAGGCGCCTTGTTCACGGCCCTGTCCATCCCCAGCCCTGCCAGGTGCCAGCCAAGCTGCCTGGCCAAAGGGCTGGAGTCCAGAGCCACATTTTGGGGGGAAGACAAGGACTGAGAGGAGAAGGTGATTCGTGCTCATGCTCTTCTCACTCGGGGAGGGGAGATGAGCGAGCCCACACTGCTGATGTGAAGGACATTTTCCTGCTGTCATCGCAGCAAAGGGATGGCAGCTGGCGACAAATACGGACTGAGGCCACTCGGTGTGGCCCCTTGGCACTTCCACTTCACTGCTCCATGACAAAATCTGCTTGGGAAAAACGTTCCCAAGGATCCTGCATGCAGAGGTAGTCTCTGCTCACCCACTCAGAGCACCTGCATGGCCTTTACGCATCTGCTGCTGCCTGGCACTTCAGGAGAAGAGGAGTAGTGCCCGCAGCACTTTGCAGACACCACAGACTGCTGCTCTTATGGCAGCAGGCATGGGAGAGCTTTGGCTATCCACCAGACAGCCATCCCCACATGCCAAGGATCTGGGGACCTGCACAAAGAGGGATCAGGTTCAACAGGAGCTATAACTATGAGCCTAAGCAAGAAAATGAGGCCAGTGTGGGAGCAAACAGAAATTCAAAGCTGTGTCCTCTCCTATGGGCAAGTGCTCACCCAGGTGTCCCCCCTTATTTATCAACACTGGCAGCCATGGAAAGCACATCCTGCCTTCTGAGCACCCAGCCTTTTTCAGCGGAAGCAGAGGGAATCCAGGGATTCTCATGGTGGCTTTGGTGGTGCCTCTTTAATGCCAGTCCTTCCCTCTTCCAGTCTCACTGGAAAAAAAACCCTACAGAAACAAACAACCCAAAAACTGGGCAAGAGGATGGGAGAGTATCCCAAAACTCCTTAAAATACAACTTCTCCCTAAAGCCGCCCTTCACATGCAGTCTCACACACAAGAGAAAGAGCTCCTGACGCAGCCATGGTCTCAAAGGCACAGGGAGGTCACTCGAGGCTGGAAGTCAAAGTCTCCCTTAACTTCAGGACATGTCTGAGAAGTGATTAGTCTTTCACTCCTTGCAGAAAAGCTGACACTGCCCAAAGCACCAGGCACTGCTCCCCTGGGACCTCAGACTTTGTCCTTTCCCGTGCTGGTGCCTGCTCTAATTGCAGAGCCCCATGGTGAGAGCGATGGGGCGCGGGATCGGAGGAGACATTTCAGTGCTCGCTTCAGCTGCTGTCTGCGGATGGGACTGAACTGCAACAAATGTTGATTTAAAGAACACGTTAGAGGCTGCCTCTAATTCACTTGCCACAAGCCTTCAGCTCTCATTTATCACCTGTGCCTGATTCTACCACTTGCCTAAAACTCCATTCTATTTTTTTTCTCAATATACCCTTTCCAAGACATTTATTTAACCATTGATATCTTAGTGTATCCCCTTGCACTTTTTTTTTTTTCCCCCCTCTCACTTCTTGAGGAAAGAAATTACATAAAGAAGCCATTAGAGCTCCTCAGGCATCTGATCTTGGCAGGACATATCTCTGACAAAACAGAAACCAAGGTGCAAGACAGATGCATGATCCTGAGGCAAAATCTCACTCTGGGAGTGATGAGGATGTGGGGAAGGGGGTCAGCTCCCACACAAAGGATCCCACAGTGCTGTGACAAACCCAGGCAGAGAGGAGGAGCTGAGTGCACCCTCCAGCCCAGCACAGCCAGGCTGAGACCACCCAGCACTGCCCCTTCCCCTTGGCACCCGAAGAGTAGCAGAGCCAGAAATAGCCAGAGATGGGGTTCATCCATGCATGGGCAGGAGGAAAGGGGACCAGGGGAGTTCGGCTGCTGTTAGAGCCTGTTCTGCAGCACCACCATAGAACCACACTTATTTTTTAAAAAATCATTGAGCCATAATGATTTTTTGGGTTGGTCTCTCATCCAAACAAACGAAAAAAAATGGTTTGCATAAAATACTAATCCTGTTTGTGCTACACTTGGAACAGATGCACAGGCACACTTAGTATCTCTCAAAACACACCATATCACAGTTAGGTATCGATGCTCCTGGAGGAATCAGTAAACACTAAAATGCCTTTAAAGAGCTGATTTTTTGCCACCTACAGGCCTAAGCTGACAATCAAGACCCCAGATATCTGATAAAGAATATAAGGCTCAAATACTGATAAGAAATCTTAATAAACTCCTGAAAAGAGGGAGATGCAACAGGTGAACAGTAGAAACCACGACAGCCATGAGAGGGTCACAACATCTTGAGCTTGGGGCTTGCCATGGTTGGAGTCTCAGACTGGTGCAGAACAGCCAAGAGGAAAATCCTGCTGCAGGGAAGGGAAGAAGGAGCTCGGATCAGGGTGGAGCATAACATTGTTGGGAAAAATCTGCAGGAAAGTAAAGACAAGCAGTGATGGGATCACAGGTCACAAAATTCCCTTGAGTGCCTTTGGATCAAGGGAACCTTCTTTAGAAAAGGCTTGATCCACAATCCAGGGAACTGATGGTGTAGAACCAAGTATGCGTAGCCCTGATTCCCCATCACAAAGAAAAGATGTTTAAATACCAAACCAGAATTAAGAAAAATGTTGCATTTTCTTGGAATAATTCCTTAGTGCAGATTAAAGGCAGAAAGTTAAACCACATCAACCAACTGAACATGAAAACTGAGAAAAATGTCTGCAAAGGGTCACAGAGCCCCATCACCTGGGCACCCTGCACGTCCAGCACATCTTGCCATCTCTGCTGCTGACTCTGATAGCAAATTCCCTCGAAGAACATTGTGAGCCCAGGATTTTAAGCAGCCAAGAGATAACTGCAACCCAAAACAGGTGAGAGCTCATAGCTGCTTCAAGGAGCATTATTAAATGGGCTTTCATCACATCCCTGCTGTCTGTAGGAAAGGAGGGTTGGATTTGGAGGGCCCAAATCAGGCCACTCAACATCTTCGCAGACAACGCTGTGGGACCCTCGCCCAACGCTTCAGGGAAAATGCCCTTTGGCAGAGCTGCTTTGACTGCAGATCACTGGGTGCGGGGATTTGTTTGGGGCTCCGGGGTGGCCCCACAGCCCACTGTGCCACCCCACACTTCAGGGAAGCAAATGGGCTGACACGGCAGAGGAAGCAGCTCCGTGCTGAAGCAGCATGAAATCCAGGCCAGGCAGCAGCAGGTGCTGCCTGTGGGTGGGATATTGTGCGTGGCAGACTCAGCCTGCCTGGAGTTGCGTAGATGGGCTCCATGCACGGCGGCTGGAATAGCCTCTTCACCTTCCCTACACCAGTGTTTTGGGCAAAATAGTCTATTCTCATGCAGAGAGAAGCAAAGGAGAAGGAGGAGAGAAGCATCTCCTAGGGAATTTTTCAGAGTAGGGATGCTCTTGAACTCTTTTCAGAGCAAAGAGTGCTCTGCTGCTGAACATCCTTCCTCCTGAAGCTGGGAAAAAGAAATCATAGTGAGGAAGGAGAGTTCTTCCCTAAGATGGACTCATTACTGGGTTCCAGGTGCCAACTCTTAAAGAAAATTCTTTCAGCCTCACACAACGTCTTTAAAAAATGATGGATTGCACTGGCTCAGAAGAAACTCTCTGCTCCCTGATAATAAATGAGTTGTTAGCAGAAGTAGCAGGCTCCCAGATCCATTTGTGATCCAAAGGGCTCACAGATGCTTCCCATTTTTGCAATGCCAAAACCACAGAACACCAGAACAGCAAGGGATGGGAACGAGCCTCCTGCTTCTGTCTGCTTGCTGCTCTCCAGTGGCTAAAGGGAGACTGTCAAGTGCAATTTCCTTTTGATGAAGCCTTTTTCTAACATAAATTTGCTGTTGCTGAAAGTGAAGAATTTGCCGTGTTGCCTGCGGGCAAGGATAGCAAGGGAATAAAACCTCACCCCTGCACCTCTGCAGCACCTCATGTGCTCCAGACAAGAATCACCCTATGGCACAGGCACCCTCACCCTACAGCCACACACCTCGTTCCTCTGCACAGCTGGGACAGCACAGCTTGGGTGAGACAAACACACCTTGGGTGAGACAAACTCACCTTGGGTGAGACAAACTCACCTTGGGTGAGACAAACACACCTTGGGTGAGACAAACTCACCTTGGGTGAGACAAACTCACCTTCTCCAAAGGCTCCCGTGGTCCCACCACAGGATGCTGCTGTACCTGAATGTCTTGGCCCCGATTCCCTCCACCCCTAGCCTCCACAACATTGCTCTAGATTTCACTCCACAGCCCTGGGGATGACTCTTTTCCCCCCCTGTTTGTTTTTAAAGTTATTCTGCTCGACTTGTTAGTTTGGATTCACACTTTTACTTTCTGTCCTGAGAAAGGCTTGAAACAGGAAACCTGAATGCACGTTGCTTTCCGATTCCTCTGAGATTGCTGTCAGTGGCAATTAGAATTCATGACAGATTGGGATGGGATTCAGAATATCCCAAGATTTTCAGGTGTGCTTTGATCTAGAGCTTTGGATCTGATTTGTCTCAGCTGCTATAGGGTGCTACTGTAGAAATTACCTTTTTTTTTTTTTTTCTTTCCAGGTCAAGCAATAGGATTTTTCCTTTCCCACGAGATTGTTTGTTCCAGTGCCACACAAGGCTTAACCGTGCTCTTCCCATTTGACCTAGTGGGGGTTGCTCAGTCCAAACCCCGGGTGCTGTTTTGGAAATGCCACAGCTGGCATCTGAAGGCATTCCTACCCTGATGATACCAGCCCTATGATTCCCCCAGAGCCTATTCCTATCAGCCAGGAGTGCACCAAGGGAAGAGGCAGAAGGGGAAAGCAAACCCTGGCATGGCTGTTGGAGCACTACAAACACTCCTGCCAGCAGCAAGCCCATGAAAAGTGAGGAACAGAAGAGGCCAAGAGGACAACACACATCACAGGACAATGGCAGGCCCCTGCCCTTGGGGGGCCGCTGCAGTGCGGTACCAAAATACAGAAGGAGAACCTGAGCAGAGCAGTTTCTGTGCCATGAACATATGTTTTCTTCACTTCTCAGCAATACATCAGAATAGCACAACTGCGAAGAGCCTGTTTGCAATGTGATGCCTGCTTTTATCAAAGCCTTTACAGGCTGCTTGCAGGGAGAGCAGCAAAATGTTCGATACCGCGGAGATGTCACCTTCAGCAGAGTATTGAGGAATTAGCAGAAGAACATAGTGCAGCTGCAGACTCTTTGGGGTAGCATTCATCTCACCTGCCTCTCCGAGTCTCGTGGTGAACTCAGCCAAGATCAACACAATTCTGTTGCTTTACCCGGTACTTCACTGAGGAAGGGAAAGTTCAATTAGAGGACATGCAGGCACATGTGAGGACTCGAGAACAAACTCTGATGGGCTAAATATTCTCAAGCAAAGACGAGAAGTTCGGGAATGGTCACTGACAGCTCTGTCTGAGATGCTGAGTGCTGCTTTTCCCAATGCAGTGTGACTGCTTAGCCTCACTAGAACTGTGATAATGCTTGAATGAGTTTCCTCTTCGACAGAACAAGCCTGTACTCCAAAGCAGTGCTCGTGGCTCCAGAACAAGAGATGATAAGGGCTTTTTGGGGAAGGGGACATCTCTGAAGGTGTGTGGCTGCTCTGGAAGCAGAGATGGAAATGCAGGAGAGATCTCAAGTCCCACCTGAGGGCTGCACAGTGAACTCACAGGCCCCCAAAGCACCAGCACACAGACATGGGCACGTCTGGGAACATGAAGAGCTGATTTTCCAGTCTGCATGTGGCTGGGAATGGGTGACCTCCTGCAAGCCCTGGGACTGCTCGGGGCTCTGCGGGTTCAGGGCAGGTGCTGGCTCCTGCTCCCCCCGAGGTCTCTGTGAGTCTGGCACACGAGGCTGCTGAGGTGGAGGATGTTATGATATAGATGACTCAATGTTAGAAATCTGCCTGACTTCATCCACACATTTCTTGCAGGTTCCCAAACAAATGATGACTCTTTACGCCTGTCAGCCAAGGCTAATCCAGGTCCCAGACTCCTGGGACCTGAGGTCTGTTCCCTGACAGTGGAGGAGAGGTTTCTCTCTCCCCACAGCCTCTCCCTTTGCTGCCCCACAGGAGAGGAGCACAGGGACTCCCAGATTGCCATTCCCACACCCTGAAGCTGCAGATGGTGGGTTTTGGCACAGCCATAATGAGCTGAGCAGAAAAGACCCCAGAACGAAGACGGGCTGGAAGACAGAATAAATTCTGATTAAACCTGTGAAATGCACTCAGATCTGCCTTTGCTTGGGACAGACTGGGGACAGCTGCCGTGCCTGCCTGTTTTTCTGGGACAGTGAGCTGGAAACAGCATTGCACCCTCCTGCCTCCTCCTCGTCTGCAACAGCATCCTCTCCCCACCCCTTCCCCCACTGTGGCCGCCTGTGCTTTGGCTTTCTATTACTTCCTTTGGTAGTTCATTAAAGACATTAATCACCTTCTGCACAAAGACATTTCTCCTGAACTCCCTGCAGGCCAGGCCTCTTTCTCCTCTGGCTGCCTCAGCCCTTGCAGGCGCAGTGCTGGTGGCTCAGACCTGCCCCCATTTCCCTGCTGATCTGGGTCCCTGCCAGACACCAACGGGGTGCTCACCCCTGAGCCTCCCCTGCCACGCACGCTCTGAGACAAGAGCCTGCCTTCCAGCCCACCTGCACCTCACTGGGGTCTGAATCTCAGCATCTGTTGTCTCCCTTGGCCCTGGCCAAACAGTCCCATCTCAGGACCAGCACATGACCATCGTGTGTCACCTGCATGGAAGTGGAGGGCAGGAGTAAGCTGAGCTGTGGTGCTGTCCAAATAGGAGACACCAGCAGCTCCAGCTCAGATTTGAGCAGAAGGAGGCAGAGCTCTCAGAAAGAAAAACCTTCCCTTGCTTAGCTAAGGCTGAAAAGAGGGACAAGGGAAAACTCCAGCTATTGCACATCCACAGAGTTGCTGCCTTGCCCCTTTCCCACGCCGTGTCTCCTACTCCAAGGTTTCTCCATCCTCTGTCTCTGTGTGCTCTCTGTTGGACTTTGCCTTCCTGTGCTCTCCTCACAAGCTCCCGGGTCTGCTGGTGATTTTTCCTGCTGTTTACCTGCCAGAATAGCAGCACTGTCCTCCTCAGGGATGGCACTGGATGGGATGTGGGTGCTGCGTGGATGGAAAGCCAACCAGGCTCGGGGCATTCAGGGTATGTTGGCAGACCAGCAGGAGAAAAAATCACATCTGAATCTGTGTAATCGCTGATGTCTTTTGCTTGTTGAAGCTCACTGCTAGCAAAGATCAAAGCAAAGTGTTTGAGAGGGCGAGGAGGTGAGAAATAGCCCTTGATTTCTTGTGAGATTCTTCCACGATGCATCCAGATTATTTACAGAGGCTTCTGTATCTCTCCTCTGACCCTCCAGCCCTCAACCTTTCATCTCCCTCCCACTTCATCTCCATTATCATAGTGGCAGGATCTCACTTATAGAATCAAAGCCAAGACTCCTATAGCGTATACAGGAATGTAGACACATATGCCACAGCCACACGAGAATCCTGCCATCAGTTGCATGATACAACTCAATCTTAGACATCAGTTGTTTTCTTTTGCACTCCTCCACTCTGTCAAAAACAAATAAAATCAAAGAGTGAAAAGACCCTCTTGAAGAAGCCAAGATATGGCAATTTTTAGCTGTCACACCTCTTCATTGCCTCTCACTGCTGCTTCCTCAAGGGTCGCTCAGTCGGGCGAAGCATAAGCACATCTGAGTTGCAACCCTGGGTAAGGATTGGCAGGGCTTGGTTTGCAAACAACAGGGAAAATACCTGATCTACATTAATAAAAAGAATCAACATTTCAGGAGGTTTTTGTCTTTTTGTGTGGTTGTGGTGTGGGGGGGTTTTTTAGAGTACCCCAGAGAGGACAAGTGGGTCTGGCTGCTAAAAGGGCAGCGTGAAAAACTCAACTGAAGGCTCGTTACTGTTTAAGGTAATGAGCTATCGGTTCAGCAGGTGAGCAGGGAAGAGTTTCTGCTGGATACCACACTGTTATTGTCCTAATAATTCAGTACTATTTTGAAATATTTTTTGCCGGTATGATGGTGGATTGCAAACGTCTTGGTTTGGCCCCTCTGCTCCACCTTGCCTAACTCCTGACTTCCTCAGGTATTACCAAAGGACTTCATGTGTAATTTTTCACTGGGAAAAACAATGCTCTGTTTCATTGCTACACAACTAAAGTAAGAGAAATAAAACCTTCTCTCTTTAAAGGAATGCAGTTGAAATAAATGCATCTTTGTCTTCAGACTTGTGTTAACACCGCACCCGGGAGAATTTGGGTCTTCAGAATATTAAAGTTTCCCTGACTTATTGCCTCTTTAAGGAGCATGTTGATTTTGTATTTGCTCTGAGCTCCACGTGTTACTGAAGCTGACTGGGACCTTTTCCATTTCTGGTGGCAGAGCTGCTGCCTTTGGGGCCCTAACCCTATTAAGGGAAATGTAAACGCGTATATCTAAAATTCCCACCAGTTCTGGAAACGAGCAGCACACTTTCCCATGCTTCCTTCCTTGCAGTCACATGAAGATTTCCACTCTCACCTTGCTAATATGCCAAAAAATAAAACCTGTCTGTTTCTGGCCTAGTAGAATCCCTATCACATGAAAAGGCTTTATTTTTAGAGAAGAAAAGATAAGCTGTGAGTGGAAGCTGTGACTGTCACACAATGGACAGGTCTTGCCTGTGCTGCTCACTGTTTCTCAAATCCCTCCTCTGCCTGCTGCAGAGCCCAAATTTTACTTCTTCGCTCTCTTTTCTGCTTGTCACCAGTGCTGGGATCCTTTCCAGATGAGCAGATAGATTTGCAGGTGTGAAATTCCCCTTATTCCTCCCTCTGATTTTTTCTCGTGGCGTCATATCTGCTTTTCTCCCCAGGCACCACTCCCACCACCCAGGATAAAAAAAATTAAATACACAAAAATAGTCACGCAAATAATAATTGCCGCCATGACCTTTGAAGAGATGGACACAACAGACTGGGAGACATTGGTCCTGATGTGTGGTGCCAGCCTCTTCAGGGCTGCCTTTGTCAAGAGACAGGGGAGCCCCATCAGAGTCCCTGCTGATGGCATCAGCCCACATTTACCCAAAACTCTCCGTGCCCAGATCCCCGGAGACAGACAGACAACCTGCCCTGTCCTGGTAGCCACAGCTGAGGAAACGGCTCAGCGCTCGTGTTTTAAATGCTTTTCCGTCTTCGGGAAATCATACGGGACAAGCTCCTGCCTTCTTCAGTGGCGACTGCGACCGCTGAGCACCCGGCAGCCACGCCAGGGGCCTTGCAGAGATGTTGGTCACAGGGGGCTGGTGTCACCTGCAGGAGCTGCTCCCTCCTGTTTGGCAGGATTTCACCCATCAGCACCCTCCAAGGTGCTGGCATCTCCCTAAACAAGTACACATTTACTAGAAAGCTACTGCCCATTCCTGCCCGAAACAGAGCAACCTTAACCTCGGGTTGATCTAACGTGAATTGATGCTCCGTGATTCATCTGTCTGCATCACATCTTTTCCTATTACATAATCTAAGGAGATGTATTTCCTTGTAGTACCTGTGTTGTATTAATCAGACCGCATCTGATCATTAAATCCATGTTTCTGTTGGCTTAGCTCACATTAAATAGTCATAGCAAGCATCCTGAGCTCTGCAGGGAAAAAAAAATTCCCAAAGCTCTTACATGAGATTTCTGCCACCGTGAAAATAAAAACAAGTCTGGCAACACCACAACTATTACAGGGCTAGGCTTATTTAGACTGTGGAAGTTTAATTATAAAGATTGCATTCTAATTGATTACTGCTGGAATAATTACAGCAACACCTTTATAAGAAATGGCGACCATCATATGTTTGTCAACAAAGAAGCTTCCTTTAAATTCAACACACAATAATTGTTTAATTAAAACAAATTTAGATCCTCATTTGAGAACATTCAACTGCTTGCCTATTCCTTCCTATCTCTGAGAGGTAATTTAAGAGATAAAAAGCAATTTCTATAAATACTCTATCTATATATGTAAGTATCCAAGGAAAAGAAGAAAAAGAAAGACTTCATTCCACAGCTGATCTGGATGTAAGCTTGCTGCTATTGATAAGAACATAAGCACAGAGTGAGTGATCACTACAAATCCCTCTCTAATTGGCGCTTGGAGGCCTTCATAAAATATGAACAGAATCCAAACTACGTGTTCATTTTCTAATTTGCAGAGCTGATTCAACTGTTGATATTCTAGTAGCCCCCACAGCAAATACTCCGTATGAGGACCCCTCAGTAACTGTATCTGTGCATACACGGAAGGAGAGGGATAAATAATTCATTGTTTTTCAGCCTCTTTACAAGTTCTCTTGCAGATGCAAAATCCTGCTGCTATCCTGTGCAAACCCCTGTGTTTCAGGTGTGCAGTTCCTGAATGCCCCTCATCAGCAGCCCACCACTCAAGCACTCAAAATCTGGTGGCTGCCTCAGCAAAGCTGCGGGGCTCTGTGACAAACAAGGGCTATTTTAGTCACTGGTCATCCCTGCAAAGTGGCCTGAGTTTTGCAGGGACAGATTTACCCAGCTGGTGACTCACCTTGTGTGAGCCCAGCTCCCAGGGCACAGCCCCCAGGGCACAGCCCTCAGGGCAGGCTGTTGCTGAGCCATCCTTTTCCCAGGACAGCCAGAGCAGCTCCCACGGCTTCCTGCTGCTGCCAGGCTCACCTGGGGACCTCAACCAAAGGCTGAAAGCAGGAATCTCTGCACCACAAATTAAATAAAGCTATGGAGCTGTGGCTGAAACAAGTCATGTTCCCCGAGGAGCTGGGCTGTGCACAGGATGGGGATGCGCATTACACTGTGCACAATTGGAAGCTGAGATGAAGAATAGCAGGAAACTATTCCCAGCACAGGTTGTCTCAAGCAAGAAACCTCTCATCCTTTTGCTGTCAACAGTACACAGTGCTCCCATCCACTGTGGACCTTCCAGGGACAGGAATTTGCAGATCTCTCTTAGGCTGCAAAGTTCGTGTGTCCTCGCATCTGGCACAGAGCATCCCTGTTCCAACACCTCTCCACTCTGACCTGCAGCATCAACTCTGCTGTGTTGGGTCTGCCCTGAGCCCAGTCAGACACAGCAAAACCCAGCATGGCAGAGTTTGCTAGAGACTGTGTGGAGGCCATAAAGCTCTTTTCCAAACATGGCTGGAGACAGAACCTCTGAACATCTCTTAAAAGCTGATCAGAAGGGTTTTGCTCTGCTACGTCACCAGGTAAACATTTCAGCTACACCACATCATCATTTCACCTTTTATAGTCACCTGGCACTGCTATGTAATTCTGCTGAAGGAAAGACTCTCAATTCACCCTCCTCCCCTAAACAATTTCCTTGGCCTTTGAAGAAACAGCACAAAATTATAAAGCCTCCTAACCTTTAGTTAAGAGCCCTCAGAGTGGCAGGTGTGTACTTTCATACGGGTAAGCCCCATCAGGCACCCAGCTGCAGGCACGGAGCGTGTTCATTACCAGCTATTCTGTGGGATGGAATGAATTCAGGAAGATATTTCAGTTATTGAAATGAGCCCATGCCTCAGTGATGCAACAACATTAGCATCAACCCCACACACGAAATAGGAAGTCACCACATGTATCTACAACCTATTCTTGCTTTCCTAATGATTATGATTTGCCTAAAATCATCATCTCCTGACGTGTCGCGCACAGGGACCACAGGACCCACACAGAGGTTATCACAATCACTGTGTAACAATAAAAAGTCCACATCTGCAAACATCAGAAATGCAAAAGTTATTGCTGGGCTGTCGCTGTGACAGTGACTACAGCAGCCTCCAGATCTTTCCCAGATTTCTCCCTTGGATGGGCGTTATTGTTACCGATTCCCAGCCGTGGCCGGTGCATCGGGGTGTAACTTCCCCTCCTGTCACACCACAGTTTGCTCACCCTCACCAGCCAGCAGCTCCGTGGCAGGCAGAGGTAAACAGTGTCACAGCTGATGCCGAGATGCGTTTTGCACACCATCTCCTCAGCCCGGCTGCTGTCACTGAGCTGCGCCTCATCCCGCCACTCCATCAGCACCCCACGAGTTACCCAACAAGGGTTGTGCTTCTGCTGCCACCACTGATTCTCAATATCTGCTCTGTATTTTGAATGATGCTGCTTCAGGCACTTGCCACAAGGACTGCATTTAGCACACCAGGCTGGATCCCAGCACGAAGCGGGATTTGCAGTGGAGCTGGGACCTGCTAGTCTTGCTCAGATGCCCTGGTGGAGACCCAGAGAGGTGAAGCATCAGGTTCACAGGGTCCAAACACCCTTGACTTGACTGTCATAGAAACAGGTAATGCCAATGGCAAGGAAATGCTGTGTTCTCCATCTCCATGGGAACAAAAACTGGTACTTTAAACTGGTAGCACGGCCAGTCTTTTCTCAGAAGATAAGGACCACTGTGTGGGCAGGGCTTTTATTCTCTCTAAATCAACAGATCTTTCTGCTGATATCTAGTCTTGGCAATCAGGCGAGGAATTAGCTGGAAGATGAGGAATGAACTAATTCCTGACAAAAGTTTCACTTCAGCTCTAGAGTACTAAAAATCAGGTCTCCTAATGGCCTGTTTTCTTCAGGTTGGGGTTCTTTTCTTCACCCCTAGGGTACATGGAATAACACCTTCTTTTGTGCTTACAAAACAAATGCTGCCTTCCATAGTCTGGAGGAACTTAGGAAGTTTTTAATTATAAGAAAAGCAAAACGAGGACAAGTGAAGTTGGACTGTGCAGAGTGCTCTGCTGGTCTGATCTAGGACAATGTGCCCTACATAGAACTCAAATATAACATCCTTTGGGAGGCTGCCTTGCTTCCATTCAGCTTTTGTGGGACCACCCCTGCCCCCGCAGCACTAATGACAGATTTCTGAAGCATAACTGGTATCACGGTCTCACTATCAAAGCTGTAAACAAAACCATTAGTGGCAGGCATGGAGAGGCAGGGAAAGCCATGTGCAGATGGAGAATTTATTCGAGTGATATTCTTGCAGTGTCTGCTTTCTTCCTGCTATCAGCTCTGAAATAGCTCATCCCCAGCCACAGTCAGCAACTCTACCCCAGGTGGGTGACGTTTTCCCTTGATAGATACAAGGTCTGGCTTTTTTCTTCTATTTGTCTGGTTTTCCTGCCAAGAAAGTGCCATTGGATTGAGCTGAAATAGTTGCTCTTCCTTGATGGAAACCTTGTAGTTGGCAAATAGAGGGATATTAAGGAAAACAGAAAATATTTCGATATGCCATTAGATACTGCAAAGAAAATGTGGCCAAATTGTTACTTCTCTCTCCTATATCATACTGGGCAGGAAATTCCTGAAATCTTGTATTTGCAAACCTTCCAACACAAAATATCACAACTATTTTTTTTTTTTTTTTCCCTCCAGAAAGCCTCATTAGTTCTCCTCTGGTACATTCCTGGCTCTTTTTTCCAGGAGATCCCTTCTGTGCATTTCTGAGCAGAGAGAACAGTTTGTGTTCACCTCAATCCCACACACCTCAGCTGCAGGGGGGATGTTTCAGTAACTCAAGAGGACACTACGGACACGAGCCAACAACAATCCAACGGGCTCTACAAAGGGTCTGCTTCCTCCAGCCTCTCCTGACAGCCCCCAAATACACACACACAGAGGCTCAGAGAGTGTCAGCAGCAGTGTCTGACACCAGGTCAAGCCAAGGAATTCTTTGTGCATCACATCCCGCTGACGCGAGCCCCTCGCCCACAGCACTGCACCCTGTGCTCCAAGGGCAGCAACCACAGGGCTCTGTTATGGGTTTAGTTTTCATTTGGTTTCCTCCTGGTCTTGTTTTTTGCTGCTAAACTTGCCTTTACCTCGCAAGCCAGGTTTTTTTCCCCCAATTATATCATATAACGAGAACAGTACAGCCAATGTGCTGTGTTTTGTCAGGGTGCAGATACACCCTGAGATCAATTCTGTGGTGCAAACTCATTCTTCAATACCTGTTTTTAGAGCCAATGAATTAATTTCTTGAAACTAGAACTCTCTGATCTCTCTGTTATTATTAGGCATGCCCCTTATTGTACATTTGGACATCACTTGCACCAAGCTGCTGGCTTCTGCTAGGTCTTTCTTAAATTACAAGGACAGATGGTTAAACTGGGGCTGAGGAAGAAGCTGTTCACACTAAACAGAGACTTCTGTGCACTCTGTGGGTGGAAAGGGGTGTCTTTGTTGTGTATCACAGCCAGGGGAAATATGGGGATGAAACCTCAACATAATGAGGTGGGCAGAGGTTAGAGAAACAAGAGGAAATGAAATGTTGTGGGGGGTTTATACCACTTTGAATGCATGGAAGGGAAAACACAAGACATGCTGGATAACTGCAGCACTGCCTCATCCCTGTTCCTCAGCACAAACCCAAACGACTCAGAAACCCTTTGACCGCATGTCTGGGGTTTTCTTGCCTGGACCCTAAAGGCGAGCTGCACATTCGGAGCAAGATGTCCCACATTTCAGACACGAAATAAACCCAAGTCAGGAATAAAGAACCCAGAGCAAGGCAGAGCACAGTGCACGGTGGTACTTACAGGTGTATGTCATTTCAAAGCTGTCACTGATGTTCACAATGTCGATCTGGGGAAGGAGCTTAGGGGGTTCCGTGAGCTGAGACAACGCAAACCTAAAAGCCGCATGTTCCTGGGACTGCTGATTAGGAAATAACCCCCCTGGGGAGAAAAACAGAACAATAAGAAGTAAGGTCTTAAGAACATTTGTGTTAGAAACATCAGTCCAAAATATTGCTGTGAGAAGAGGCTACAGCTCCGCAGCCCAGGGAGCTCCTCTAAACTCAGAAACCCTCCAGCACGCAGGACCCAAGGGTTTCGTGCCCACTGCGGACAGGTTGGGAGCAGAAAACCTTTCCAGAGTGTGTGTTATGTAAGCCTGGATCACATCTAGGAGTCCTGATGCATCCCCAGGCCAAGCAGCCTGCAGGATAGGGAA
The DNA here is from genome assembly GCA_013397935.1 of Dasyornis broadbenti. Classification (NCBI taxonomy): domain Eukaryota; kingdom Metazoa; phylum Chordata; class Aves; order Passeriformes; family Dasyornithidae; genus Dasyornis; species Dasyornis broadbenti. The sequence goes on from VZRN01000100.1 coordinate 1,204,779, forward strand.
AATCCATGGAGCGCAGCTCAGCCTCCTCACCCCCCGTAACTTCAAGCACGAGGAATGGCAATGCCATCAATATTACTTCTGAAAAGGAAGAATGAGAGTCTTCCTTCCTCTCCTCGCTCGTAACAAGGCTCAGTTTCAGCCCTGCTGACTGGGAGGGGAGGTTTGCCACAGGAAGGTTCCCCCACACTGTGGGGCTTTGGGGTACAGGGCAGCCTGGCTGAGCCTGGCCCAGCAGACACAGCGCTGGGTGGATGGGGACAGGGCTGTGAGAGCCTGAGTGACAGGGACCATGACCAAACTACTGCTGCTACTGCAGGTTTGTTGCACAGGAAACCCCAGAATTTAACAGGTGACGGTGGCCAAACTCGAACTGGGCAGGAAACTTCAAGCTTAACTCTCAAAGGAATCAGTCTAAACAGAAGAACAGACAAGCCCAGAACCACAGAATGGTACAAACAGGATAAACAGGGTACAAACAGGGTACAAACTGGGGCCGGGCTGGACCAAAGCTCAGAGCCTCTCTTCCCCCATGGATCTGGAACAAAGTGCAGTGATAACCCAGCCCTAGGAAAAGTTTCCCGCTGCTCCCCCAGCAGGAACCTTGGCTTGCAGCAGATCCCTTCACAGCCTCCAGAAAGATGCTATTAAATTCAGCCTGTCTTGTAATCTATATGCATTTAAAGAGAGCGCTGCTATTGCCATTTCAGGAGGAGGGAAACAAAGCACTTAGCAACAAGGGAGAATTAAAATAAAGCTGCAGAAAGTATCAATGCCCAAGATGGCTTGAGGAAGAAACAAATAGGCAAGGACCTGCCAGCAATGTCACTTTGCATATCTTTAGTAGAGGGGGCATCTCCTTGTGTGAAAAGGGCTATTTGTGCACCAATATCCCCCCACCTCCCCCGTTCCTCCCACCCCACAGCCTAATCATGGATATCGGAGGAATCAGATGCTCATAGCCAAGTTGTGTTTGTTGAGAGGCAAAAAATCTGGGATTTTGCACAAATTTGGGGTAAAGGGGAGACAGGAAGGGAGGGAGACAAGGATGCAGCATCAACAGCAATAAAAGCACTGATTGTGCAGCTGGACTCAGGCAGGAGTTGCCTGAACTTGGTGGATTAGCAATTGATTGGCATTGTAAAGAGAAGGGAGGCGGGAAAGAAAACCGGCGTGCAAGGGAAGGGAATTTGGGGCTCGGTTACAAACGATCACCAATACAGATCAATGGGAGAGCAATAATAAACCTGGGGAAGGAGGGAGAGGAGCACTGAGAAGTTACAGGAAGGGAGGAAGGAATCAAACAGGCACTGTTGGTGCGGAGGGGAAGCAAGTGGCATGAAATGGAAAGAGACTTCAATGCAAGATCTTCTTCCAATAGCTTTGCCCTTATTCTTTGGCAATAACAACAGAGAGCGTCTGTTTGTTACCTCCCGTCCCAGTTACCTACAGATGAGAGCATCCTCACGAAAATGTATCATGCAACCGCGGATTTTGCAAATGCAGCAACACACAATGGCAGCCTAGGCATTTCTCAGGGCAAGAAACAGATATTTTTTCTACACTTCCTCCATTTCAGAGGCACTTTTCTGCCTCTGTGTTGGTGTGTGTATGTGTGTGTGCAGGCATTTATTCCCAATCTTCCCCTCCCCCAAAAGCCAAATTGATCCATCTCTGCTCCGGCAACGCTGGTACCATCGCACACATCCAGCCCTCGCCGTTCAGCCCCTCGCTGTCTCTCTCTCTCTCACACACACACATTTTGCCTTTGCAGGCACAAGAACGGGTCAGTTTTCCCCCGACACCCACTCTCCACCCCTACCCACTCACCAGGGACCACCACCACCAGCCCCGCACTCACCTATCTGGATATTGTTGGGGAAATTGGCCCCTAACACCGCCCCTAGGAAACTGGTGCAGAAGAAGGCAAAAATGTGCTGCATATTCCCTTTTGCATTGGCGAAAAAGAAGCCCAGTTCCAAGCATAGATTTGATTTTTCCCCCGCTCTGCTCTCTTTAGCTGCCTCTCTCGCCTCCCCTGCGCTGCGCCTTCGGGATGCGCGTCTCCCTCGCTCCGGATCCAGCGCTGAGACTGCCGCTGAGCAGCGCCTGGCAGCAGGATTAACTGAGCCCCGGGAGGAAGAAAGAGAGCCCGCTCCTCATCCACATCCCTCCCCCGCCACACACAACACACACGCACACGCACACGCCAGGCGCTTCCACCCAGCTCCTTCCCCTGCTCCCAGCCGGAGCTCAACAGCTGCGAGCAGCATCCCCTCCCCGAGCCCGGCTCTGCCCCCGGGGTCCTGGCTCGGCTCTCTGAGGGCAATTCCCACCCACCCCTAAATTGCCAGCTTTCCCCCTCAACTCCTCTTGGCAGGAGCTAAAAGGAACCTGTGAATCAGTAGGTGGCAAACTCCTCTAGAGAAAGGGCTGAAACTCATCTGCCTGTGATCCATCGCTTCCCAACCTGGGCTCTCACCCCTGCGGCCAGGAGTTGAACCCATCACTCCCCGGAGCTTGGCTCATCAGGGTAACAAAGAAGGTCCTGCAAATGTGCCCTGGAAGGAAGGAATTAAGAGCAATGAGAAAGAGATCCTGAAGCATTGAAAAAGGGAAGCCCCCATCACCCTTCCCTTTGATTTTCCCTGACCACTGTTAATGTATGAGGCTTTTCACCACTGCACTTGATGTGGAACAATCTGTACTCACCAGCACCATCAGACAGGGCAGGCTTCTGAAATTAGGGGGTTATCTTAGACTGGATCATCTCAGAAGCTGTTTCATGGCAGTTCTAACGAGGTTGGAACTTATTTGACCATAAGCACCTTTGCTCAAAAACAAAAGGAGGAGGAAAATAAAGGTAGAATCAACAAAAAACAACTCCTAGGTACAACTTGGGATTTGGAAATTTTTGAGGAAGCACTGTGGCAAACACAGAGCCACAGCCCCCTCAGAGAGAGAAAATTCACTCATTCCCCTCTGAAGTCCCAAATCAAACTTGAGGCCGTTCATGCCAGAAGCTGAAATCTCATGTCTGGGCCCAGAGATTCTGCCCTTACTGTTTCCAGCCTTGATACACACAAGGGGTCCATAGCAGAAAGGAAACAGAAAGAAAAAAGGGAAGTTTGGGGAAGAATTAGAAGAGGCTCAGACGCCCTGTGTCCGGGTTTGGCGTAGGGTCCCTTGCCCTGGTCCCCACTCCCAATCTCCAAACGTGTGTGGTTAAACTGGAAGAACAACAAAGAGTGGAGACCAAAGTTTAAAGGCCAAGAATTGTTCCTGCATAAGGACCAGGTGGAGAGATGAGCACACTGCAGAATGGGATAACTGAAGTGGGATGTGACCAAGCCTCCAAAACCTGCAGTAGCACAGAAAAGTTCCCTGTTGGCCACAGGACCCAGGTGCGACACAACTTTACGGTGAAGGGGTAACACCACTCTTTATATCCTTAAGCCTTTGTTTAATCTCCGTAAATGAAGAGTTTGGGATCTTTAACATCTTCCTGGACAGTTTCATTGATTTCACTGTGACTTTTAGAATGACAAAGTGCTTAAGCACCCACATAAATGCCAGAGTCGGCGTGGGGTCTCAGAACTGTACTCATACAGCTTTGCCTCAGAGAGGAGTTGCACTGATGCCTGGAACTCTGTGGCCTCTTACAGGACAGGCTGTAGAGTTACACTGCAAAAAACAGATCCCAGAAGATTTGCATCTTCCTCATGGTGAGCAATGAAACACATCCTTCTGGGATGGATTCCTTTTTCCCCAAACCACCCTTTCCCAGGTGGCCAGGTAATGACTCTTGGTGCCAGGTTCATTAGAGGAACCTTTCAGGCGCTCAGGAATCAGATAAAGGCAGCCAAAGGATGCTCTGACCCTGTCTCACAGCCTGGGTGACCGTCAGCCCAAGGTCACATTCAAGCACCAAAAATTCCCATCTGCTGTTGATAGGAACACCTTCACCAGGCTTCCATTTCACTCCCTGCATAATTTAAGCAATACTGATTTGAGGCTAAAATAACCTGCTGATGGGTTTTATGGGATCTTGCTTTCCATCCAGAATTTAATAGAAACAGCTGCGTTTATAACTTGAAGAATGGCACTGAAGGATAACCAGCGCAACAGAAAGATGCCAGCACGTTTTCCAAACTCCCAAACAGCCTATCTGATAACAATAATAGTCGCCATAACAATAAAATATTATAATAGCTTGCAGAAAGCTTGCACAGTTGCATTAATTAATAATGCTGCTTTTGTCTATAAACCTCTCAAAATGCAGGTGGTTTAACAAGGAGAACCTCACCACAGTGTAACAAGATAAGTAGTAATAAGATCATTATTTTAAGAAGGTATTCATTTCCGTTTTCCCTACAGATAACAACATTTTGTTCGGAGTTTGTTAGCATAAGGATGTTCAGAATTAACTCTAGGTGCTCTGAAGGTTATTTAAGTCAACATAAAAGCAATATAACTTCTGAACTTTGGGCTGAAAAACAAACTGAGTCTTGGGAAATAGATGAAACTCTTCAACTTCACAAGAGAAGTCACAACAGAAACACAGATCAATCCACCAATCTTCAGAAGGAACACAACTGAATTATCTTGATTCCTGAAAACAGCTGAAGGAGCTTATTCCTTCTTTCAGATTTCAGAAAACAATGAAAATGAAGCAATTTATAATACAAGCACATTGCACAGTGCCATCTTAATCAGGAGCAACTGAAAATATCAGGGATGGAGTTTTTTGAAGACCTGTATTTTATCTCAAAAAGTTCTTAAGACACAAATGGGACAGGCAGGCATCTGGTGGTCAACAGGGAGCATCTAACATGGTTTTAATGGGATTAATTCATGCAAAGTGTAAAGAATTAGGTAAATACAGGTCTGGGGGGAAAAAAAAAAAAGTGTGTCAAATTTAAGAAATGTTAAAAAGGCATTTTGAAAGAGTGTAGCTAGTTCGCTTCAGATCTTTGCCAGACATGAGAATAAGAAAACAGCCAAGCCAGAGCTACTGCTCCCCTTGTGTTCCGTCTGCTGCCGACCTTGCTGTACTGGGCAAGAACCTTTGTTCTCACCCATTTCTGCTCCAAGGTTTTGCTTGCAGCCAGAGAATTTTGGCTCTGAGAAGGATGCCTGCCACCCTTCCTCTTTGCTCTGCTGTGCATGGCACGCAGTTGTCCACCCGAGCAGCGTGCTCTGCCCTCGCTGTCAGAGCTTTTGTTTCCAGGATAGGAAATCAGCGCTTGTTGCAGCACATGTATTTCTGTACCAGAAGCCTTGAAAAAACAAAGGACTCATTCACATGCAGAAGCCTCCAGCCTTGAAAAATGAGGAAATCAACAGAACTCGGCATCCGTCCGACCTCCCAGAAGAATTATTTCCCCCTGTGCCCACTGGGTTTTACATGATGCTCCTGAATGTCTTTAAAGAGGCTATTGAAATAACTATTTCCGAAATTCCTTTTATTTTCTAGCTGGACAATCTCTATAGGAGGCTTTTTATAAAGAGCAAAAATGTAATTACAGTGATTAATTTAAATAAACTCCAAACAATGCAGAATCTCATATGGTTTTCGCAGAGCCTTGGCATAAATGAATGCTTGATGGAGTGACACGCATTTCTCTGACTCCCTTGGTCACCTCAATTTCACTATTTTGGATAACGCATCGCTCAAGGAACGATTGTAGCATAGGATCTGAGAGGAGAGGCTCCAGAATTTCGAAGTGAGGAAGAAGTGGACGCAATCAGGAAGGAAAAGGAGGAAGATCGCTCGCTCCATTGCCAGCGCTGGGAAGCGCCCGTGCCGGTAGCCCTGGGCACACCTACAGCCAGCAGGCATAGGCTCACTCTCTGGTGCCACCCACACCCGAGAGACACTGACAGACGTGGTTAGAAATTGTGTTTGTGTGCTGGGAGTGCACTCACACATCCCAGCACCACCCAGGCACAGCCAGGGGTGTTTGCCGGCACATCCAGAGGTTGTGGGGGAACAGGAACGTCTTCCCAGACCATTGTACTCCATCCTGCTTTCTAAAGCAGGTTTCAGCCTCCACAGGGGTTTTGGACCTGCAGCTAAGCCCTTAGCCCTTCACTCATCCTCACCCAAGAAACTCCTACTGTACTGGAAACAGGAAGGCCTCAGGCTCTTCACCATAATTTCCCCACATGAATATGTCTTTTATTTTAACACCAGGCATTTGCTTCAATCCTTAAATCTGGAAGGTATTATTTACACTGAAAACCAGCATTTAGAGACTCTATTCACCTGATAATTTTTGGTAGAATATCCTTGACTAAAACAGCCTCAGCAATGTTTGGTACCAAGTAGAAAAATCTCCCCTCATCTTTAGTGAGTTAGGTCTGAGGTGTCCGTGGACCCTCTCTCCTTTTACAGCAGCTGGAGCTGTCAAATGAAAAACTTGGACACTGCAGAAGCAACTCAGAGAAGTTAAGGGAAGTATGAGCTTCATCCTTTTCCAGTGTGTACTAAAATGGGAAGATGAGGGACAGGAGCAACACCGGAGATGATGACAGCTCCAAGCAGGTCCTGACTGATGCCACACATCTGGGGGATGATGTTTTAGGGTCACGAGATATTGTTTATTAATTTACTGATGGGGGAAGCCTGATACGAATTGAAGTTGGGGAAAGTCGGCTTTTTCCACAAAGTGTACAAGAATGTGCTTCTGTTGTCATAATGATCAGCCTATTACCATATTTATATGAAATTCTTGCTCACTCTGGGATAATTAAGTAAATGGACTGGAAGATAAACCCGTCAATCAGAGTGGCACTGCAACCACTGTGCACCTTTCAGCTGGAAATTCATGAGCAGCAGCTGTCAAAGCGAGCCGTGCCTTGGCTGGGAGCTCCTGTGGGCCATGATCAGTCTGGGGAGGGCTGGGGCTCCAGGACCTCCCAGCAGAGCAGGATGGGGAGCCCTGGGCACAACAGGGCCAGGGGCTTGCTTGGAGTCAGGGAAGGGAGTACCCTGTGCACTCAGACCAAGTCGAATACGCTACAAATTCAGATCTGCAACTTTGTTTTCTGAAGTTGTTTGTCCCACCATGCAGCTGAGCTGTTGAGGGTGGGTTTGTGTCCATCAAATGGACTTGCAATGCTCAGCCAGGGGCTGCTCTGATAGACAGTGATGCAACCAGTCCTGCACGGGTAAATATCTACAAAGCACTCATGAAAACACAGCAGAGCTCTCTGTGACGAATCCCAGCTGAACCCATTACTGACTCCCTGGAAAGAAAACCTTACCATCTGCAACCCTAAACCCGCTTTCCTCCTCATACACGGAAGGCTGCTAGCACTCTTTTTTTTTTTTTTTCTCCTGGTGAATGGTTGATTTATAACTACTTATAGACTCACTCTGTGCCCTACTCTCAATTTACGCTGTTTGCTGAGTCATAAACATAAATCAGAGTTGTGGGTGGATCCCTGATTGTTATTAAAGCACCTTATGTTTCTCTAAGCCTCGCCAGAGGAAGCAGAAATTACTGGTAATACATTAAAGTTACAGTAGGTTGTTGGAGAATATAGCATGCCCCCAGATTATTGCCACAGATTGGTTGTCATGTTACTTTCTCATTGAATGGGGAAACAAATATATTGTAAGCATTAAAAAAAAAAAAAAAAGTTGACAATATACACTAGCAGATTATTTACTGTGAAAAGCCAGACACAGGGGATGCAACCTCAATCAGAAATTCTGGTTGTCAATAATTCAGTCAAATGTTCATATACATGATAAAGTTTTCTTTCATTCAAAGTTCCCAAAACATTGTGAATGCTCCAGATGAAGTCAAATAATGACAGAGGTGATTATGCAGTTTAATATTGATATACGAATCAACCCTCATTTTTAATCCCTGGCATCAAACTCAAGATGTGCAGAAAACAAACATGAAATGAGGAAGATAAAAGGATGCTGATTTAGGAAATTAGGGGGGGGGGAAAAAAAAAAAAAACACCCAACCCAAAAAGCAGCAGCAGCAGCAATTGCCACAATTCAAACAGCCTTACAAAGATTCCATCATTGCCATCTGGCTCCGCGGCTCTCAGGCTGCTTTGCTAACACTCAAGATAAACAAACATGTGGGCTGAGCTTTAGGGTGGCTGATCTTGGCCTTTCCAATAGTCAAAGGACTCAAAGTTTTGATCTGGAGTATCTGAGTCAAGAAAAGAAGTATCATTTTCCAGTCCTTGCATCACATCCTACTGGAGCAGGCTGCCAGCTACCAGCTGGGAAGGGGGAAGTCTGAGCACAAAGGAGAAAACTTAAAAAATCACCAGAATTATCAGTGTCATTCTGTCATGAATTTCTGCAATCAATACAGATATTCATGTCACTTCTCTTCATTCTTTAATTTCTATCTTTGCTCTATCTCACAGGGAAATGAGAATTTCTATGTTGGATTAAATCACGCAAAATCCCACCCTGCCTGAGTGTCTCAGTCTCATACACAGCACAGTCTGCAGCACATTTGCAGCCTGTATGTATTAAATGGGTTGGATTTCACAAGGACTAATAACTAAGGACTGATTAGAGATAGACACCTCTGAAAAGTCTACAGAGAGATTTGAACACGTGGACCCCGCACAAATAATCTGAACTCCCTCAAAATACTGACAGAAGAAAACCTCATTGCAACACAAAATACCATTATGCGATTTTATGTGAACAGTTGTTTAAATTCCTAAAGGATCTGAAAGCAAAATGTTTTTTCATTAAGAAGTGGAATAAAGTGAGATTTGCAGAGTTTCTGAAAAAACGGGACATCAGCCACACATTCATTCTTGGAGAAGCTACAGAGGAGAAAGAGAAAGACTTCAGGTCGGGACACAGAAAATCACTGGAGCTGGAGAGAGGAGAATGGAAAGACTGGCACCACTCATCTGAAAGGACTTGAATGGGAAATAAGAGATCTAGGAGGTCAAAGCACTGCCTGGCCCAGAGACCATCCATCGGGTGTGTCTTTGATCCAGTTCTGTAGCTCCAAAACCACTTCAAGTTCCACCAAACAATTTCCTACAAACGTGTGGGAGATGTCCACAGCAGTGGGATGTCCCAGCTTCTCCCTTCTCTGTCAGAGCATCTGCCCCCTCCATGGCATGGCCAGTGTGTCCCCATGACAGGGGACACTGCTGCCAGCTCCAGGGAGGGTCACTGGAGGGGAAGGGGACACACTGGGCAGCAGCTGATGGTCACCCCTGTGCCATGGGCTGGTGCAGGGGCACTGCCCTGGACACACGCTCAACAGTGAGATCCCCAGCTCAGCTGGCACTGTTAGGCTGCTCTGCTTGGACAAAGAACTGTAAAGCTTAGGAGGTGCGGGAGGATCTGTAGGTTATCTGTAATTTCTCCTCTTCATCCTTTAGACATCACAGAAATGGCAGAGAGCTAAGGACATGATCTGAAACAAATGCCATTTTAAAAGAATCAGACTGCTCTCCAGGCTGGAAGAGAGAGATAAAGGACACAGGCCGTGTTACAGCAAGTGTTTCTGGAGATGTCCCGCATTAGGGACTTTCTGTGCTCATCAAGGTTTTTGCCTGAGCCTCTCTGCACATCACAAGCACAGATCAGTGCAGTGTTACAAACAAATGGCCAGACTTCCTTTGTACTCCCAACAACTGATCAAGACAGAAAGGACAGCACACAAACACCCTGACACCTGGCACAGCACAAAGTTTGCAACCTGTTGTAGCAACACCTGCAATTAGAGCGAGCGGGAATCAGAAGAGAGCAGATCATTAGCGAGAAAGAAAAAGAACAGAGCTGAGGAGCTTCAGTCACGAAAAAAAAAAAAAGAAAAAAAAAGATTTTCTTTTCAGGAATATAAAGATGCAGTAATTTCTTTAGAAATCTTATACATCTTTGTGTACTTGCTTTGGATGCACTCTAGGACTATTGGGCAACAGCGCTGAGTCATGTTACTCGAGAAACCTGAGCTCCTGTTAAGCTCTGCAGAAGCAGCACAATCAACCTACAGCATCCTGTCGCCTTGCTCACAGAAAGCTTGGATCATCCTAATCAGCCACTAATGGCCAGTGATGGAAGAAAAAGAACGTTTATCCCATCTGAGAGATTGGCAAGGGAATGAATTTGCCTGAGCTCACAGAACCTACAAGAGGGCTGGGACTGGAGCACGCTGTGCATCTCTGCCGCAGGAACTACAGGAAAGTCCCCAGGCATGAAAACCTCGTGTACTTGTCCCCTGCCCACGTCTCGTGGGAAAGCCCCCAAGAGCTATTGCCATCTGTAGCAGCATGATGACAAGTGGTGCAGTGCCTGAAACGACACAGGGAACCACAGACATTTGGAAGGGATTCAGGTGAACATGGTGCTGCTTTGTGAAATGAATAATATGCCAGTGATTGATTTGTGAGGCTTGCTGCTGGGAAAGCTCTGGCTTCTTCTGGACACTGTGCAACCAGCCCTCATGATGGAAAGGCAGGTTTCAATCTGCTTGGCACTGACTTAAACTCCAGAGCTGAGGGTATAAAGAGAGACAATGTGGAATGCAAAGACCTGGTGACCTAATTCATTCTTACAGGCTGCGTTCAGCCATTTGATTCTGCTTTGCTATATACATCTCATGGGCTCTTTCCTACATACATCTCTCTTCTCCTCCTCCCTGCCAAGAAAGACAAGCTATTTAGACTTCCTATCTAGTGTGATGATATCATATTTATTTATAAATGTTCATCCTTAGAAGTAAAGGACAGAGATGATGTTGAGTGTTATGCGTTTGAATTCCTAGGCCAGGGTTTGTGCTGCAGCCTCAGGAGTTCAGCTGGCCCTTGCTTCCAGTTCCTTGGGATGGTGAGCCACAGGTGCTGGGAGAGCCATCCCTCGCCGGCTGCATCCACAAAGCCATCCTGCCTCCTGCAGCTCCAGCGATGGAGCGTTTCACCCCCAAGAGTTGTGATTATGAAATGTCACCGTGGAAACAGTTGGAATATAATATGTGCTTGCTTGCTTTCCCCCACCCTCCCCCCCTCCCACCAACCTCCTCACTTTCTGAAGTTATGTTTGCTGTGCAAGAAAAACCCTTCTTGCTGCCCTCCTCCTGCACCCAAATCTGCACAGGGGAGTGTGTGCACCTCACAGTCACCCCCCCAAAATATCCCTATTCATTAACAGCTCCTTGGTGCCTTGTAGCAAGGCAAAAACCTACCAAACTCAACTGGCTATTAGTGCAGCCACCAGGACTTCCTGCCTTCCTCTGTCAGATAATAACTTCTGTAAAATGGCATTTTAAAGAGGCTTTGAGCCAGTAGGATCCTGGTCTGCTGTTGCTATAACTGTCACTGCAAGAAAGCCTCTACAGGAAAGAATAATTCCCCATCACACACCTCTGCTGTCCCCTCTGCTCTGCTGTCCTGTTCCCATTAGTGCCATAATGAGCCTACAACCATGGACACACATCTTGGCTTGCTTTCTTGTGTCCCACCACCTAGAGGCAGGTCTTCAGATGATGAGTTCTTTGTGCTCTGCCTATGTTAATAAAGCACGATTTCCCCCTAATCACGATTTCTTCCACGATTCTCATCAGCATCACAAAAGGTCAGAGCTGTCCACCTGGGAGTGGAAAGGTCAGTTCACTTTGGATCTGACACGTGGTATCTCGTAGCTCCTGGAATATAATCAGCTCACTTCATATTTATTTTGTGTGACTGCAGCACTAGAAAAGGCGGGGGCTGTTCCAGAGAAATCTTCAGTCTCTTGTAAGGAATGTGCAAGCAACCCCAAGGGAAAATATGAACTCAAGAAAGCAGTACTGAACCGACCTCTCTCTCTGGCAGAGAATGCTGCTTTCATTCTCAAAAATCACATTGGGGATTTAGATACCCATTGGTATTTGTTAATTTTTATTTAGATGCCCACTGGTGTTTATTAATTTTAATTAATAGGAATTGTACATAAAAATCCCCCAGGCAGTTTTGATAATTTCAAGCAACAGGCCTTTGAGGACTGCAGAGATGGATTCACTTGGAGAGACCCTTTCCCATGCACCAGTCATTAGAAATGGTCCAGAGCTACTCTCCACAGTCGGGTGTACATGTACAACAAGGCAATGGGGGGAATCGATACATTTTCTAATTCTGGAGAAGGTTTGAGCTTCCACTGTGACGTTCATGCACACATTGTTTCCCTAGGAGCCTCACAGCCATGCTTGCACTGGCAGCCAGGTGATATGGTCAAGGGTGGGAAAGGAACACAAAAAGTGGCATTGGCCCTGGGAGAGGTGGGAAGCCAGGCAGGAGCTCCCCTTGCTGCTGACTTGGCCAGCCCTGAAGGCAGGCAGGGGACATGCCTTGCTGGCTTGACCAGCTGGAGTTTGTGACCTTGGTACCTCCTACAGGGCCCTGCAGGTAACTGTGAAAGATTCCTATTGGGAATGGGAGTTCTGAGAGTTCTCTGAGGCTGATGCTTTTCCATACAATGCACAGCTTCTATTTTTCCCTCCATGGCAGCTGATCTGTCAGCAGCATGGCGATGGGGATGCACCCTGGTGGTTCTCTTGCAAGACACAACCATCCCATGAAGAAGCTTGCAGTCATTGCTGTTCCCAGCCCCATGCACAGAGCAATGCAAGCTGGCCTGACAGCACTTCACCGTAAGATTAGCTCAAGGAAAAAAAAAGTAGATGTTTTGGCTGGCCTGTAGCTGTGTCTGCAACCTGCACACATTCCTTCAGCTGCTTTGCTCCTTTAATGACGGTCCAGGAGCAGGCATAGGAAATCCCTGAGACGAGCTAATGGACACCCCTCCTACCCTGGTCTCCAAATAAGCAACTCAAATTGGCAGCATCTCTCATCAGAATTGTTAATTCTCCACCGTGCGCCAGCCTCCCGTAACTCCCAGGCTCACCAGGTGGGGAAGAATCACACAGGCTCTCGGTTTAAATACTGCTCCTATTTCTATTCCTGACGTGCTTCCAATTACCTGCAAAAGTAACTGGATCTCTCCCTGCTCCTGGCCCTCCTCTCTGATCCCTGTGCTGGTAACACCTTCTGCAGCAGAACACCGTTCACCCAGCGAGGGCACCCAGGCAGCTCCAGGAGAGGAGCAGCTGGCCCGGGATCCAGCTGTGCTCAGAGCCTTGGCAGCAACAGGGATGGAAATGGAGCCCTGACAGCCAAGGCCAAGTGCCAACCTGCTGCCACCACAGGGGCACCCCAGCAGGGGGAGATGGAGAAATCCATTCCTGTCCTTCCTCCATTTGGCTCTCCTGAGCCTGGGGCTGCAGCTGGGATGGGAAGAGCCAGAGTGCAAAGGTATCCCTGGCAGTGAACAGTGCTCACCCTCTCCCCAGCTGTTACAGAGTCCCCAAAAAGCTACCCAGTAGGGCAAAGCCATATCCCCACGAAATATTTTTCACATGTCCCGTACCCTTTTTTGGAGAGGAATTCAGGATATCTGCTATTTTAACCCTGATAGGATTCAGATTTTCTCTTTCACTGACAGTGACAAATCACTCTGCCCCATTCTAGACCATTCTCATCCAACACCAAAGCAGTCTAGGTGACGGGAACCTGGCCCATTCATGCCTGGGCACCAGCTCACTATGAGGCACTCAGACAAGCCTGGAACCTTAGGCAAGGTGAGTTAGGAGTGGGAGGCTCAGCTACAGCACTGCTGCCCTCTCTTGATTCTACACTCATACCTCAGCCTGTCCATCAAAGCAGGGCACCCCACCCCATCCACTTCCACCCACAGTTTTCCTGCCTCAAGAGATGAGTCGACATCTGGTATTAGTGTGTATTCACTGGTTAACCTCGCTGTTTCAGGATTCAACTTCCAGAAAATATTATTTTGTACATTATTTTCCCCCCATGTTCATTTATCATTTCCCCCCTCAGATTATCTTGAACAGGAACGTGTCTTCAGAGCACACAGGGTCCTGGGTTTGGTACAGACGTTGCATCCAAACAACTTGACAATCCACAGTAAAAGGAGAGAAAGCACTTCAGGCAGTCATTTACACAAGGCCGTGTATCAGCTTAGTGTGAAAAGGCACAAATCTGCCTGTCTCCAACCTACAGCTCTGTGTTTTTCTCACAAGGGTCCTTTAAAACCACTTCAGGGTACAATAAACAAACAAGAAGTGTAATATCTTATGAGTCTCCATTTGCACTGTGAGTGGGGGTAAAGTGCTGCAAGACCTAAGACACGGCATTTTATGGAGTTGGTAAAAGAATAAAGATGCCTTTGACAGCAAATTGCAACCTTTCACTGAAAAATCCTCTCAGAAAATTGGTGTTTTCTGCCTGTCTACATTTCACAGAAAATAATTTTCTTCGTAGTGTTTCCTTTCTATAGATTCGGAAATCTGAAAACCCTCTGGCTAAAAATCTTTAAAAAAAGATGGGTGGGGAGGGGTTCAGACAAAAATATTTCATTTTCCGTTTTTGAGTGAAAAGTCAACAGCTTCGACAGCACGTCTACCACATGATCTTGCAGGCAGATTTGAGGTTCTCCATGAGATGCGCAAACAGAACTGGCATTATGGAGATCAGCACCAGTGTTTTCTCCTTCATGAGGCTTTGCTTTGTACAATGCTGTGGATTACAGCTTAAAATGAAGTCTACGCTGAAAAAAATAAAGCTCTTGGTCCCAAAATCCACAGGAACGAGGTTTTTAATCAAACCATGAAGGCAATGAGTGGTTTAGGCAGAAATGTGCAAGGCTGGATACAATCAGGGAGTGAGCATTACCTAGCAGGCATTTTTAAGAGTGGTAGGAGTGTGATTACACAATTCCCATCCCTCCTCCCGTGACTGAAATCCATCCCAAGGAATCCCTGCTCCATGGTGAGCTGGGTGGTCGGGCTGCTCCCCTCCATCCCCACCGCACACGGAGCACAGCAGCCCTCGTGGGGTGCAAAAAGCAGCATCAAAGCAGTCCTGTAACCATGACAACATTCAGGATCAAAAATACACACATTTCAACTCCTTGTAGTAAAAAGGAAATATCAATAAGGGATGGAAGCCACTTTCTGCGCATTTCCATGTTCCCCACAAGGAAGTCTTTGGGAAAATCCTGGCTCTTTGGTATATGAAAATAAAGGAGGCAGAGTCCACATCCAGTACTAACTGCTTCAGGGCTGGTTACTCCTCTACTCTTTTTTTCTAGTTCAAATAAAGTATCTGACTTTCTTCAGCTCCTTTGCATTTTAATGTTCATCTTAAAGCCTCAGATAGAAAAAGGAAAGTGGAAAAAACAACCTTTCTTTGCACCCCCCGCTTCCTGCTAAAGTGAAACGCTCTGTGTGAGGAGTGACAGTCATTTTCCTCAGAACACAATGCCTGTGATTTGAATGTCAGCCCTGCAAGCATGATTCCATGTGGGGATTCACTTTTTACATTCCCCAGCTGCAAAAGAAGTTGTACAGTTCCATCAGTTTGCCATGCTGATGCTAATGAACCCCTCCAAGTCGCTATGGCAACAAGGCTAATTAGAAATGGGCTAATGTTGGGGTTGATCCTTTCGAATTTCCCTAGTCTAGGCTGCAATGAGATGGTTAAAGGGTTAAAGGGCTCAGAACTTCCTGCTTTAAGGGGAAATATGAAAGAGAAGGGGCAGCTGTTGCTTCTTGTGAAATAGGAGCTGGATCTTTGAGCGTTTACACCCAATGTGCTTGCATGGACTCCGGCTGGTTTGGAGAACCATGCCAGAGTGCCAGAAGAGAGCTCTGCAGCCTGGGAGGAGCTTCCAGCTCAGTCATCTGAGCACAGCCACAGCACAGCCCATGGCTCCGGGATGCCCAGCATCAGCTTCATTTGAAAGATCAACAAATCACTCCGGAATAAAAACATCCTTTGTCTCCTGCTACCAATTCTCACAACAGTGAGAACCCTCACTGCGCAACTCCACAGGGAAAATACTTGTAAGAGAAGGGGAAAAAAGCACAGGGCTTCACTCAAATGCCTGTCAGCCTGGAAGGGCTTGGGAGGGGCTTTCAAAGAGCTTTGTTAGAGGGTCTTGTTGAGTGCTGCTGCTCTGTCTTCAGCAAGAGCAGCAGCATCACATCACACTCAAGGAGATGGCAGAGTTCTTAGGGCCTCTCATCGTCATTGCTGGCCGTGCATTAGTCAGGATCAGGAGAGCAGACAAGGGTGAAATGGGTAGAGAACAGAGAGTTAATCACTGTCGAGATGCCTTTAATGAACTTGTCCTGAACGAGGCTGACACAAAGTGAAAAGATTGAGACAAAATATTTGACCAGCCAATATCTTTTGCAGGTCTCTGCAGGTCTAATCCTCCTGCTGGGCTTTGCCAAGACTAACGCCGTGCCTCCAGCTTTGTGCAGGACCATGGCATGGCCGTGGGCAGGACCTGGTGCCGAAGCTGCCAAGTCACAAAACATTAAGATTTTTCATCAGCATTGCATAAGGATGCTGCAAAAGATAAATTCAGAACTGCTGGTGGCTGGAGCTAAATAAATAGAGACTTTGCACCTATTACTCCTATTCTTGTCAGGCTTTTAGACAAGATTCAAATTGTAGCACTGCCAGTTCTGTACTACTCTTTTGAAAAACTACAGAATGTGCTGAGGTCTGGTTTCCTTTTAAAACATATTTTAAAGAAGGAAAACAGTGAAATTACAGCTCATGTTTTCTATGAAGGTCCTGAAACTTAAGAAAAAGAAAATGCATAGTTTTTAAGTATTTCTTTTGAAAGGCAGAGATTGTTGTTTTATAACAGAACCTCTTTCATCAGGAGCAGAGCTATTATCACTATAAATGCCAGCAGAATTTCAGAGGAGTGGTAGCAAATGCATCAAAATACACATTTAAATCTCATTCTACCTCCAAACAGGGTCCATGCCAGGTTTCCACCCGATGGGAGAAGCAGCGAGTTGTTTTGGTCTGTGCTACAGGGACATGCACACCTACACTCTTCACACAGAGCTGCTGTGTCTGGAGTGGTTCTTCTACATTGTGTTCAATAAATTCATCTTTTTCTGACCAAGGAGAAACTGAGAGAGTTCCAGCACGTTAAAATTGGAACGAACAGAGATGGCTACTCCATAGTTTAGACAGAAATCAAAAAGCACTTTTATAAACTAAAATTACAAGTAAAATTTTAAGTGTAGCCACTGAATTGGCCTCAGGCATGAAAGTTGATCACAGACAGTCAAGCAAACACATCTGAAGGTGGCACCAGCCCTCAGCCAGATGATGATCATAGCCTTAATCTGTTGCAATGTGGACTGAAATGGATTCACTCACACCGCTGCTGGAGAAGGGCTAGAAGTGAGCACACAGTGACTTTTTATAGCAGAGCTGAAGGCACTGCAGCTCCTTGAAATGCTGTGAGCCCAGTGCTTGGCAGCACAAGCATCCACTGAGAGAGACAGAGCTTTATGTTCCAGTATGCTGCTCCACAGCACCTCAGCACCTCCAGTATGCACCTCCACAGCACTTTTCTCCCTTCCTTTCCCCCTCCTTTTCATTTTACACTGACATAGGAGCAGTGGCCGTCTCCTACAAAGAGCTCCACAAATCCTAGCAGCTTGGGCCTCTAGATGCTACTGTAATACAAATAATAAACAAAGCACCTGAGTTTCTTGGTGACACAGAAGCTTGAAACAGTGAGTTGAACCTAATTTCCCCGATTACAGAAATGTATTGCTTGAGGTATGGCTCTGTCCTCTTACTCCAGCAATGCTTTCCAATGCACTCCCCGGCAGTGGGAGAAGCCAGGCAGGCAAGACCTCTCCCACCATGAGCGATCAGCAAGATGCGTGCTGCTGCAGCTGGCAAATGTCAAGAGAAATTATTAAAAATCCAATGTCCTGAGCTCTGCCTGTTGCTCAATATCCTTTAGAGGTTATTGTTCTAGAGAGCCCTGCTGTGGCTGGATCTTTGGGATGTTCGATTCTCCTTGAGATGCAACAGGGTCTGTAGAAATTGTGAAGCCTTGAAGCTGCAGCTCAGGTCTGACAGGAACCTCTGCCCTCTTCGGTCCTCTCCACACCTGCTGACGCTGTGCAGGTCTTTCTGGAGTGGGATTTGTGCTGGACCTTTGAACTGCTGGTTCTTGCCACGGGGAACTCCAGGGAGAGGCTGCTGAGTGTGGGTGAGCACTGGACACAGGAGCAGAGCAGCAAACCTCAGATCTGCCTCCTGAACAGGAAACTCCTGAGCTCAAGCACTACCTTAACTTGTGGTTCCTCCTCTGTCTCCCCCATTTGTATCCAGGCAGGAGGAGAGGTTTCTGTGCCATGCAAGGCAGATCGCTAAGGTGGCTAAATCAAGGAATCAATCCTTTCCCACTGTCCAGAAAAAGCAAAGAGCAAATCAAACCTGTGGTCCAGACTGCCATAGCTGAAGTGTGATGCACAGTGTCAGGAAATGTAAATAAGTCTTTCCCTGTGTAAGAGAAAATTACAGGCAGACCCAACCAACCCCTTGAGTATTTCTACAGGCAGCAGCCCTGGCTCCTTTTGCATCCAAGGGGAACAGGAGGGTAACAAAAATTTTCCTCCTTGTGACCCTGCAGCATCCAAGGGTGGTGAGGAACAGAGAACAGCTCGGACATGGAGCAGCCTCAAGCACACTCCTGCCCTGCCTGCACAAAAGTTGGCCACAGAAGGGACAACCTGCTACCATCAAGTGCTATTTTGAGTCAGGGGGCACTTTCCTGGTAAAATAACCATAGATGCCCACTTTGTGCAGAATGAAATGTGAAGAAAGGTGAATTTAAAGCATAAGAAATTATTTTGCTATTAACAGTCAGCCTATTTTCAGGCTTAGGGGAAACTCCATCTCTGTAGTTACCTATGACTTAAGGGTTAAGAAAAATTTATCATAATGACATTTTGAAAGGGGATTTAAAATAGCCCTTCATTTTCTACTCCTCTCAACAGGCTATTTTGTTTCCTCCCTGGCAGGTATAGTTTGCATGTGAAATTGAAAACAGAATTGCTTTAAAAGGTAAAAATAATAAAAGGAGTTGCCAACCCTAAGCCACAGCACTCTGCCCTCTCGGGAACAGTGTGCCCCTGACAGGCTGTGCTCTCCCAGGGCCTCTTTCAGCTGATGTGCCTGTGTCTGCTCATTCCCCTCTGGTGTCTCCTCACCTTTGATGGGCTCAGAAGAGGCTCAGGTGTCATGGGACAAAGGTCTGATACCGGGGACAAGCAGCAGAACCTGAAGAACTGGAGAGTCTGATCTATTATTTCTAAAGAAAATGACAAGGAAACATCCCCAAGCCATGACTCCATCTCCTGCTGCCTCCAGGACGTGGCCTTTCTCCTTCAGGATGAGGTGGGATGTCCTGGCGATAGTTTTGCTGCCTGCAGTGCCTTGACAGCACCTCAGAGCCTTGGATGCTGTGCTCTGCAGAGCAAACCACATCTTAGCAAGGAACATATTTTAAACCCAGCAGCTCCTGCACTCCACCACAATGCCTGGCACTGGAACTGATCTTTGGAAAGGCACCCAGTATTTACCAAGAGATTCCTGGTGATGCAAACTGATTTGCTGTATGTCTGTGCTCACACCAGGCATATGGATATCAATATTCAGCCGCACGAGCTTCAGGAGCCAGCTCTGGCTGTGAAGACAAGAATTAAATGACAGGCTCTTCCACCTCAGCCCAACTGCACAGGACACGGGAATACTGGCACACAGAAGCTTGTTTTCAGTAAGCCGGAGCACAAATGACTGAAAAAGACTTTGACACACTGCTTTCCTAATGCTTTTGGTCGGGCATGTTTTAAAAAGTTGGCTCAGGGCTCCAGGCTCTCTTTCTCTCTCTGTCTGCCACTGGAATCAACAATTATAATCTCTCATGAGTCTGTTGCCATTAAAGATTAAAAAGGTTGATTTCGAAATCTATGGATTTCTTAAGGGAGCTGAGAGCAGAGACTGTGCTGGAGTTCCAGGCTGGTGCTGCTTGGGCTCTGTGCTGGATTTAGTGGCTGTTTTCTGCCCTGTCCAGTGCACAGAGAGACACAGCAACAGAGACACCTCACAGCCTGGCCATCCCTGCTGAGCTGTGGATGCAGGTGTTCTTTACACAAACCCAACCTCATCAGGTGTTTTTTCAGGAGGCAGATTCCCTCTGCCAGGGTTCCTTGTCTGCCGTCAGCCATGGGCCACTGGGTGAAAACTCACAAACTTGGTGCACGGGGAGTAAGAACCTCTTGGCCTGTCATCTGATTCTCTCCCTCTCACTGCTATGTTTGCCTTTGGGAAATCCACTGTGAGGCTCAGAAGGGTATTAAGCCATAACTAGGGGATATAATGTTGGCTTTGACTAATAAATTGTGTATTTTTTGGGTGTGTGATGCCATAACTTAGCCTGGGATCATAATTTTTTATAATTGCCTGTTAAGCAAACAAAGACAGCCAACAAAGGCTTTTTCTTCCCTGAAATTCCCTCTTTGCCTAAGAATATGTCCCATCCTCCAGAATTTATTTTGCACTCCTTGCAGCATAATGGGTCCATTTGGTACAATGCTGCATTAGCTAACAATCATTTATGCCAACATGTTACCCATTAGATTCCATGAAAATCTTGCAGCTGGTACAAATATCACCCTGAAACATCAATTCCCATCTCAGCATCTTGGTTCCCCCCCCCCCCCCCCCCCNNNNCCCCCTTCATGCTATGGATGAGCAAAGCGGGAAGGGGATGATCCAGAGGTTTCTGGGAGGAAGGTTCCTGTCATCTCTTGCCCTCCATGGGAAGCTTCCTTCCTTCAGAGAGGAGGAGACCTGGTACCATCTAAAGTCTTTTGGGTTGAGAGTTGCTGCTACAACTCTGCACCTACTCTGGCCCAGGGAACATTTTCAGGACTTGAAATTAAAATAGACCCTTTTTTTCCAATTTATTTTTGCTTCCACTCCCAATATGATGCAAACTCTTCCGTCCGTGCTCATACAACCCCATCTGCAGCAATAACAAACACAAGCAATGTCTCAGGACTTCAAACACTTCTGCTGAGTCCAAGCACATTTGTGGCACCAGTGTAAATCCACAGGACTAAAACCAGGGGAGCAGTCTTAATCCACATGCCATACAACCAAAAGTCCCCAGAAAATGGGAAAATTCGGATTTTGCAAATGGAAGATATGGAATGGCTGAAGGTGGGCTTCTATGAATATGTCAGTTTTAAGAGTATAATGCTAAAGAGATTTAAAAAACCCCATAACTCCTCCAAGAAACGAACACTTGGAAATGCAGCTCACAGTGTCTTTTAATATATTTTTTTCTAATAAACTCTGAAAGAATAAGCTAAAAATACCCTAAGGCTTTTTATGTATTCTTTTTCTATAAATTACCTACTGTTAAATGAAAAAAATTATTTGTGGCTTAAGAATGGAGTCACTGTCACAGGAAAGGACTGCATTAGAGATCATCTTCAAACTGAGGTCTGAAAGACCTAGCTGAAACAGAAAGGACAAAGAAAGGAAGAGAAAAGCTTTCAAACCAGATGTTCTCTTTGAAATCTCATGTTGATCTTCAAATTATCCCACTTTCATTCAGGAAATTGTAGAGGATTAGAGTGCACTTTGCTGAAGCTGGAAATTTTGCGAGAGCTTGCGTGGTACTGACAAGTCTTTTGAGGAGTAAAGCAGCCTCATCTTTTGTGTTTTAGCACTAAGGAGGAGCCTGGGCACTTTGCACCATTTCTGATGCACTCAGCGCCGGGCAGCTCCGTGTGCTGCCCACGGCGTTCAAACCGCCCTGCCTGGCACTGGGAATTGGAGCTCCTGGTCTCTGTCTGGCAGCCAGGGCAGCTTTGTAGACTGCACAGAAGGGCACCAACCAGGCAAACAACTGCACTGATCGAGTCTAAGTGATTTCACAGGGATTCTTCAAGGAGAAAACAGCTTTTTCTATGCCCCAGGTGATATTATTCAATGACATCCCAAAGACGCTATCAGTTTACTAGTTTGTCAGAAGGAGAGGAATTTTATTTATTTTTTTTTAATCATCAAAATAATGTTGTTTATTTTTAAGGTCACAATTTTGTATGGCTTACTACTGAAAAGTAGGTAGGCTTGAATTTCTAGATTAGGGCAGTAACACTGCATGAACCAATGTTTTGCAATAATGCTTCGTGAGGATTCCATTGGACTTCACAAGGCACCTATTGTTGATTAAATAGCAACTGATTTAAAAAGCATATTAAATGGGGACTTACGAGCAAATAAACAGCAATGTCATTTATAAAAAATTGTTACACAGTTGCCATGCCACATCCATTTTTGAATAATCAATTGTTACTTTTAAGATGTAATACCTGAATATGACAACTCCAGAACTGCTGATTTCAGAGTGCTGCCATTTCAACCACGGAAAACTTGCTATTATATGCATGAATCCTTGGGACTGTGTTGCAGGATTTTGTTGGTTTGTTGTTTACCACTGGTGAGGGAATAGGTTGCTGTAGGGGCTGATTAGGAGCTGCAGATCCTTTCTCCCATGTAATGACTCACAAAAGTTTTCAAACAAAGCCCACTGCAGTGGGAAGGCTGCTGACTGCGAGGTCCTGGATAGAAATCATTCACAATCCCACCCTCCGTAAGTCCCTTCAATTCACCTTGGCCTCCTCTGCAGCCAGAGAGGGAGGAAAGCTGAATGAGCAGAAAGACACAAACCTCTTCCACAACAGGATTTGGCTACAAGGGAGTTAAGAGGGCAGATGGGGCCGGTTCTGCTGAGAAGCAGCAGCAAAAAGCCAACTGTGCCCTGTTGGGTAGAGCCAAGGTCAGAACTGACATAGTGAGGCTGAGATCTGTCACACAGGGGAAACCAAAGAGTAGAAATTTCCCCGACATGGGAGTAAATAGGGGACAAAAATAGACAAATCAAGGACACTGCATGGAAAGTACGAGGTTTAAGTAAAGATAACACAAAGTGTGAATCAAAACTGTCTCATGATGAGCAGGAAGAGCTGAATGTGGAGACAAGGCCTTGACCTTGACTTAAGATGTGAGTAAATGTCTCTAAGAGCAGTAGAGGAGAGCCAGAAGAGTGATACAACTTGCTTTGTAAAATCCCAATTGCTTTATAAAACCACAAGCCTTGGAGCATGGGCATCCAAGAAGCCTAGCAAGGGAATTTGCTTCTATATTTTGCCTATGCAGGAACAAAGGATGAAATCATGTTTTGCCACCAACAGGCCTGCTAGTGTAACCTCAGTGACATTCCAGGCTCCAAAACAAACTCCAGAGGAAATTGTTCTTATAGTCACAAGCTTAACTGGAAAATGGGATGATACGCAACGTGAATTTACCAAGGATATCTCACACCAACCTAACCTGACACACTTCACCATTTCCCCAATACCAATTTCAGGTCTGGAGAGAAGAAAAAGGCTGACGTACAACTTCTTTGGACTTTGAGAAGTTAAAATGTAGTCAGATACCCACAGGGTTTAAGATTTTTCTTTAAATGCTTGCAGAATGCAAAGCTGCCTGCTGTACAGCAGAAACCTGTCAAATACTGATTTCCACTGCACATGTACCTATTTCTATAATAGATAACCCTGCAAATACAGGGAGGACGGAAGGTAGAAGCTCTGCTACTGGGCAATATGTTTTGGATCCATGCATTTGAAATGTATTCATTTATCGGACTTTCTTCTTGAACAGGCCAATGCTTTCTTTATCAGGGATTTATTAGGGCAGGCCTTTGATACATTTCTCAGACTTTTTCAACCAGCAAACCAAAAACCTTTACTGTTAATGGATTAGCCCCTTCCACTGTCCTGCTTTTCTGGCACTGTTTTTGGATTTACTGCTTTTCCTGGTGTTTTCCTTCATTTGGCTTTATATGGTGATACACAGGACAGCGAGGCTGGACCTTCTGTCCCCACCCCAGGAGCCCTTTGCAAGCCTGGCTGAGAACAGCCTTTCTCCCACTGCAGGGGGGACAGGGGACCAGATCTTTGATCTTCCAGCAGTGGCTGGTTCTGATCTGCCTCACGTTTATAAAAGGCCTTTCCCCACACAAAACTTCACTTTAACAGCCTGGCAGCAGTAAAATTTCAGGGGAAATGGGTGAGAATTACAACAACCGTCTGATTCCAGCAGCAGGTCAGCATGTACACAGGGGTTCACAGGCTCTGCCCCACTGCACACCGTGTTTGTGCTCGGAGGAGAATTTTGGAGCAAATACTTACATGAACAAATGCAGCAAATGCTCATTTCAGGGCCTGACACTGAGCAGGGCAGTGTTTACATGCAATAGATGGCAAAAGGGCATCAGATTTTTCCAGCCAACTTCTATTAATGCCATAACTTCTGCCCTGGTTATTGCACAGTACAGATCAGGATGGCTGCACTGAGCATCACGCGAGGACTCTCATCTCAAAGCTGGCTTGTCTTTGGTTTAGTGACAATTAGTACTGGCTGCTGCTGGAAATTATTTCTCAGTTAGCACCAGACAGTGGGCGCTCATGTGAGATTGGTGCCATCCACAGTGACCACAACAACAGCGAACCCGAGATAAAGTCAAGTTTGGTCTCTAATCCAAATGGGCCTTCCTTCTTTGTGGTTACTGCACTTCCCTGATCTTGCAGTAAAACCCTGCTTTACCTTGTAAGCTGAGAAGTGAAATTTTACCATATCTGAGCTGTACCACATCCCAGAGCTTCTAGAGGAAGATTAAATGCTGAATACTATCCACTGAACTTAGCCTACAGCTATTTGCATGATCACATAGCAGCCATGGTGTAAATTCCTGGAGAGGAGCTATAATGTGCAGCTCTAGATTTGGGCTATCACAGGGGCTCTGATCTGAAATCCCAGCTTATCCTCTAATCTGTTATTGCAGTGTTCATGAAGATACATTCACACTATCTTTCATCTGAAATAGGCCAAGACTTTCCACAAAATAATGTGTCCATTAGAGAAACAGGGTTACTTAAAGCACAACCAATGGTAACTGGTTCTTCACACAGCAGCCTTTTAACGATGCTGAGTAGCTGTACGTGAGGCTGAGGGACACAAGTTGCCACTTTACTTTAAAACATACAATGGATTGTCTCATTGAAGGGCTGTATAACCTAATATCTCATTTTTTAAATGGGCTGTAGAAGCCTGTCCGATGCTCTCGACAAAAGGGTTGTAACTCAGAGGACTGAGGAGGAGAAATGGAGTGGAAAGGTTGGGAAAACACAACATCAGCAAGGAATTTGCTATTGGCTTGTCTGTTCCTGAGTGGCACAGTGTGGAACTTGGGAGCGTAGAACCCTGGCAAAGATCTGTGCTTTTAGATTTTCCTTTTCTTGTTTAACCCCAAGAAAACAGACTTCCCAAGAACACAGAGCCCCGTGAGAGGCTCTCCAGCCCAAGTTTAAACCAAACCAAAAGAAGAACAACCAGGAGGCCAGGATGTCCACAGGCTCCCAAGCAGGAAGGGAAGAAAACAGGATCAACTGTGGGTAATGCAATCCCCAGCACAGTTCTGTCTTTGGCTCACAGGATCCCTGGTCCAGCTTCTTCCTCTCAATAACAAGTTCTAGAACTTTCAGTATCTGCCATCATTCTGTTTAGAGATGGAAAACTGGGGATTTTCAGAAGTGGCCATTTGGGGTTCACTGAAATGCAGTTACACGAAACCACCTGGAGTGTGATCTAGGCAGACATCATTTCCTCCTCATCTTCAGAACAAGGTAAAAAAACCAGGAAGGGAGATGGCAGCAATAGGAAAGGAAATGTCAAAGAAATCACCGACTGAAAAAAAGTACTTTTTTTCCCCTAGATTTGAATTTAGGAAGAAAGCATCATAAAGTTATTATGATTTGGGTATTATTTTCATAATTTACAGGAGAAACGAGATGGGAAGGGAAAGGTAATTAAAAACCTATTCTTTTTCAGCAGTTACTTTACAAAACATCTCAGCTACAGCCACTCACAGTGGGCTCTTATAGATTAAAAAACCCTATGTGAAAGGTGAAACAAATTGCAGCAATAATGCAGGCCCAGAAGGAATTTCAGAAAGAAAAAAATAAAAAAAGAAGAAAAGTGACACTTGAGAGCTTATGAAAGTAAAAGCTCACCCTAAATCCACGCAAGAGCCTGAACTGAAATTGCAGACATTATCCCATTTTGATTAAATGTTGTTGAGTTCAGATCCTATTTGTCACTAGTCAAATGAATCATGTTTGATAGAGGCCCACTGGGCTCAGAGAGGAGTTGTACAACCAGCAGCAAACACCGCCAGCTCCTCGGGCATTTTAAGAAATCTTTGTGTAAAACCTTGGTTTCTCCAGCCTGTAAGGAAAATTGAAATCTCTGAGGTCAAGATGCCAGCCTGAGATGTATGGTATAACTAATAATCCAGTTAATTCATTTAAAAAGAGAATAGATTGAAAAGTAATCATTGCAGTTACTTCCTAGATTCTTTGCTACTTGGGAAAAATTAGAACCAATTAGCTGCCCAGACATTTGCTGGCTAACCTCACTGATCTCCTGGGGCCAGCTCGAGCACAGTCAGAAAGGCTGTGTATCTTCTCTGAGGATAAAATCATATTTTGCTCAGTTCCTTTGCATCAGAGCCGCAGAGCAATGCCACGCGTTTGATGTTTTGTTCTCAGTTTATGGAGCTCCATCACTGCCTGTGCATCTGATCTGATATCTCATTCAGGGCATAGAGAAGGTCCCCAGCTCTTTGCATCAGCTTTTCACATGACTAAAATTGGTGAAAAGCTGTGTATCAGTCAATCACCAGTCACTCAGAGTTCACAAAATCCTTTATGATTGGATTTAGGAGGGGGCAAGCAGGGCTGTAACTCTGGAGGTTGCTCTTTTACTCCAGATCAGCCAAACCCCAGAGCAGAAGAGCAGTAAATATGAAACGATGAAGCACCGCAGACAGAGCAGCAGGCTTTGATGCAGCTCATTGTGGCCAGGGGAGAAAATGATGATAATTACAGCAGTGCCAGCTCCTGGGCTTAGAGATGCACAAGGATATTTGATGGTGATATAAGATGGATTCCTCTTCCATTTCCCACACTGCTGCCCTTGCCTCAAAGAGCTGGCTCTCAGTCAGCAAATGAAGTGCTCTTCTTCAGCCACTTGTCATTTCTTAGGTGGCAAAAGGCAGCACTTTGGCTGACAATGGGTCTGGAGTGGTGACTCAGCTGAAAAGTTCAGAGAAGAGGGAGAACTTTTAGACGGAATGTTCTCGTTCGCTGGGTGAGAACAAGAAGTGTTGGAAACCAGTGTTTTCAATCATTGAGAATGGCTGAAGGTCAAGGCATGTTTCTGGGAATCTCATTTAGATATGCTGTTATCAGGAGATTTTTAGACATGTTTTCTGATTTCATTTATTTTTCTTCTGGGTACCGGACAGAAGAAAGGGAAGTACAGATATCTGCCTAAAGCAAGGCATGTTTGGATAGACTAAAATAGACCTAAGTAATCTTTCAGTTACATTTCTGCAAATGTCCAGTCTCTGGCTAAGGTGAGACCTTGCATTCACCATGCTGCTACAAAGCAGTGTAACACAAATCCTGTGGATTTGGATTCCAGCACACCTCTGGGCTGTCAGCTACAAAACAAATTCAGACACAATGACAATTTCAGCTAACTTTGCTAACTAAGGTTTCAGTCCAAACTCCATTTAAATTACCCTTAGTGTTGCCAATAATCTGTATTTCCTACCCCTTATCATTATTCATTCTCTGAATTCGGTTTTTACTTTCCTGTCTTTCCCCCTGGCAAATGCTGCAGATACTCCCAGCTTGCAACAGAGCCATCTCTGAGAGTTTTTGGTTGCTTTGTTTGTACTTCCATCTATATATCCTTGTCTTTCTGCAGCACAAATTGCTCCTCAGAGTCATGCAGAAATGTACCTATTTCAGCCTGCCCTGTCCCAGCACAGCCAGCACCACGCAGCCCCTGTGAATCAGCAGAGATCAGTGCAGACCTTGCTATGGCAACACTTCGGGGGGCTATGAGGGAACTTCTGAGAGTCCATGCTGGCTCTCATATTGGCATTCAGGTCCCCTGGTGAACCTTTCAGTGACATTAAACGGCAATTATACATTAAAAGAGCCACATCCACCATGTTCTTTAAGAGTTTTGAGAGGATCAGAGGCAGCTGATTGCTTAAGGAACGCGTACTGCCTGGTACTTTCTGATTTTCTCATCCATGTCTTTAAATACAGCTGATATTTTTGTTTTCACCTAAATTTAAACATTCTCTGATCCATGAGCAGGAGACTCGCTTAAAAGCAGCCACAGACAGAACATTTTCTCAGGGATATGCCGTAGAAGCTAAAATATCTTTTCCAAATAGTTGTCTAATGAACAGAGATGCCAGATACACCAGCAAGGGAGATGCAATTAATGCGTAAAGCCAGTGAAAAGCAGTAGATGCTGCTTAGAGAGATCACAGTTCTGGTGGCCATATGACTTCCAGAAAAAGTTCAGCTCTTGACTATTACTGGTAAACATCTGCCTGCATCGATGGAGCAGAGGCTCTTACTCTGATAGCAGGGCACTTTGGTGATGTCTGCGAAAATCAGAATAAAGAGCATCTGGTTTGAAGTGGAGAAGGCTGATGCTAGAAACTTTGCTCTAGTCCTCTTGAGCTTTCCAGTTCATTTCTCTACTGGCTCAAGCAAGCCCAGAGCTGATATTTCTCAGAGCGTGCTGCAGGGCTTACAGTAATTTCCAAACTCTGTGTGTACTCTATATTCTTGGGTTAGGAATGGCTTCATGAGGGGTTTTTAAATCTTGGTACATACTAGATGCTGAGGTTATATAGCTGCAATAGCTGTACATTTTCACTTCACAAAATACCTGCAAGCTCACTGTCTGGCTGTAGACATAAAGCACTGAGTAGCAGTGTGAAGCAGAAGGACGTCCCTTTGGTAACCCCTTTACTCTCCTCCCTTGGCCTGAAATCAGCTTGGTTGCTGTTCTGGGGTAGGCGTAAGAGAAATGCCATCCAAAGAAGCAGAGCCAAGTGTTTGGTTTGGAAGCTCAGGCAGAACGTGGCACATCTGAGCTGTGTTGCTCTAATTACCAGCTTTGTTCCCTCAACTTATGTGCCTCTTGCAGCAAACAAATGATATGTCACTAATCATGCAGGCAGTGACAAGAGAGACCTGGTGCAGCTGTGCTCAGTGGTGTGGTAGATGCTGAATTCTCTCCTGAGGTTTGGATGTTATTTCTCCTGTTTTGGAGAGGACAGGAGCAGCTCTGATATTCCTCGGCGCGGACTCTTCTTTGATTATTATGTCTCAGGCAAGCGGCAGATGTGCCCTGCATTAGGGCTAATTAAGATCAATTAAATCATCCCAGTGTAAGCTGCAAAAGGAATAGACTGGAGAAGGGAACTGAGGGTGTCCTGAAGAGCAGAGGATCTGGCGGGTAAGGCAGAGGAGAAACGTGTGGAGCCGTTTTGCCACGTGTTGGATACGAGCGCTTGGGAGAGTATCACCGAGGTATCTGGGCACATTCTCCACTGCACTTCCTTCCCACACTCCCTCACACACCATTCCTCAATACCATCTGCCGGGTCCCCCACAGCTTGCCTCGCCACCAGCTGCTCAGCAGAAGGTAGGACGGCCCCAGGAATGAGGACACTGGGTCTCAGCCTGACCTTAATCAATGACTGCTCCTACTGAATCCCCAAATTTTCCCCCGTAAAATGGAGCTGGTGACGCGTTCACCCCATACTGCACCCCGAGCTGCACAGCAATTCCTCTCACAGGCATCTCTCAGGAGGTTTCGAGTGCTCCACACTACTCATGCAGTTGGAGTGGGAGAAGGTAAACACTCTGTGAGGAGGCAAAACCACACAGAGATGGGGGGAAAAGCTGGAATTTGAGTTCGTCTTACACAGCACAATAAATTATCAGGGATAAGAACCTCTGCCAGGTGCTAACACACTTGCTCCTGGTCTGTCAAGGAGGTTCCTGTGTATGGGCTCATTGCCTCTGCTTAAAAATAGACTGAGAGCCTCAGCAGTGCCACCCCTGACACTGCAATGTCACTTCTGGGTGTGAAGAGCCATCTTGGGTTTCCCCTGCAGCTTCTCTGAGCTATGTAGATAGACTTCATGATTTTGCTGACAGAAAATACCTAATCTGGATTGTGGGGCCTACACTGGTTTTGTTTGCACCCTCCCTGGCAAGAAACTCCCCCTTTAACATTCACATCAGCGCTTCTGTGTGAAGAAACTAAAATGCTCTTTCAGCCAGCTCTGTCTGCACCTACACTGAGAGCACCCTGGGAGCTTCCAGGCCGTCTGGAGGATCTCCATCTTTGCTGGTCTTTGTGAATAATCTGCAACACAAGCTCCTGTACCACCTCTTGGAATGGTCAGCAATCTGTAGAAGCAGGAGCTCCTATTAACACTTCTTTACAAGAACTGGCACTGTGATTCTTGGGCTGCAGGGCAGAATTTGACTGGACCACCCAGGTTGCTGATAGGAGGAACAGCCTGGTCAGAGAAAACACTTTTTTAAAATGGAGAGAAGTCCTGTAACTCACAGCTGCACTTGTCAGTGCTTTGCAACATATGGCTCAGGGCAAACGAGGAAAAGTTGGACAATTTTCTTTCCAGCCACTTGCTACGTGGTCAGTATCCCATTCTCCAGAGATCAGGTCATGAAACATTCATCACCAAAGCCAGAGCCTTCACTGCAGCGCTAAGCAAATGATGTGTCCTTGTCCACCCCGAGTTTTAACGGCCTGGCTCTCTGAGTGCTTGAGGTAGAACTCCCCTGGCCTAACTGAAGAGGTGAGTGCAGCTGACACAAGCACTGCCCAAGCTTTTTGCATAGCCTTATTGTTCCCTGAGCAATAACAAAAATAAAACAATAAATTGGCTTTATTTGGGAAGTTTTTAATTCCTCACAGCTGCCAGCAAATTGTTAAAAAAGCACCAATGTTAAGTGCAGAGTACAGATGGTGGGATAGGGACTGGCAGATTTTAATAACCATGAGTGAGGACACGTTGGGGCAGGATTGTAATTAATTTCCTTCTTTTTCCTGCCCTTTCAAACCTGCATTTGCAAGGCAGAAAATCCTCCCTGAAACCTTGCATGCTGCAGAGACAGGGCAATGCCAGGCTGAAGGGTTGTCTGTTGCTTCAGACCCCTACTTATCCCAGATTAATCTATGGGCCACTGAACCAGACAAGGGGTTCTGGGGGTTATGCAGGGCCTCAAAGAATTACTCACTCCTATGAGTGCCTTCTCCTTGCACTGAACAATATTTGGCAAGTGGACTTGCAGCATCTAAGGTAGTACATAGTTCTGCTGCCCCTTGTCTGATTTACCAGGCTTTTTCAATGGAATTCCTGGCCAGATATTCGAGTGCTTAGCACCCATGAGAGGACCTGAATTTTGAAAACACTCAAAGCCTGGCAGTTCCCTGCATGATGTTTCCAAAAACCTGCACACACCCCCTTCGCGTGCACCACCACACGCTTCGCTCCGTGTGCTCGAGTGTTGGATGGGATCTGCAGCTCAGAGTGGCACAAACACTGTTTGTTAATCAAGAAAAACAAATACTGGAAGGGAGTGATGGTACAGAATGAAAAAATTTAATCCAGCATTCTCTCTTCAGGGTGCAACTCTGGAAACCTGCACGTGAACCTACGCACGCTTCACACAGTGTCTCATCTTAAATGAAGATGGGAAGGAAGAATACAGCGAGTGCTGCATCCAGAGTGATAAAATGATTGCTCTGAAGAGCAACACATGGCACTTTTTGTTCCTGTACACCTAATCATCCACCTACGTGGGTTTTTCTTTTTTATGCACTCACCACTGAGTCCTCTGCTTGAACCCTTCTGCTGAAAAGTGATGGAGCACCAGGATGTCTCCTGCTCCCATTCAGCAGCTCTCTGTGGCAGGATGTGATCTTTGTTTCTGCAGATTCCAAACAGCTCTTTAAGCTGACTTTTTCTTGAAAAGGTACAATAGAACCTTCCACAAAAATATAATGTTCCAAATGAAAAGAAAAAAAAAATGTTTAGGTTTTAAATGAAAACACCCTTAACTCCCTGAGTCACTTCTTACTTCAAAATGGAAGATTAGTATTATGATTATGACAAAACAATCAGTTAAATTACTTTAACAGTAAAAAGGCACACTTGAACCAACTGAAGCAATTCACTCGTCTGTGTTCAATTAACCAGATTGTTAAAACAAAAAGAAAAAGAGGAAGTTTTTTTTTTTATTTTGTAAAGTTCATTTTGAAACATACTCACAAGGAGTTTGAATAAAGCTAACACCACCTACTCCAAAAGCAATCTGCATCCCAAGGAGTTGCTGCTCGCTTCGGTTTTGTTTGCTGCTTGTTTTTGCTTTTTAATGTCAGTAGGACAAATAATATATGCCTTGTATGCTCAGTGTATGTGGGGTTTTTTAAAAAGTGGTATTTGGTCTGTCAATGTGCTAAGAAAGCAAAAGTATTATCTTCTGCTATGCTGCAGTTCTATCATAGTACAAACAGGATTCTAGAGCCTTATATTTCCTGTCTCCATGTATGTCATAAGCATTAGTAGAGTTTATTCCCCCAACATCCTCAAGTGACAGAAAAATATTATCTTCATTTTACACTCGAGGAGCTAATGTCCACAGTAGACAGAGAGTTGCCTGAAATATCGATGGCAGTCTGACACAGACTCTCCAGATTGCTCTCTCCAAGCAGTATAAATAGTCAGAAATATTGCAAAAGCCAGTGAGTGGTGGAGTTAATTTCGTCCTTCGCAGGATAAAGCATCATGGAATTTGGCTTCTTCTGGCACTCCTTATGCTTAGGGATCCCCTGCTGTTCTCAAGACCAAAGAATCCAAGGACAGAACACCTGTAGTGCAAAGGCTGCAGAGGCAGTTTCGTCAGCCAGCACACACCCAGCACCATGCAGCTCTGTCTACATCACAACCAGTTCCTGCTAAGAGAGGAAATATTTGCCAAGACATTGGGATTATCTTGTGGCAACAGTGTCATGAGATTTTTAACTTCTGCCTGTCCAGTCAAGAGGGTTGAGCTGAAGGGATCTATATTTAACATCTCATCTAAGGACCGTCACCTTAATGAGAGGAGCAGCCCCCCCAGCTGCTGCTCTGCAGTGTCACCCTCGATCTGTGCCTCAGCCGTGATGCAGGACCAGCTCCTGATCCCCCAGCCCAGAGGCAACGGCACTACCAGTTCAAGGGAGCTGTTCTGTCTCTGCAATCACACTCCTGAAGGTGAAAGATTAAATATCTCAGGATTTTTTTTCCCCTTTTGGGAAACTGTGCTTTAATATGATCTGGAGATGCCAGTGATATATATGATCAAGGGTTCCTCACCTGCTGCTCTAGAAACATAATGTCCTCTAGACACACAAATTCAAAAGCTCAGCAAAGACCAGCCATTCAGGGAAAAGATCATCTGCCATGTTCATCCAGTCTGGGTCCCCAGATCATGCTGGAGCCTTTTGCATTCCACAAATCTGGGAGCTGCCGCGCTGCTGTCATTAGCTGCTGTTGTTCTTGTGCAGCCTGAGAACGGAGAGGCTGAAAATTTACCTTATTTACACCAAGCAGCAAACAAGCAAAGTAGCAGTGTAATCAATTATTTGGGCTGGAATGTGCCCCTGAGACTGATCCAGCCCTGCCACCACAGGCAAAGGAGCAGGTGATGAGGATGCTCGGTGTGAACAAGCTCCTGCAGTGTTGCTGGGGGAGGAAACCACTGTCTCACCAGGGCTTGAAGGATGCCAGCAGCACAGAGAGCAGCTTTCCTGCTGGAGAAATGCAGGACTGCAAGAAACAGGGGAGTTCATTTCCTTGAAAATCTGTGGAAGGAACTGGAGCTAGCTTAAAAAAAATAAGACTTGTTTTTTCCGTGCCCCAGAAGAAAACTACAAAGGGTACACCAATTGTCCTCCTTCAAAACCTTCTTGGAAGCTGCTCTGCATTGCACCAAGAATAGCTGGAGCCTGCAAGAGCAGATCTGAAGGACACGCCAGAGAAATGAGGAGCAAATGGCCACTCCAT
This sequence comes from Dasyornis broadbenti, assembly GCA_013397935.1. NCBI lineage: Eukaryota > Metazoa > Chordata > Aves > Passeriformes > Dasyornithidae > Dasyornis > Dasyornis broadbenti. The sequence continues at coordinate 1,238,770 of VZRN01000100.1, forward strand.
ATCTGGCTTTATGTGACCTTTAAACCCTTCATGGCACAACCATGAATACCCAGTTTCATCACAGTCATTTTTAGGCACTTCAGTGCCCTGATAGGACTATAGAGATACAGGTATGTACTTCAGAGAGCGGAGTGGCACCTCCAGTGGATTCGCTCCAGCTAGAAGAGCCTTTTCCCTGTGAATATCAATGGACTCACCGGAGGCTTTTTTGGATGGAGTCCTGGATGTTTTACTAATTTTTCAATCATAGAGGAAAGAAACAGCATCTCTGATAAAGAGCTGAGTTTCTTTTACTCCTCGCCACACTGCCAGAGCACTGTGAGGGAATCTGGTGAAACCAGGACAGTGAAGACCCGGCAAGCCAAATCCTTACAAAGACAATTCTTGCTACTGAGATGAACACAGCAACAGAACATATAAAATATGGGTTTAAAGAGGGTCACAAAAGAGAAACGTAGTCCAGAAGTGCACAGAAAGCTTGATGCATGAAGAAGGGGTGCCAGGGAGAATCTCCAAAGGCCTCAACAGAATCACTCCCTGATTACGGGAAGGAAAACTGTAAATAAAACAGAAGAGATTTTGTGCAAAGTGGTTGTGCCTCTCAGAGTGCCCACCATTTATAACACTGATTGTGTCATTAGTCACATCTCCAGCTCCGGATGATCAAATATGGATGTGTTTTGAAAGATGGGTTCAAAGAACATTGGTACATAAATCTCTCGGAAATGAAACACCCAGTGTTCTGGACAAAAAGGAACTCCCTCTCATCATGTCATTTTCTGGTTTTTAAGGTCATTAATAGATTCAGAGAGAAGACTTATGGCAAGGCATCTGGACTCTTCAAATGCTGCATTAATGGAAGACAAGTGCTGTACAAACCCTTTCCGACGCTCCATGAAGACAAAGCAATTTGTTTTCTTACTGTCAACCTTTATTAATATATTGAGTTTCAGTTAAAGAAGGTCATCAGGATGAAACAAAGAAATGAAGAAATGAGCAGAATGCATTTCTGCTGGCAAGAAAAGCAAGAAGCAAACTGTGAGGAAGGTTAGAAGTACTAAAAATATGCCAGAACAATGGATCATCCTTTCTCTGCAGTTGTCCTTCTTCCCCCCGCCCCCCCCAGCATTTGCAGCATCTTTATAGAAACTTATTTATCTCCTTCATTGCCTCTTTATACAACAGGAACACACATGGCCTTACTCAGCTAACAACCACACCATGAGGAACTGTAATCGTAACAAAATATAAAACTTCACTTAATAACTACAGAATTGTCTTGTCACCCAGAATATTGCCTCTGCTAGTTGACTCCTAGGTCACTGCTGCAAAGGCTGAATCACGGGATGGGGCAAATAACTCCCAAAATCACATGAAAATATATATATTTTGAAAAATAATTGAGTTTCAATATATGGCTCGTTTGTGGAGAAAAGTGAAATAACCAAAGGATATATAAACAAAAATAGATTCACGATCACTGGAAGCTCAGAGTACAGAGAAAGGCTTGTACAAGTCAATTAATTTCACAAATTTCCATCCCAGAAGATACTCAGTTTTGTTATGCTGCTCTGCCAGGTCAAATGACATTGATATTGAGTCAAGAAAGATTCAAAACACAAAATAAATTACTCTTCCTCCATTGACACCTTTAGAGCCTTTCCTGTTTAGTATTATTTTTCTTCAGATGTATTCCATTCCCCTTATTTTCTTCAGTACTCCTATTAAAATCTGTCTTTTGTAACGAAAAACAAACTCTTTTCAAGAGATGTTTTGTCCTTTCCAGAGCTTCTACGCCCACTATTTAGGCCTGTTCATGAGGGTCCAGGGAAGCTGTAAGAGCACAGCTCTTCAAAATGCAGTTATTACACAGAGGATGAATAATGGAGAGTAAAAGCTGTCTCCATGGCATCCAAGGGGCAAAAGGTACCTCACTAGTTTGTTATTCATAAATGCTGCTAACAAAGTACTATTATTATTATTATTTTTTTTTATATGCAAGCTTTTTCTGCCATGCCCCCAGGAGATTTGTCATTAGCAATCTTGATATCTTAATTATTGCACAGGCTTTTTCTGCCTTGGCTTCAGAGCTCTCAATAGGCATGGCTGAGTCCTTGGCTAGACAAGATTCTCAGAGACAAAATCCCAGAGTTTTCTCCGTCTTAGAAATGCAAGGATCTGGCCACTTGATCCTAGCATAAAGTCTGAAATTTTAATTGTGCCAAGAAGCTATTAATGATGAACTGAAAGACAGCTTAATCCCAACAGAAATATATGAAATTCATCTTATTTAGGGAAAATTTTTTCACATTATAAGCAATCATTTCACATCAATTTTCTCATGCTTTAGTGGTAAGGCCATTACTTTAACTGTAGCTCCATCAAGATTCCCTGTGTTCCTGTTGGGAGTTCCTGTGTCCATCACTGAACTGTAATTCTCAGAACTAACAGATTTGTCAGTCTTATGGTTGGCGAGAACTATGACAATTTTGGGTCTACTCTCCCATGTAATATCCCACAGACTGCCCCTGATGGTTCAGAAAATCAGGGAAGTGCTGCAGGAAGGCACCTCTGGAGGTGACCCAGCCTTCTAAAGCCAGACCATCACCAGCACCAGACTGACTGGGACAGTGTCTGGATGAGGCCTGAGAAGCTACAGCAAGTTACTCACAGCTTCTGAGTAAACAGCTCTGGTGCTGCAACAACCTCTAGCACATCAGTTTTGCCTGATGTCCTCCTCAACTGCAACCCACGCAGACCTGAGGAAGAATTCCCTTGTTTTGTTGAGTTTCCAGTTTCTCTTGGTTCAGTCCTCAAGCTTCTCCAATTCCCTCAAACTGTTGCTCTACTACTCGGCACATCAACCCTGTAATCCCATTTTTTTTTGTTGTTCACAAATTTCTCAAAGATGCCTTCTCCCCCTGTAAGTCGTTGTGTAAATGTTGAACACTGCTGGCTTCAATGTGACCCACAACGTCCTTTTTTTGATAGTTGCTGCAAACCAGGGGTTCAAGACACTGATTGCCACTCACAGCTTGAAAATTGGGCAGACTACTGAGCTTTAAGAGCCTGTTTGCACAGCCCATACACACCACTGTGTGATGGCAGACAAGTGATATAAAAGCTTTTTCCCGTATAACAATAGATATCTATGTTAGTTATTCATCTGCAATTGGAATTTCAAGGTTTTTCAAGAATATCGATATGTTGATATTGCCTTCCTCACAAGGGTGGAACGAGCTGCTCTGTGGACGTAATTACTCACAGTGATTAGAGAGGGTGCTCAGAAAATTTACAGCAACTGGAAAATGTTACAGAACTACTTAGGCCTTTGCCATAATCCTTCCATGTAATAAATAAAATAAACATGACCCTGCTTTTCAAGTCAATATTGTACAAAAGAGACTCGCCTAGACTTGTTTTCAGAGCCACTAAACATCATAACTGGTAAATAAATGAAAAAGAGTTTTCTCAGCTCTGTTCTTGGAGAAACACAGCTTAGATTTGATTTGCTGCTATTCATGAGGGTCACACTGTGCTCCTTTTTCATGCATATTTAAGTGGCTGTTAGCTTTTTGCAAAACATTCCACGAACCTGCAAATTTCATGAGTTTTTCCTGTAAGTGGATTATATTCTATTTCTCAATCAAGTCAGTGAAGGCTGCAGTGCCAGGGAGCTTTTTGCCTAACGCCTCATGGTCCAAGAGCTCTCAGACGCAGCGAAGCAGCAGGAACGTTCACTCTCTGTACATTTGTATCAATTAACTCTTGCAGAAAAGAGCTGACATTCACACACATTAATTGTTCATCACTTACAGTGGCTCTTCTGCTCTACAAACCCACCAGGGCTTCTTCAGTTTTGTTTTTTTTCCCCCAAAGCTTAGTAATGTGTGCAAGGTCAATTCCTCGAAAAACGGCACTCAGGAAAATGCATTTGTAGTGATAGTGGGATTAAAAAAAAAAAAAAAAAGGAAAATTAAAAAAAAAATCCATCCTCTGGGTTATTTTGCTCTCCAGAAGAAGAAAGCAGAAAGCTTTGGAGGCAGTGCCAAACAGGGATGCATGGGAAGCAGTGTTGGAAGGGCACCTGCTCTCCAAGGAAGGAAGGAGGGTCCCCCAGCGAGGGTGGTGATACATCAATGGGAAATTGCCTCCCTCACAGCCGGTGCCATTTAAATGTCTCGGATTTCCTGCCTCCTTGGTGGCTGGGGCCCTGCTGAGCTCATTGCCAAGTGCTGAAGGAATTCCATCCTGGGGAGTGGGAGGGAAATACCAAGGCTGGGAGAAGGAGGGTATCGCTCACTGCTGAGGGGAAGAGGCAGCTTCCTGATTCCTGCATCTCTGATCGGGTAATATGAGCTCATCAAGCAGGCTAAGGGCTCAAAAATCTGAGATTTAAATCATTCATACCCTAGGACCAGGAGAGGCTGAAGGGATATTGTCAGTGCAGAGAGAAAATAGGAGAAGATGGTGAGGACATTCGCCAAAACAAGGTGTCAGAAGGAAAAAGTCTTGCTTGTGCGGATGCCATTATTTGAGTAAGAATTCAGAGCTGGCATGCGTCCGTGTTAATCCTGTATTGGAGAAAGCCAGAGCTCTGGAAGAAACCCCTCAAGCTTTGAGCACTGAAGTAAGAGAGATGGATTCCCTGAGCTCCCAGGCCATGTACTGGGGGGGAATAAGCTGAAGAAGAAAGACATTAGTCGCCCTCCCAAATGAATCCCCCCTGTTCTCAAGCAGAAGGAAAAATCTTGTGGGAGAACCCCAGGAAAAGAAGTGCTGAGATGTAGAGAAGCCAGGAGCAGTTGGAGACATTCCGAAATGGTCTGGCAAGAATGGACAAAGTTACCAGGAATCTCTGAACCACAACGGCTTTGGCGCGTGGATTGTTATGCAACACCTTAGCGTGTGTAATAAGTTCTCTGTGAAATGACAGGCATTTGAACACTTCACAGCATCAAGGAATTTCCCTTCCTGGCCACGGGGTTCAGCCGCACACACACACTCTCATAAATCCAGCACGATTCCTGGAGCAGCCTCTCCAAATTTAAATCGAGTTCAAGCTTATTAGCACATGTTTATCACCTCCGATTACATCACCGGCACAACCATTTGCTTCTGGGATGCACAGCTTTGCCAGACAGAACCGCAGAAGGGTCATTGGGGCTGCTCAATTACTCCAAAGTGACAGCACTCGACTGCTTCAGCACAAAGCACACAAAAATCGTCCTCTCCTACCTTTTTCCCCTGACACCCCGTCCAGCAGCATTCCTGATTCATCGCATTGTAAATGCAATTTGGTTTGGATAAGTTTTAGTTCTCTGGCTCACTGAGAGGCTTAATTGCCTCTCGGCACAGTGGCCCTGGTTGCTTTGTCTCTCACTTTACACGGTGTAACAAATGCTGCCTTGATTCCTGCAATGAGTTTATGGCTACTGAGCTGTTCAGACAAACCCTCGTGCTGGTTTTTCTGGGAATATCCGAACTGGGGAGCAGTGCTGAGAGGTTTGTGGTGCCCATTGCATCACCCCCGGGACCTGACAGCAGAAGTGACTCATCCAGAGATGGGAGAGCTCCTATTTGTGGGCACCCACCGGAGTCACTGATGGGGCTCTGAATACTCCCATGCACATCAAGGAACATTCACTTAACTGCAGCTCTTAGCCGAATTCTGGCAATCTGCAGCTCAGCCACAAATGGAAGAATGATGTCTTTGCTTCCAAGAGCAGAAAACATCTGGGTGAGACAGCACCACTCACTCGAGCACAGAAGTGGGTGTTGTGAAGAGATCGGGGATTTGAACTTCCTCGTGTTGGATTGTGTAAGCAGGGGGAAAATGTCTCTGCTGTTTAATGATTATCACAGGTTTTAAAGTTAATTTGGAGAGCTCTGAAGAGTGAAAAGCCACTGTGTTTATCAATACAAATTGAACCCCAGTAAAACCCGTGGTCTAAGCCATGGGCCACATTCTGCACAGGTTTGATTGCTGTGCTGACTTTACCCCCTCCTTAGGTAGCAATCTATGGTGGGCAAAGCTCTCTTTACATACTGGGAAATTTTAAAAAACTTGATCTTGGGAACTATTATACTTCTGGCATCATTTGCTCCTTCTTCCTAGAAATTTCTGGTTGTGATAAGTCAATATTACAGTACCTGAACACCCTCCATAATTAATTTTTTCATCATGTTTGTCCTCTCTTGGGAAGAGAGAATACACTGAAATTACATGAGGTATTTTAAAGTCTTTATTTGTCTATTTTATGACTGCTTATTAAAGGCAAAGGCAGAGAATTGCATGCTGTGTTTGCCATTAAAACTGGTAAGGCTGGAGGTAGTTTATGGATCCCACTGTGGAGTGATTCTTGATTTCATCATGTTAGATGTCCCAGCAAAGCGCTGGCATCTGGTAAGAGTCAATAATGATCACATAAAAGCCACTGGGCTCTCCTATCCCAGGCTAAGTCATAAGTGGTTGGTCACTGGATCATGTTTTAAGATCTTCCCCTGACACAATTGTTGCTGCTCCACTGACATCAACTAAACTGGATTAGTTTACGCTGCTGGCGAATATGGCCCAATACATTGAAACTGGAACAAGTTAAAATATACTGAATTTCTTTTCTCTGCTAGAATGCATCAACTCCTACAACTCTAGGGAAGGGCTGTGAATTCCCCTTGGCTTACAGGAGGATTTCAGAGAAACGCTGACTAAAGCACAGAGATTTGCATCTCACATTGGCATGGGTCTGCCTTTTGTTTCCAGACAAGTGTACATTTAACAGTAGACACAAGGCAGGCAAAACCGTGCATTAAAATATGTGCCTTGCCTTTTGGTTCCATCATCTGACCTTATCATGTGACATAAATCCTACAGACAACTACTCTTAGCAAACAAGATTATTTACAGCAGAAAGTAATGTGTTGTGTAGTGCCAGGCTTAGAAATACAGAGCAAATTAGCAGCCTTTGAATGCTTCATTTATTTTATACATCTTAGGCTGGTCTCACCATCAGGAATAGGGGTAGACAGTTTGCATCTCTCCTTTTTGTTTTGTATTAAGAGACACAATGCCAACAGAAGGCAGAACTGGCTATTTATATCAGCTCCATCGGAAGTGGTGACAGGTATAATTACAGGGGAGAAATTACAGGGCTTATTTCAGTGGCATTTCTCCTGCTGTTCCAAAGAAGATAAAAGATTGAAAGTGCTCCTGACATATCTCCAAAGTAAAGATGCTTCAGTGCACTGTTCAGGTTATTTTCAGGTTGATTAAAGTCTACCTTCTCCAGTGCTCAGAAGGGAACAGGCTGAGTGGGGTTTGCCTGTTGGCTTGGTCACCTCCAGGACACCAATTCAAGTAAGCCTGGTGCTCTTTTTTTTCATTAGGTTGTCCACTTCCAGGCAGGAAAACTCTGTGCTAAACTCCCCGTTTGTCCTGCCAGTCTGCTTGCTCTGGCCTCCATCACTGTTATTTTGCCCGTCCCACACAAGATGTGGCTCTGTACTGAGCAGGAGCCTCGTGCCAAGCTGGTTTCTGCTAAAGCTTTACAGAATTGGCAGCTGGTTTTGGAGCTGCACCTGGTTTTGGCCAACTTCCCCAGCACAGGGATGGTGTTGTCCAGGATAAGAAGCATCCCTTGGGATCCACATGAAGTCAGCCAAAGCAGGTCAGACAAAGAGCCACCATTATCATTCCAGTGGCACTAGGACAGCAGAGGAGCTGGCAGCAGTGAGGGCAGAGCTGCAGGATGGGAGCAGAGAACTGGATGACACCAGAGCTCGCTGGTTCAGGGCTGCTCTGCAGCGATTTCAGCGTCCAGGAGAGCATCACTCCACAGCACTGAGACAGCTGCTCCCACAGCCGCTGCTCCAGAAACCTTTGTCAAGCGGCGCAGAATGCAAAAGGTGCCTGCTTTAAATTCAACAAAACCTTTACTCTTCCTCCCAGAAAACCAAGTACTGAGGAGAAGACATTTGAAAGGCTCTTAACAGCAAATCTAAAGAACAAGGAGCAAGAACAGAAAGCAACAACAGCTCAGTTGCTTCGCCTGGATGGGGTTGTTTGAAATAATGTTGTCCTGTTACCTAGCAACATGGAGCTTATTGCTGGGCAAGTTACAACCTCATTCATATTTGTCATAATTTGGTAATCAGACTTGATCATAAATAAGACTGAATACAATCAACTGACTTATGTTTGCAATTAGAATCCATCTAAATCAGAGAAGGACCTTAACAGCTCAGTCATCTGTTCTGGGTGATTTATTCCCATTCTGATACTTCCACTCGGATATTACCATATTGTCCGTTACCATGATCTCCAATTAGGGCTCTCAGCTTATTCTCCAGCAAGAGACACCTCTAACACAAATGAAGGGCAGTATTATACTCAACTCTGGCTAGATTCTGCTCTGTTTCCTTCTCCAGTTCAAGGTCTCCTGGGCAATTCACATCATTTAAGTGAAACATTCAGAATCCCCTTCCCACCTTGCATTTTTTAACCACGAGCATGAGAACTCCAGCTCTGTCACCAGTGCCAAGCACGGAGCTCACAGAAGTGACAGTGCTGAATTACCTCAATCAATGCCCAAATATTTCTGCTATGCAGCAGCTTCACTTGTGTCCCAAAAACGCTTTGGTGGCCCTTGGGTGTGATGCTTACACAGCAGCTCCCACAGCTGAGCTCTTACACACACACAGGACTCATCTGACAGCTGGCTGCTATCGCACAGCCTGGCAAACACAGCTGAGCAGGAAACTTCAAGGATCTCAGGCTGCTTAATCAAGAGTTAGGATTATTGGGAAGTAGTCTTCAAACACAGAAAAGGGAGCTGCGGAGAACTTGCCTCTTGCTGCCCACAGATGAAGCAAAATTTTAGAGGCAGTGTGCAAGACAAGGTACTGGGAGAGCAGAGCAGTGCTCGGGACCACAGGGCACAGGAGTGGCACTTGAGAAGGCTGGAAAACAGGACAGGAATTGACCCAGAGTGACACTCAGCTGCCCAAATCCACACCTGTTTACACATTGCATCCCCAGCCCACATCACTCTTTGAGAGCCAGTTTCCCTGAGCTGGGGGGCACGTGAGGAGAGTGGTCGGGTATGGCACAGCCAAGCTGCACAGCCAGGCACAGCCCCTGCCCCACAGACATCCCTGTGCCTGAGCTGCTGCAGCTCTGCCTGTTCCAGGGAACAACAATCCCTTTGCACCTTCCCTACGACCCCCTGCGCATCTAAACAAGAGATGAGTCTGGTCCTGTTACTCTCCACCTCTAGCTCTGGTCCTTTGGGTATTTTTTGATTACACAACAGAAATTTGTTCACATGAAAAAAATTTCAGAGGCGCTTCTCTGCAGTACAAGAGTGATTTACAAATCAGCAAATTTATCTATGTACCCCTTACGGTCTGAGCATCTTGCCTTGTTCTCCCAGCATGACTGCAGAAATGCTTAAATCTGAGAATTTCTTGTTCATGTATCACATTTGCAAATCTACAGATTTATTCCATTCAGTGCAGAGCATCCTCTCTGCTCCTTCCCCATGGAAGGGAAACCTTTGTCTAAACAGATGCAGTGGGGGATCATGCCATTAAATACTGGCCTGTGCACATACACAAGGAGAGGCTAAAAATGTGTATGAACTATTGAGGAAATGTGCTCAAAAGGAGCAGGAAACCCAGTGTAGGTTGTGCTGTCAGGTTTGGGCCTGGCTTCAGAGCAGGGCAATGCCAGAGCCACTGCTTGTCTGCCCTCATTGCTCCCTTCCAGTGGCAAAGATGTTCTCTAAATAATCCCATTTTTCTGGGGCAGCTTATTCTGCAGTGGGGGCTGGGAGTGGGGAGCAAAGTCTCTGCTCTGATCTCCCACACTCACACAAGGAATGGCCAGGAAGTTGTTCCCGTATGCTCTGCTGGCTTCAAATCACCCAGCACATCTTGGTTCCTTCCCTTCTTTTGATGCCTGGCTTGGATGAGCAAACTGTGCCTCCACAGCCTCCAAGATCTTCGCCCATGGCATCTCCTAACAGGAATGACCTGGCTCCTCTCTTCCTCCTCCTTTGGACTGGAATGAACTTGGCAGGCCCGACCAGAGCCTTTTCCACCTGTGCCTACCCAAATCAGTGTAAACAAGACATGTCAGAATACCTCACCTATGGAACAGTCACTCCCCCTTTTTTTGCTAACCTGAAATAAGTTCTCCCAGGCTGCATCCATCATACCCTGGTGCTTCCAGCTTGGGGAAACTGGAACTAACGCTGCTGAAAAGGCAAAAAGCCTAAACCTCCCCAGAATTAAACCAGCTTACCATAATTGATGGTGAGGTTTTATTCTTGTGACTTCAGACATGACACAGGAGCTAAATTTGTATGCATCACTGAGGTGCTGAGAAAGGAACAGACCACACGCTGAAAACAATCCACATTTGTGGTAACAGCAGCACAAGCAGCGTTCAGGCAGGTGTGACGTGGAGGGAGCCTGCTCAGAATATCTTTCCCCTCCTTTTGGATACTCTCGCTCAGCCCTTTGAAAGGCAGCAGCAAAGAGAGAAGCACGGCTTTCTATAACTGACTGCACATTCCTCCTGCTGGGAAAAGTATGATGCTGGGGAGCACGAGCAAAAGCTATCCTTCACTGCAGCACTTTCCAGGACCTGTTCCAAAGGATGCAAGGCTCCCTGAAGGCCATCACCATCCTCCTTGAGGGAACTTTGGCAACCTCCAACAACATAACTTGATTGGGAAGTAGACAGACTCTTTTCCAGGGATTGTGGGGTGTGTTTGTGAAGCCACCCTTTGATGGCAGAATGTTATGGGAAGGAGGAGAGGCTGTGCTGCTTTATCTTACAGGCGATGCTTTCCTCACCTGTGTCCTTGCATCTTTTCATAATAGTTTCTTTTTAGCTTGCAATTCTCTGGGGAGAAGCAGGACTGCAATCACTAATTTGTGGGTTTTTGGATTTGTTTTATGTTTTTTTTTTTTAATAATTTTGGTTTGTTTGTTTGTTTCTCTTTTTTCCCCTTGTTTTTATTTCTTGATTTTGTTTCCTTGTTTTATTTTGTTTGTTTTTTGTTTTGCTTGTTTTACTTTGTTTTGCTTTGTTTTAAACACATGAAATATTTATCTGTAGATCAGAAAGCATCATGGCAGGATCAGCATCCTGGGATCATTTCAGCCACTGTCCAGCTTTTCCATCTGGGCAAAGAGAAGCCTAAAGACCCAGATACTCAGTTGGACTAGGCTGAGAGCTGGAGAGCTGATGCTTGTCCTATTTCTGTCTGTGTAATCCTTAATGTCAGGCTCAAGTGTTGCAAATATCTGACTCTTAAGCCCATTTCCTCGCATTGTGCTCGTTACAGGCTTTAATTTACCAAACCCTGGACACTGATCTCCCTTGCCCTGTTACAGTCTGGCCTTCTGCACACACCAAATCAAAATCCCATCGCCACCTTCGTGATAGCTGAGCTTTTCCTTCAATGCTCCATCCTAAAACTCCATGCAGAACCTCAAAAGCAGTCTCAGCATCTGCTCATAAAAACAAAACTGCATTTTTAAGCCCTAAAATTGCGGAGCGGTGTCAACAAGACATGGCTCAGTTGAACTTTAGAGCTCAGAAGTCCAAAGATTAGGTATTATTAATGTGTGTTTAAAGCAATCTGACTCTCTCTGGAATTCTGACTCAGGAGCTCTGAACATCTGGCACATCGCTTTTGCTACAGAGCAAGTTGGCAGGCAGGTTTGTGCATCTCTAGGGCAAATCTGGGAGAGTTTGGAGCTAAAAGGAGAAGCCTTATTAACCAATAAAAGCAATCCCATCGTATTCCCTTCATTCCGGGGAATTCCAGTTATTAAACAAAAATTGGAGCTTTAAAGAACACTTAAGCTGCCCCCGGATGATCCGTCCGTAGGAAGTTTGAGAAGGTTTAGTAACTGAAGACATTAATTAAAAAGCAAGATTTTTGTCCCTCCATGGGAAGCAGCTGGCCCAGGCTGTGGAGGCATGGAAATGGCCAGAAGGGATGACAGATCTGACTGGCAGCAGACTGTCCACACCAGGCTTACACAGGGGCCGACTGGAGCCTCAAAATCTGAGTGGATTTGGGGAATTTTTACTTTTTAGGACAGAGAATTTAGAGGTAATTCTCCTGTTAGGAGAGGAGGACACTGTAGCCAGCTCATTCACAGCTCATTCTCCCCTCACAAACCCTGCAAAGAAAACATCTGGGGAAGCGCACAAAATTTAAGTGCTTTGATAAGCACTTAGTTGAATTTTTTTTGAAGGGTAACAGCTGACTGGTAACATTTGTTAAAGGCCGCTCTTGTGTCACTTCTGACAGGAGGATGGATGCACTACAGCTCTTTAGGTAACTTCAAAAATTTCCCCCCCATCAGCTCACTTTGTGCTACTTTGCTGTGCTAGTTAATTTTCTTTTGGTGGTGTTAATTATTGTACTGTCTGTTAAAAAGACATTTTTCACTACCCTTCAGTCCCACGAAGTGACAGCACATTGCTGCAGCAGGAACACTGAAGAGAAAACTGTTCCCCTTTCAAAAAAATTCATAGTGCTCTAAAAGAACAAGGGAAAAAGTCAATTTGTTATTCACGAGAGAACATATTTTGTTGTCCTGAATAAACAGAGCATCAGTACTCGGAGTCTGTCTGGAACAGCAGGGAGAGGGAACTCACAGAATAACAGATATTCGTGCACTGCTTTTAAAAAGAGAGCAGAGAGTGATGTGTCATGAATCTGAACAAAACTTTTTTTTGGTGTTTTTTTTTGGTTTTTAAAATAATCCTGAAAATTTTGGTTTGTGTTTGAATTTGGAAGTTTTGTAAAATACGGTCTTGCAACCCTGCAGTCAGAGCCGTGATGGGTGAGGTTAAAACTGGCTCTCCTGTTTTTGTTTTAATGCCCCAGCCTGAGAACTGCAAGGGCTCTGGAGCTGATTCATGTCCATCCCTGGGGCAGCAGCATCTGGAGGGGCACGGGGCAGATGGATCAGGGCGGGAACAGTTTCAAACACCGACTTTTATTCTGCTTCCACAAGCCTGCAGAGGCCTTAAATGACTTCTGCCTTGTCTAACCAGGCTGAGACAGGCAGAGGGGGCCAACTTGCTTCGTGTGAAAGGAAGAGTGACAAGCTGAGTCTGGATTGTCATAACCTGGATGAGGACAGGGGCAATCAATTCCTGGGTGGAAGTTGAAAGGTGCTAGAGCAGCAGATCCAAGCTCACCTGGCACTGCTCTATTATTGAAAAATACTTTAAAAATCAAAACAGAGTCACTTATGTTTGCAAAAAATTTCTTTTCTGTGCTGTTTAATAAAGGTATTTTTCCGATGGAGTGGAAGAAAATCACAGAGCTTACTTTTTACCATGCTGCTGACTAAGCCTTTACACATTTGAAAAGCAACATAAACACTTAGCTCCTATTGAAATTCTTATCCAAGCTGATCCAAATAATGCCTGTGACTTTGGTGGTTTATTTTTTTTAACCGTTATTCAAAATCTTCAGGGTTTGTTCTTTCTTTGTTTGTTTTAAAATGCAAGCTTGTTTGAATATACTTGCGGTGGCCAGAACAGAAGTGTGAAATCTGAATGCAAGGCCTGTTTTCACAGCTCCGTCGTACAGGTCCAACAGATACGAGTTTACAGCTGCACTGAGTGCTGCAGGTGGAGAAGGGCAATAATGGGCAGGAAATCAGAGCATATTGCAGAAGTCATTGTTGTGGTGGCACTGCACTCCTGCCATGATCACCACGTTTAATCTCTTTGCATAAGTCACCTGCCAGGTGGGCAGCATGACCTCCCTTCTGCATTTCATTGCTTACAACATGTGGGAAATACCAGATGAAGAATAAAATGATGCAATTTTGCTCCTCCTCTGATTTGCACATAACTCAGGCCTCAGCACTGAGGTCTCAGACAGCCTTGATTACAGTGAATTGTCATTGCGTTTGATATCTAAATACTCTCTCTAGCAGATTTGTTAAAAAAAAAAAAAAAAATCTGCACCTTGACATAGTAAGCTCCATGACTTTTACTACATGCCTGAATTCAGGAATATGGAAAAGGTCTTTGAGTATGAAGGAAGGCACTTTTTTTTTTTGGCCTTTATATACAGGAAATATTGTTAGATATCCAAATAACAAACCCTATGCACTTGCACAAACACGTGCTGCTGGAGAAATTGCTGCTACCACTGGCATACATAAACTAAAACAATGGATCTTCTTCCTTATGAAATGAGCTTAAATCAGTGCATTCTTCCTGCTAAACCAAATGCATACCAAGTAAATCCAATCCCTTGCCTCCTGCACTTAGTGATGTTGTCACTTACACAGAGAGCATTTCATTGCCTAAGCAGGGAACTTTATGAATAAAGACACATTTTAAACCCATCAACATATATTAAATGCAGCTAATATAAGTGTCACTTCTGCAGTGTGGAGCAGAAAATTCTTTTATTCCTAGAGACAGATACCATTTTGTCGTGCATTTGGAACAGCTGATGGCAATGAACTCCCCTAAACAGAAATGGGCCGAGAGCAAGTGCGTCAGGTAGATGCCATTACTAGGAGCAAAACACCAAAATTCACTGAACTGCTCTCAGCTCTGGGTTCTGTGACAGTTACAGGAGATGGGAAAATCGGTGGTAGTCTCTCACACAAATTTAAATAATAGGGACATTTAATAAATGCAACATACTTAAAAATCCATCAATAGCCCAGCCTTATTTCTGATAGTTGATTCAATTTATTCAGTGATGTCTTATTTTCTGCTTTCTGCATGTTGAATACTCTTTAGTAATATAAATGTTGAAAGCGTATGCCATCACTACAGCCTAAGGATGAGGGAGGTAAAACTGCTGGGATATTTATACCTTTTAATAAACCAAGTGATATGGTGGAAAAAATAAGCTGGCTTTCAGACATACAAGAGCTGTATCCATGATGCTCTGGGAGCACTGACTGCCCTTCCCACTCCATGTTTCTAATTTATTAGTATAATTGGGTCATACCTACAGCCATTTTTCTCAACTCAATTTATTTTTATCTGCACCAGAACAAATGAAGCGCTTGTTGAGCCTAAACCTTGTGCATCTTACAGGGTTATAATCACTGGTCTAAAGATGAATTCTTTTCTTAGGTGATGACTCTCTGCAAGAACAAAGCTTTTCAAGAGCACGCATTTATTTTCAGTTGTTTGGGGGAAGTTCTATTTTGACAATAGAAGAACAAAACTCCTGATGCCCACAGCAGCAAGTCTGCAAGGTGTGCAGTGAGCAGCACTTTTGTCATCAATCAAGCAATAGATTTAATGTTTAGGTGCACCTACCAACCTTGGTTTATATTAAATAAAAGGTCTTATCGCTTGGTGCTATTCCTTCTGACAGAAACAAATGATGCTACATTAATCTCTGCACTCTGTTCACATTTTCATGTTCCCTTTAACATGTTTACTTTAACAGCCCTTTAGCATTCACAATCAAGGAAATGTGCTGCTTTTCCTTAAAGGAAACCCTGAATCCAGAAACAGTTCTGCAGCAGGTGAACTCTTGTCTGATACTGTGACTGCAAAAAAACCTCAGCCTCCTTGCATGGCCTGGATCTCCTCGACAGCAACCCATAAATCCAGCTCCTCTCGAGATGTCCTGCTGGACTTAGCAGTGAGTTTAAAGAACCAAAACTGGACCACAAAGCAAACCACACTACACTGTGAGCAAAGAAGCAACACCGTCAGGCTGGGGCTGTCTGCACACAGCTGTGCACCAGGACTCAAACGTGCTCAGGATCTCAAGGGATGGAGTAAGGGCACAAGAGTACTGCAAAAAATTAGTATTGGATGAGGTTCTTATTCCCATCCATGTTTGCACCAAAACTCAATCCCTAATGGAAACCATTCCAGGTGTAAAATTATCTGTTCCCTTTCACTCCAGAAAAGGAGGCAATGCTTTATATGAGGATGCTTGCACCTTGATATATTTCCTACATAGAGGACTAATTTCATACTGGAACAGCTCTTTAGGGATGGGGGAAAGGGATGTTAAACCTTTGGACAGGAAGAGTTCTCTAGTCTTCACTCCATTTACCTCAGTTCATCTGCGAAAAGAAGTTAATAGCAACACAATTCCAAGAAGTGTTGAGAAAATTACATTAAAGACACTGTGGAAATCTGGTAGCTCTGATCTGCAAGGGGCTTCCCAATGTGCCTGGGAAATAGTACAAATCTCACTGTATTATTGCTTGCAAAATGAAAGCCTTGTCTGGAGGAGTCAGACTTTCCACAAGCTGATCAGGTAGTGAAGGAAGTTTTCACTATTTACACAAGTCTTAAGTCTTTGATAATTTTTGTTATTGACAATACACGGACTGCATTCCACTACAGGTAAGGGAGTGGGAATGAGCCTGTGCTAATTATGTTTTCCATTTCTGAAATTCATTAGAGCCCTGCTTGCTGAGCTGGTAGGAGCTGGGGATGTTCCAGCAGCAGGCACGAGTGGGGCTGGGTGAGCAGGGAGCTCCCTGCGGGGCTCTGTGTCCGTCCGTGCTGGTCCCAGCAGGAGCAGTGGGGCTGTTTCCAGCAGCAAACACAACCGGCCCTCTGTGGTGAGACACGGGGCACTTCAACACTTTGACCACGTTCCAGATACAGGCAAAGGGGGGAAAACAGGATATGCAGGAGACTGGCCTGTCACACCCTGGTTTTAAAAGCTGTAGCAGAAATTTGGTCATTTCATCCTTGAGCAAAAGCATGAAATTAACTCAGATCCTAACACCCCAAGCAGCCAGCTCCAGGATTTCAGGGAGATGTCAAAACTCTGTGACATGCACTGGCAAGGGGCTGCACTTGTACAAATATGCCTGTGGACAGCTGCTGGTGCGGACACAGGAGCAGGTTAGGCAAAGGTGAGATTCAGCCTAGAGCATGAAGCAAAACTGTGCCAGATGCTCTGAGCCAACTTGTCTCCAGTTTACATCCACAGTTTTGGCCTTTGCATCTGTTACAAAATTAATTCTCAGTGAATATCTGTGGGATCATTTCTACAGATCATATCTCTAAACTCTGTTGCCCCATCTTAGCAAGGCTCAATCCAAAGCTTGATTTGCTTCCATTAAAAGTCCTTACTCCATTCCTGTGATAATCAGTATAATAATTTGTGACATTATTAATCACAGCCATATGGAACAGAGGACGGAGGGGAAAACAAGCCACAGCAGCCTGCAAGTGGATTTGCAGTAAATTGTTTTCTTATGTAGAGATCCCCAAGATGCACTTTCTGATGTTATGACAAACAAAACAAAACCCTAAGTGAATTTAGCTTAAGCCAGGACAATTTTCTTCAAACTCTTGTGTATCTGTCCTCCTCCTGCCTCCTCACCTTTTTTCCTCTTACAAAGTCCTGATTGCATTTCAGTTATTCCTGTTTGCTGCCTGGTCCTGCAGCATCACCACACGAAGGCAGCTGTGAACACATTCCAGCCTGGAGATGGCTGATCCATTTAGCTCAGCTAGTCTGGGATAGCTTTGGCTGCCCTGATGGAAAGCTGATTTAGTTTGCAGCGTTTCTTTATACACTCTGCAGATGTTGTCACCTCATCGCTTGGCCCCTTTCCAGACTGTTGTTAAATAGTTTAAAAATCTCACCACTAAAATCCCCCACTGACCCTAGTATTGATCCCAGCTTCTAATCCATAGCATAACTTTGCCTCTCACCACATGCTTGTTTCCTGAGCAGCTACAGAAGTGCTTATTGATGTAGTGTGACACCAGCATCCGCCGAGCAGGAAAGAGCTCCAAGCAGAAGGAGTTTGGCACACACTGAGCCCTCACCCTAAGAGCTCTCGGGACAATTTTGCTCAGTCAATATACTGAATTTGCCTTTAATAGCATACATCTTTCTATACCAAAAAACAAACAAACAAAAGAAAAAGTCTTCTGCGTTAAGTTTAGCCAAAAGCTGGGGAAACCACCCTACTCGCTGAGCTCTCCCCCTGTGCTCACAGCCATGGCCTCGTACTGGTGTCTGCCTTGCACTCATGCCTTATTCATGTTTACCAAGTTCTTGCACTGACGTTTTGCCTTCCAACTTCAGCCCAGCTGGGTAAGAGGAAAGAGTTTTCCTTGCTCTAGTCCAGGTGAAATGTAGATTGAAAACATCACATCCTAAAACCGGCGATTCACCGAGGAATGCACGAGCCCTTGGCCCAGTTTTCACGAGGCTGCATGGGTCCGAAAGATGTAACGTCGCTGTTATGCCATGAGATATTTTGAAGCTGTTTCTGCAGTGCCTACAGCCATATTTCAGACTATTTTTTTTTTGCTTTCCAAGTTTAGAGATGTAGTCACTGTGCATCACACAGTGCAAATACAGTGGGTAATGAGTGAAGTTTTTAGTGCAGGTCTAACAAAAACTTACAGCCTATGCTGAATTCTGTTTCATGAAGTAATTATTGCAGAAGGTCAGATCTCTGAGAGGGAAACCTTTTTCATTAATTTTCACAGTGTTATTCAGGGCCTGCCAAATCCAGCAGGAATCCTTCCACTGATGGTAATAGGCTTTGGAGAAAGTCCTCGGTTACCACACTGGATATATTTGCTGAAGATTAATTTGAAAAATTCAGCAAATATTTAATTGATAATAACCATTTGTAATAAGAGGCAAATGACAATGCTCCCCCCACAGAAAGTATCAAAGTGTGACTGTATTATATTCATGATTAATAACACGCACACAGCTGGACTCAAACAACGTCAGCTTTACAGCTCTGCAGCGCTTGAGGATACAACAGATTTTCATTCAACATTTTGGCCAGGGCTGGGTTCAAATCTTGCGATTTCAGACACAAACTCTGTTTGTTATTTGGTGGGACACACCCCCCTCCTCCTCTCAGCTGGCACAGAGACTTCCAAGGCAACCAGCACTGACCCAGGTGAGAAATAGGGAAAGAACCTCTGAGAGCTGCAGAACCTGTGGGTGAATGGAGAAAGTTTCTCTGGAGAGAAGTGATACCAGTGCCTGCAGTCCTCAGGGCCAGGAGGTTATCACTGCTGCCATGACCCCACACTGTCACCAAAGTTCCGTGATCTTTTCCCCAAGTTCTGGTCACACAAAGTGAGGGGCTCTAACATCCACAAGGCAAAGGCTCAGGCTCAGGCTGTTCTAGCAGCTCATCAGGGAGTGTTTTGCAGTTAAAATGGGACAGAATCAGCTCTATGGAAGGGATTGCCCCCCACCCCCATGCTCCCCAGCCTTTTTTAAACACAGCAATAGGGATATTTTAACAGTTCAAAGAAAGATGAGAAGAAAGGAACAAAGGCTCTGTTCAGTGTTGTGGAGAAGGTCAGACTTCTGGTTCTAAAGTCCTTGCGAAAACAAAATGGGAAACAAATAGTTTCTCTCTTTTCTCCTTCCCCGAGGAGCCAAGTGCTCTGTTAGGTTATCCTTAGCCATTGTCATGAACTTTTTCATTTTCTGATGTAGTTGAAACTTAAGGAAAGAGTGGAAGAAATATGGAGCTGGAAGAGGCAACATTGCCAGAGGAGAAAGTAATAGCTCAGAAGAGAAATAGGTTCTCCTTGCAAGCTTGCCAGAAGTTACCAAAAGAAAAATCTATTCCAGAGCTTGGTTGCACAGATCTAACACCACTTGCTAATACAAATATTTAAGTGCTTTACAAGAAGATTAACATTCCTGTCTAGTCAAATAGCAATGGACCCAATCAGCTGCATCTTCAGCAGCCTCAGCTTTGGACATTAGAGAGGTATAAAGAAATATTTTCTGCATTTTTGAAATATTTGCAAGAAACTCTTTTAGAAAGCAGTTGTATCTACTCTTTATTGTACATAGTAGCTATTATCTCTAGGAGCAGCATTATTTATTTTATCACCAGCTGAAAAGTAACCTGAGTTTTAGTGACTGGGAAGTCACTGAGTCCTGGAAATGTTTAATGCATCCAAAATACTGTTCAACTAAATTTCCCCAGACACCCAGTGCAGTACCTTAAGTGGATTCTTTCTGTGGCTCTGGGATTTAGACACTTTCAGCTATAACACAAAAGTCTTTACAGTAATGACTTTTAAAAGCAGGGTTTTCTACCCTTAAAGAAGTTTCTTTGAGAATGTTTTTCTTCTTGCTTTCTATCTGTTAAAGGTTTTTCATCCATCCTATTAATCAGAAGGCTAAAAAGACTCAAAACCTATGGTGATCCAAGTGTCTTCTCAAAGTTTATTGCTTTCAATTTGTCTGCTCAAGGAGGGAGACAATTCCCTTTGCCTGCACAGCGCAAACAGATCACTCAGACTGTAAAACAAAATATGAAGATCCAAAGCTCAGCTTTTCTTCGATGCTCATTAATTTTTGAGTGGTTAGAAGGTCACCTGAGATTGAGCCTCAGTGTGATTTTAGACCTTGATTAGAAAATATTTTAAAGTTAAGCAGAAGCTGAGAAGAGTCAGAGAACTGACTGCAAAACACCTTTGAGCATGTATTCCTTGGAGAGGAAGCCATCTTTTTCTGTAACAGCAGACTGCTACCCCAATGGGACAGAACTTTGTGGAGCTCAGGATTATGGTAATATATGCACTTTTTAAAAAGTCTGGGAATAAGTTTGGCTCAACGCTGCAGAGCAAGAAGTCCCTACTGCTGGATGTTTGAACAGCGTTCGGTACCGTGGGGTCCCCAGTGTCCCATCCATACAAATGATACACGACAAAGGCTTCCCTAGAAATGCCAAGGCAGCACTGAGAGGCTGCCACACGCCTCAGGCTGTCACAGTTCAGTCGGAGCAGCTTCTGCTGCCTGCGGAATGGGGGGAGAGTCAGGTGTTGCATCATTTTTAGCCTCCTTGAATTCCACCACGGGAGCAAGCAGCTGTTACCTGCTGTGGGTCTGAAAGGGGCTTTTGAGCACAGGCTGGAACACACTCGGTAAGTAGAAGCTTTGACTCTGGTGTCATCCCACCATCCCACTGGAAGCAATGGGATAACAGCAACTGACCTCCTGTGGCAAAAATGACTGGAGGACCTCTCAGATCTGTCCCAGCCCTATTATTTAAGAATCTATTAGCTCGAGACTTTCATCTCCATCTAGCACCTCTTTCAAGTGTTAATGCATTTAAGGACAGATGAAGATGAATAAATCCAAGCTGTAGCTCAATAATTTGGGAGTCTACTAGTGGAGTGAGGGGTACACCTTCTCAGCAGTGAAAGGACATAGCCAAAAGACAACACGGGTGCCTTCTTTCTTCTCCTTTAATCCATTTTCCGACATTCAGTTTCCCCAGCTGCTGATACTGTAAAAATGTTGCTTGGCAACATGGTAACAGGGGGGGAAAAAAAAAAAATCTTCAAAAACATTAGGAGTTTTTGTCCTTAGAAATATGTACTAGTTCAGCACATCCAGCCTCCTACAGACCCATTTTAGAGAAGAGGCACAATGATTTCCTCCCATGAACTAGTTCCAGCAGCCTTTGAAGCAAAGCAGTCAATATGGGACAGGGGAAGGGGGGCCCTCAGATGCTGAAGGGGTGGGACAGACCCTCACATGGGAGTTGCAGGCAGTTTATGCCCATTTTCATTCCCCTGTTTACTTTTCCATTACTTTTCCACTCCCCATTATCAGATGCTCACTCACAGTGACGAAGCGGAGACACGCCCAATCTGCTTCCAAAAGTGCCAATCCTCAGAGAAGAGGGCAGGCTGCTGAAGACCTGGCAAACCCAAGGACTGAACTTTTCAAGAAAAATCTTTGGATCGGTCACACTTCTCTACTGCTGACCTCTTGTGAACAGCCACACAAGGGACTACCAGTTAATTACTGATATGAGTATCCACTGGAGTCAACGTTCCCAGAAAATGTGAAGCCCACAGAAAATAGACTTAAAGTTCATGGCTTTCCTCCCAGTCCTCTAGCACTGAAATTTGTTTTTGCACTGCACTTTTGACGTCCCCAGAGCTGTGTCTGCTTCATGCTGCCAAATTCTGGTTACACACATTTATCACCTATAAGCCAGGACACAGCTTTACATCAAGAGGAAATGTTCTGGCTTGTACCAAGCAAGAAGCAAGTGATGTAAGTTCTTGCAGACACAAAACAAGAACCAATATTTTTAAAGCAGGATCCCAAAACATATCTATCTTTATTTAGCTGGAGGTAAACAACAGTTGTTGTGATGGCAGCACAGGCTTTTCAGCACCGTGTGGCCCCATCTCCGTGGTTATTAATGCAGAGATAAGAAATCTAGATGGCGGGTCTCGTAAGAGCAGTGTCAAAAGGTCTGTCAAGTTTGAGTTGTGCCTACTGAGCCCCACAGTTACCTAAGCAGGAGGAAATACATTAGAAAGAACAGATTGAAAAAGTGGGAGATTCTAGAGTAAATATCATAAATATATACCCTATGTAAACAGGAATAAAACACTGAATTAATGCATATCTTTCTCTGATTAGAGAGTTATGTCGATCAGGAACAGCTCCTGAAATGAAAAGCCATTGAAAGGCAGCAAAGAATCTGGCCAAATCAATCCAGACTTGGGAAGTCTGAGCACTGTGTGGGGAAGGGAACATTCCTCTGAAAGACTGCTGGTAGTCTGCTAACTCAAACTCCTGCTGCAATGCCAATTTAATTAACACGCATAACTGCTCAGAGATCTCCAGGATTACTCAGTGGATTGGCAGCCTTTTCTCACTGCTAATTGTGTTACTTCACAGCGAAGAACGAGAGGGAGATGAATGAGTACAGTGGCGCCATCTTTTCCTGCTGAAGAAGATCACACTCAGTAATTTGACTTTGACATACTGTCTTGTTTTTGCACGTTTAGCCCATATAAATAAACATGGGAGAGCTACTGCAAGCTAATGAACTGGATGGCAGCAAAATGAAGTCCTCCGGTGGCTGCTCACGGCACAGCGACTTGGCAGCACTTGGTGGCAAATCCACCCAGCACAGCAAAGATCAGTTCACCTTCCAAATCACCACCCAGCCAGCGCCATCCCTGTCCATGTCTGGACAAGATCCTTGTGTCTAAACACTCCCCAGAGGCTCTGATTAAACAGAAAGTCTCCCTGGCTGAATGGCTGCCTTGCAAACTCTTTTCATGTTTGAGCAGCGCTTCCTGACAGAAGGGGACAGAAATACGATGGCGATATCGCTGGTGTGGACGCAGCCTGAGGTTGAAGCAAACAGAACTCGTGAAGCTTTAGGGATGACACTCCTCCTAAAGAGCCCGAGACTCCCAGATTAGCTCATCTGTTTACACTGAGGCTGGAGCATCCAGGAGGGAGACGCTCAGCAGGATAAAAAGGCACTGAATGTTTTGGGTCCTTGGAGTCCTGCTGCCTTGAGAAGAGGCCTCCAGCTATGCCAAGGGACAAGCTTGCAGTTTTTTTGACTGTGGAGAATTCGAATTTGGAATCGAGGGCAGCCTTAGGGCTCCTCTGCAAGCACAGTCTAAATATAAACCTGCACCTATGAATTCACTGGAAGCTTCAACGCTGGTTTCAACTTTAAATGTCAATGCAAGATTAAATATTAAAGTTAGCAGTGATAGTGTATACCTCTTGAAGATAAACATCTAGAGCATCCAATTCCTTCAATTAAATTGCCATGGTAATTAGCTTCTGGACTTTTGCATAAGGGGCAAAGGGGAGCTGAAGGAAGCCACGAAGCCACTGCTCTCTCCATCTCTCTGGCACCCT
The DNA here is from genome assembly GCA_013397935.1 of Dasyornis broadbenti. Taxonomy (NCBI): domain Eukaryota; kingdom Metazoa; phylum Chordata; class Aves; order Passeriformes; family Dasyornithidae; genus Dasyornis; species Dasyornis broadbenti. Next base: position 1,262,463 of record VZRN01000100.1, read on the forward strand.
GAGGCATTCACCACTCCTCAGAGACACGAGGTTACCCCATTTCCCTGGTGAAAATGTACTTGGGACCCTCCTACTGTGGGACTGCCTTAGACCCAATCGCTATTTCACAAACTGAAGTACGGATCAGCCACAAAAATACATCAAGCAGATCCATCCCCCATAAGCTCAGTATTTGTATTGAAAATATTGGTATAGACAACCCTGGGTTTTAATCCCAGCATGAAAGACAAATTCACATTTCAGTACAAAACTGAAAGCTCTTACTCAAGTCAAACTCAGGACTTTCCTGTGAACCCTAAAAGGCCCTCGCACAAATTGTGCTTTTAATCTAACCAGCTCTAAAGGATTTTTCCAGGTTCCTCATGCATTCAAAGAGGAAAAAGCATCACTAGGCATTTAGGAGAGGACCAAACCAGGATAATGCACCAGTGCCCAAGGGGAAGGTGTTTTCTCCCTGACAGAACATTTGTAAACTCAAACCAACCTCTGCAGCAAAGCAACACTAGGACAGGGAGGGGGAATGCAGTAGAAATTAAAATGCTCCTAATTGCTACATAGCATCACATATTTATAATTAATTCCTCTTGACCAAACCCACTGACATCCATGGTTTCAGCTGCATTATCTGGAAACAACAATAATGTACAGGTAAGTGAGGTCTGATTTGATCTGTACAACCTACAGGACCATTTCAACGTTTGCATTACAGCAAACTGAGAAAGTCTAAGCTGAAATCATCAAGCAAAGTGGTCTGTGCTTTAGAGCTCCACTGCTGAGCAGAGAAACTACACTAAAAAACCCAGTTCCAAAAAGCTCAAGTTTTCAGCCTTTTATTCCCCGTGGGAATTAGCTGATGAAATTGCTCAGTGTTTTATTCTTCAGTTATTAGTCCCAGTGAATGAGAAATAATTCCTTTTTGTTTCTTCCTCTTTCCATAATGTAAAGCTTGGCAGCGCTATAGGAACTTTAGCACAAAAAATGAGCAAGGCACTTTGATGTTCCAGAGGAGGGAAAGAGCCACGCAAAGACACAGACTCAAAGTTGTTTTAAATGTGAATTTTGCAATTTGCACAGAGGCAAGGAGGAAGTCTTCCCCTCTTCCCCAGAGAAAGAGGGGACTGCAACTTGTGTTGCATTGTGGTCACCCATAGCAGAGCAAATTTGGCCTGTTAAGTAACAAAAATTCACAGACAACTTGTGGTTTTTTTAAGAGGCTGAATTTGTATATTCTGCTATTAAAAATTAAAACTTCAGACTCTAACAAACTCTGACTTAACTCAGTCTTGCTTCCTTATTATCCACTGCTCACTCCTTACAACGCATTTCCAGCATGTCAACCCTCCAGTTGTGCCAGTATTACTGAAGGAATCATGCTGAAGGAATTTCACAGATTAGGAACGAATAGAAAATATAACACCAACTCCACGGCCCCAAGGCTGCCAGAGTTAATTAAGGAAGCATTTGGACACATGAGATTCTTGGGGTTGTCCTGTGCAGGGCAGGAGTTGGATTTGAGTGATCCTTGTGGGTCCCTTCCAACTCAGGATATTCTGTGATTCTTTTCCCTTTGAAAGTCAGACTCCTTTTTCTGGTTCCCAGTGGTGCTGCACAAACATTTGTCACACCCGAGCTCCCAGGACGTATCCCCAGCTAAACACTGACATGGTAGGAGAAAACCATGCGAGGGATAACACTTTAGATGCTTTGTCTGAAAAATCCATTTTTATCAGAGGACTTGCGTTCATATCTTTGATGCAAGATCGCTTCCAAGAACTCTGGAATTGCTTGGAGTAAGTCACCTATTCAGTGTTAGACTTACAAACACCCCGTGTACCCAATTATACTCATTCACATCCCATTTTTACTAGAAATGTTTGACCTTAGAACACTACTTTTCCTCATTACTAGCTGCAGAATTGTCCTTTTATTCCTTTTTTTAGATAGAAAGTTCGCTTTTCAAAGTCTCACCATTCAAAAATGTACAGGTAGCAGAGAAACCAACTTAGACATCTGTTTTGAAGCTATGAAAGGCGATTGCTCTACCTCATGATAGTCTGGGCATAATATATTATATACAACTGAAGATTTTTCTGAAGACAGAAGAAAAGCCTAAGAATGAGTAACTTTGAGGATACTCTGTTAAGTGCATCATCTTTACATCCTAGTCATCAAGAGACTCTCCCATCAATTTCAGTCCCACTAATGGATGCTATTAAAACATTCATAACAGGGTGCATTCACCACAAATAACTGCAAAAACAGTGGTCTGTGTTTAAAGGTTTACATACGCTGTTGAGCAGACAAAATACGGAGTGGTGACTAACCTGTATGCTTAATGACACATATCATCCGATCATCGGGATATTCATTTTCCTGGGCTCATCTGAATAAACCAAGGATATCTCTGGGCTGCCATCTGCTTTGATTCTTATTTTGTTGTTGCTGTTCAACCATGGCACACAAATAGAAACACTCCCAGTGTAGCACAGAAGTCTTGATGTGGTTTCAGAGACACATTTCACAATGAAGCACACAAGAAAAGTATCCCATGTGGTGTCAGAGTATAGATTATGGCAACTTAAGGCACGGCACTGGTGAGCTTGAGCTCCTTTTCTGTCTCTGTCTGCTGGGGCAAGACTTCACTGCAAGAGGAAAGAAAGTAGGAAAAACAAAAGAAATCTTGTCAGAGGCCAAAATTGCAGACTCGTTGTAAACAGTTCTAATTTGAAAATATTTTTGAACACATTTCCTTTTACTTACTGTCTATCCTGTGGCACAAGTTTCCTTTGGGAAGCTCTGGGGCTTTTAGTTCACCAACCTACCCACAAAGCCCACATGAAACCCGGCAGAGATCAGTCTCCAACCTCCACGGAAGGGCATGCAAAAAACACTTTGCCTAAATAATGCTGAGAAGGGGGGGAAAAAAATGCTTCCAGGAGTTCTGAGAAAGCACTTATGCAAAGCAGGCATTGAGAAACCCTGTGTCTGCTAATGCTCTAACGACAAGGAGCAGATTATAGCTGTAGATAAAACCCTCTTGCCAATTGCTGGTGACAGCAGCCAGGGCCAAGTTCAAATAGCCAGAGGGAAATGAACAGTGCCATTAAACGGAACCTGGGGAGGATTCCAGAGAACGCTGGATTATTTTCCAAGTACCCTGCATGAGGTGATTCCCATTTTCAAAGCAGGGAATCAAGGTCCAAAATGAGCAAAGCTCAGGAAAAGAGTTGGTAGAGCATCAGCTCAAGGCAAGATATTTGTCATATTTGCATGTCCCAAGTCCCCAGCAACCATTCCGAGTTTCCATTTCCCAGGTTAAGCACATCACTCCCTCCAGAGTCACCGACTAAACCCCACAGCTCAGGCACAGTGGGGAGCCCAGAACAGTCCTCAGGCCGTTCCTCTACATAAACTCAAAGTAACAAATTTGCCTGGAGAATCCATTGCCCACATCAGTTAACGCCAATTCCACCTCAGTTATTCAGAGAGCATTGAAGAAAAATGTGACACACAGGAAAGAGCCCTCTTAAGCTGTCGATTCACTGCCATCCATCAAGAATTGCACTCTGTGGCATCACCTGGAAGAACAGCTCAGCATCACAGAAACCTCAGTGGGAAGATCCCACCCGGAGCTCAGGGAAGCAAGACCTGTTCAAACTTGGATGCTCTTCTCCAGCTCCTCATTTCTGCGAGAGAATTTCCATTCTCGACTCCGCTAATGGAATAACTTTTCAGCCGGGTCTGATTTGTGCCAGCTTGAAGAGTTACATGGAGGAGAGTTTTGTATCAAGTAGAGCCATAACAGCTTTGTCAAAGTTTTTGTGGCAGAAGTGCGCATTTCTGATGTGATTTCTTACTTTAATAAACTTCAATAAAGAGCAGTGAGACTCCTAAACTGCATCCACATGACACAGGGAGGTTACAGCAGGCCTGGAATCTTTACCAGCTCAGGATATCCCTGTGCTCTCCTCAGCCGCTCACCCCTGATCAACAGAAGAGAACAATGGACTTCTCTTCCAATGATGCAACTTCCAATGAAAATGTGCTTTTCAACATGCACAAACTGCCTTAAAAGCTTCATTTCAGTTTTGAAAATTTTTCCCCAGAATGACAAAAACCGGGCTTTGAGCCAAAGAGTAAAGCTCTTACCACGAAGCTTCAATAAAGAACAAAGACGATCTATTTCATCTCTCCGAGGTATTTACAGCATTCCCCAGGAAGGGGTTGCTGTGGCTATTAGCTGAGTAGTTACACTGTCGTTTTAGAGATTCATTACAGTGCTCTACAATTAGTGCCAACTCATCCTAAATTACCGGCTTCTCTAAACCCGGGAGATGTAAACAGCACTTAAGAGACAAAGACCTGACAGTGTCAGGCTAATGCAGGACCAGGAACTTCTGAGTCTGTGAAACAGCACAGAAAATGTGTGTCCGCTCCCCAGCAGCAGCGTCTCCAGATCACCTCGTTCATTCAAGCAGGAGGATGAATCAGAGGTCTTGAATGGGTGTGGCTGAAGGCTCTGAGCTGACACTGAATGATTCAAAGCAGCGATATTACTGTAAAAATATCCCTCCATCCGCCTGCCGATGCTGGTTCACACCCCAAGCCCTCCCCTCGAAAGAAGTCACCTGCAGCTTTCCTGGCTGCCTAGGGAGCTGCAGTTGAGATTTTAGGCAAGGGGAATTCAAGGCTGGTTTGACACAGGACAAAATTCAGTCTTCTTTTTGTTCAGTAGTGCTGGAAAAAATCTAAGATGGCTCATGCCATGCTACTGTTGGAGCTCAAGTGATACGGAAAAAAAAATCGAGTGCAGATAATGAAACAAAGCAGTAAAACAAATCATTGAGAACAGCCTGAGACACCCTGGGGCAACCTGATCATTCGGGTTTATCAGAACCCACCACGGGGCTAAAACCATTCCTTAAAAAAACATCTCCAAACATCTCCAGCCATCTCCTCTGCCACTCGGCCACCCCATCCCCAGGATTAGGTGCCTCTGAGAACATCATTTCTTGCAGAGAAAGGGAAGAGAAGCTCCAGAGCAGGAGGGCTCTGCAAACCCAGCTGCCTCCAGCACTGCCAGGTACCAACCACAAGTGCAAACCCAGGACCACTGCACCTCAGAGCTGGCTTTAAACCCTCTCCAAGTCCTTCCATAGCCTTTAAGCTACAAGCCAACCCAACAGGCACCTGCAAGTTCCTGCTTCCACACCTCAGCATCCCTCAGGGACAGCCCAGCTGCCCAGCCCTCCCCACAGAGCCCTCTGAGGGGCCTCAAAACCACTCCAACATGTTTATTTGCGGAGAACTGATGAGTAGAGGGCTTGGTTAAGGTTGCCTCACCTCAGGATAACCAACACCATCAGCCACACTCTCATTTATAAACCCCTTTGTGTGCTGCCTTGCAGTTCCATGGATGGTTGGCCTCATTCCCTCCCCAAGTGGGGACCAGCACCCACAGCTGAGCGACCCAGCAGAGCAGCTACAACTCTACTTTCTTCTGTCCTGGAGCTTTATAAACCCTCCCCAACAGCCCCTCCCTTTCCCTGTCTGTTGGGCTAAGGATAACAAGCGTTTCACTCAAGTCTCTGTGTCATCACATCCACTCCAATCCTGCAGAGGCTTCCTGCCTGCTGGAGAAGGAGCCTGCTCTGCCAGGCAGGATGTGGCAGATTCTCAGCTTGCTGTCCTGCCCTGTCACCTCAGAGATGTCTCTGGTGACCCCATGGGCAAAGGAATCTCAGGTCCAGCAGGCTGGGCAGGCTCATAGTGCAGCCAGAAAACAGAGCAACCTTGGAAAACACAATACTCATTTTTTTCAATGCAGATACAGAGGACACCAAAGCCATGATAACTTCTGGTATCTCAGCTCCATGGACATCTTCCAGGGCAGAGCTCAGTCTCCAGCACACAGAAGGATGGTGGCTGTTAATCACAGTTTCCATCTTCTGCAGCCCCAGAGGAGAGGTTAAACACCAGCAAGGCCTTATCTTTAGCCAAGCAGCCATTTTGGGGCTCCGTGCAGGGTGTCAGCAGTGTGGTGATGAATAAGGCAGTGTTTCTCCTTGGCAAGGCCTTCCATCATGTTAAATGAAGGCTTGACAGCTTTGCTGTGTGTAGCCTGCCCTGAGTGTTGACTTCAGTGAGGGGAGAGCAGCAGCTCCACGTCCAGGGTCACGGGTCTGTGTCAGCAGCAGCAGCAACAATGGCCCAAGGACTTAGAGAAAGGAGAGCAGAAAAGTACAGAGACAGTTAAGGGGTTTTGCTGAGTCTAATTAGCAGGAAAAAGTTAGGGGAAAAGGGTCTAATTCTCAATTTAACTGACTTTCACTGCTGCTAAACTTCTCTGTCTTTTTATCATCTCACACCTGACAGGAAGCAAATCTGGTGTATTTATCGCCTGAGTGTACTTGGTACAGCCAGCCACCCCCACAGCCCCTCTGTGTCTGCTGACCCCCAGGTTCAGGGGGCAACACCCAGGTTAGAGGGCATTGCCCAGCTTAGGGAGGTGTCTGTGCCCCTTGGGAGGTACAGAACATGCAAGGGTGGGGCAGCTTCTTGAGAAAGGACAAAAGAGAAAAATGTGCACCCAGAAAGTGGCTGAGTTGTCGGACTGAGAGCCAGGTGAGCCCTGGCCTGTTCTGTGGGTGCAGGGTGGGAGAGCGACATGGGTTACTGAACCCATTTATTTCATAACCTAATGGTTCCAGTTTGCAGTCTAAGAAATGCTGGTTTTTACTTTTTAATGCCTGATGAGATTTCTGATGTGTTCACAGTTAAGGAAATGTTTAAACAGTTCCTCCCAAAAATCCCAAAAGCTTTATCTAAGAGTCTCATTAAATTCCTTCTTTCCTCAAGTCCCTATCCCAATTTCCCGCCTTGGCTTGCTCTGCCTCCCTCTCTATTTGCCCCCCTCCCCTACTTTCTGTCCTTACAACCAGCAGAGTTGGTGAACCAGCACAGGAACAGTAAACACAGCTTGCTTCAGCTTTGGGAAATAGCATTCCATTTTTGATTTTATCATCCCCTCGATCCACGTGTTGCAGAAGTTCACATCAAACCCTGTTACCCTCGTTGCTGTTCTCTTGACACATCCTAAATACCAGTTAGGCAGCCCTGGCTCACGGGAGCTGACAGCTAAACTGGTGCTATGACACAGCTCAACCTACCCATGAAAAGGGTGCAATAACATTTTTATTTGAAAATAATGTTTATCAGAAGGCTTCTCAAGGCCATGTGCAACACGAGCTTTCTGCAGCCTTTCACAGACACAGCCAAGGCCTCCCTGTGCTGTCCTGGCCCCTGTGCTGTGTGTGGGTTCAGGTGATCCACTGCCAGTCACGAAAAATGCTTCACTTTCCAGGAGCGTAGCTTTTGTGGTCCCCAGCTCGTGAAGGGTTCTGCACGAAGATGAGCACAAAATCCATCCTAAATGTAGAAATCACACCTACAGGGGGATAAATAGCTTTCTGACAAGTAGACAGAAGCTAATTGAAGACTTTCACTGAAATTGTACAGTAGCAAAAGGTAAAAGTTTAATGCTAAAGCAGCTATAAGATAATAGAGAAGAGAGATAAGTGTTGGCTCTGCTTGTTGCATAGGCTATGTTTGTTCCAAGAAAAGTTAAGCGAAAAGTCCACCTCCCAGAGAAGAATATTAATATCTGTTAACTTTTATTCCCACTGCTAATATGCATATGTGTCATCGAATTCTGGCATCATTCCTCCCTTTTAAAAATATTTAGGTGACGTCTTAACTTTTCTAAATTCCTTCATGAGGGAAGAATGGGTAAGATACAATGCCGGCGAGCTGTGTTACTCAGATATTCTTTTTATTATTCATTACATAAAGCTGTTGAACTGGGAAGTTGATTATTATTCTGTGGGAACAGAGACAGTTTGGACAGCGAGACTGGTACCACTAGAAACAAAACAAAACCAAAGCAAAAGGAAAAATCTGTAGCAGCAAAACAAAGACAAGCTTTTGCTAGGTCAGCTCCTGTGCATCGCCTTAGGGAAAATAGATGCCTCTGTTGATTTTGCAACTTTCATTCCTCGGCTCAGGAGGAGGCATTTGGGAGGAAATTATGGATGGTTTTGCTTGGAGGAAGTTTAATTTTCAAACTGCTCTGCCCACATGAGCTCCGCAGAGAAGGTCTCTCAGGGCTCCCTGTTGTTTCTCGTGTGCTGGGGGCAGCATTCAACAAGCAGCTCCTCAGGATGGGGTGGTGGAGAATAATCAGGCAAGCAAACTCACTCCTCATGTCTCAGGCTAGGAGGAGATTCCAAGCCTGAATGAACTATTTCAGTTCATTGCTTGGCACTTTAATCACATCCATGAGCTGAGGCTGGTGCCTTTGCATTCAAGATCTGGCCAGACTCAGTGAAATGAATCCTCTTTTCGACTTTGTATTTGCGCATTCCTTTTTTCCACAGTGATGGAATTTAAAAAAAAAAAAAGGGAATTCATAATTCTCACTGCTGCTTGGTGATCAATATGGAAGTGTCAGAGAGGTGTCTTGCAAGATGTGTCTGAATCCTCCAGGGTAATTACTGTGCAGATATACACACTCAGAATAACACAGCAGTGCTGTGTCCTGTAGCTGAGAACATTCCCATTATCACGGGAATGGAGAGATGCTGACAACCTCAAAGTGCAAGGAGCACATGAAGAGCTCACAGACCCTCAGCACCGAATGTTTGCTCCTCACCGGCAGACTTTTGGTCTTTAAAGACTTCTCACTGGATTCCCCACTGGTAAACTCCACTGTGCCCTGGCCAAGGTTTATCAGGCATTTCCAGATGGGAGTTTTTCAAGGATACTCTGACTGCCTGGGGAATGGGAACTTCCATGGCCTCACTGCTGTCTTGCACAGCATAACTCAGCATTACTGTTTGTATCTGCTTTTGTATCATCAGACCAAAATTCTCGATGTATTATTAACAGAGCATTCCAAAACGCTCAGCACTTCTGAGAAACCCTTTCAAAAAGGTCTCTCCTTTTCCATGTCACACAGGTTTCTGGCAAGGGAGAGAGAACAGTCCCTGACGAAACTGCAGAGCAACAGGACACTGCTGTAGGAGTAAGGACTGTTTGTGTGTATTCCTGCCTCTGGATGTTTGTTGATATTATTCACTGCTCAAACATGAACTGATGGCTTGTGTGCAGTGTTTCTTCGGGGGAGCTGCCAATGCAGTAATGAAATGGGTGTTCTGCCTGGCCAACAACAATTACTGTCCCTTCTGTCTCCTGTCTTCACAGCCTGCGAGTCAGTCTTCATTCCTGCCAGTTGCACGGAAATTGCTTGTCCAGCAGGATGGGTTTGTTCCTCTCTCTATGACCCATCAGCAGCTGGGCAGTCCCTGGAGAGTCAGGTGTGCACAGCACAGTTTTGGGTTTCCTGCCAAAAAAAAAAAAAAAGAAAAAAAAAGAGAAAAAACCCCTACAAACAATAAAAAATCCTCAAAGACCAGGTGGCTGGAGAAGGCAGAAGGGCAGGTGGACTCGAAATTTGCAGCTGAGCAGTTTGTGAGGCTGTGCCAGCTGCTGTGCCAGCCCCAGAGGGACCCCAGCACCTGCACACCAGGCTGGAGGCACCAGCAAATGCAGCAGGGTGAGGGCAGCAGAAAACACACAGAGAGGAGCTGAGAAACCAGCCCGGGAGAGAGGAAGGAGCGTGAGCAGAGGGCAGAGCTGTGGCACTGCAGTGTCCCCAGCAAAGCCACCGCAGTTTGCAGCGTCCGTGTCTGAGGCCACTGTGGATATCCGACTCCCAGGTGGCTCAGGGGGTCCAGCACAAGCTCTGGATAAAATTGTGAAGGATCATGGATGCCTAACCTTTATATCATGGCAGGATTATATGATTTAGAATATGTAAGAGAAAACCCTGCAGAAAGCTACGTGTGGGTGAGGTCAGGGAGCAAAGCCTCTGACGGGACCTCAGGGGACACTGGCTGCCAGAACAGAGGAGCTCTCACACTGGCCAGGCTTCTCTAGCCCTCTCCTGCTAAAGGAAAAGCAGCAGCATCTTGCTCCCTCTGTGTTTCCTTTCTTTGCACGTCTCTGCCTTTAAAATGTAAGTTGGACATCACAGAAGCTGAATAGACGTTTAGTTTTGCTCTCCATCACAGCCTGGAGAAAAATTGGTGTTACATCAGAATTCATCTCGAACACTACAGGTGATGAGAGGCCTGCAATTTTCAAGCGTAATCAAAATGTGACTTTTGGAAGAACTTTGGATGTTGTCTCTTTCGTTGTTTCAGAAATCTCCTTGCAGCTGCTGCCTATTCTCAGTACCAGAGAGGGTTAAAATCATTCCAGTAAAAGGAGAAATCTCCAAAAAGTTCTACCGTGCCTTGAAATTGTATCAACTGTGATAAATACTGAAAAAGTTTGGTTCCTTTCCCACCACTTTTCATTTTTATGCACTTCTCATTCCAAGTGGCCCAAGGAAGAAAGCTGTGAAGTTTTCATTCCTCAAGGTGCAAGGTGCTTTCAGCAAGGCTGAAAGGGAAATCCTGTGGCAAAGGCTGTGCCTGAAATACATCCAGCTAAGAAGACTTTAGCTAATCAGTGAGATTATTTTGAAGTGCTTATCCAAATTGAATCTGGAACCTTTTATGTGGTTTTAGCACATCCCCCAAGCCTCACATTACAATGACACAAACATGACACAGTGCATCCTGTTGCTGTCTTCCTGCTTGATTGATGATTAGAAAAAAGCATCAAAGCTCTGTGGCAGGTTTTGAATGTTGATTTCTGTAGGAACTTTTAAGAAAAACATTCAAAGTTTATGGGGGAAAAAACCCTTAGAAAAGCCTGCTCATTGAGATGTTCAATAAATGCAATTTTAGCCTAAGTTATTGTGGTTCTTTTCCCCCCAGCAGTGGCCACAGTGAGCACAGCATGGGCGGACTGGCACTGGGAAGGTGGAGAAATGTTATTTTATTCACACAGGGTCTAATCCCTGTCCTGCTACAATCAGCAGCTCTGTTGAAGTTGATTGCCTCAAAAATTAAATTTAAGCCCAGGAACTCTGAGAACATGTGTTCCTTGCCTTAGCTGGGAGGAAACAGCACAGGGTGGGTGGACAAGGAGGGGGTGTTGTGCTTCATAACAAACAACAGCTGAAGGAGAACATCTGTGGGCACCAGGGGCTCAGGGACAAGGGGTGACACAGGGCCAGGTGTCACTGGGGGCTTCTGGACCACGCCTGGGAGAGTGGATGAAGGAGAGGAGAAACCAGCACGGCTCAGTTCCCACCACTTCCTTGTTCTCCATCTCATTTTTTCTTATCCATTTGTGCCATTGCTGTGTTCTTTTGTCCTCAATGCTAATTTGTTATTCTATTATCTGTGGAGGTGGCTTCACAACACAATTAAGGAAGAGAAATCAACATTCCCAACCTGCTCGGTTGTACTTGCTCTGTTAACTGTCTTTTGAAAATCTGTATTTAATTAAAATAGAACGTTAGGATGCTGTTTTGGAAGGCTGCAAGACTGTTCTGTCTCCAGTCCACTGAACTGTTTATTGATCTTTTCAGATTGCCTGCATTTGTAGCAATTTTTGATGCATTATGTTTTGTACTATTGTCAAAATCAAAATAACAATGGATGGGCATAAGGAGAAAAAATCCCAGATTTTCTTCTTTTTCTCTGGGAAGTAACAGGTATTTGCAAGCTGCAGTCTTTTTATTTTTATCAGAATAAGAAAGGAAATTTCCTGTGCACAAATAACAATAAACTGACCTTTGAATATTTCTTTGTCCCAGAGATTAATTTGTTCTGTTTAATTATGGGATTACTATTCTTTATTGTGACCTTGTTATCTTTTTTTTCCTTTTCAGACCTGCTTACCTTCGTGCTATGGAAATGACTGATTGAACTGATTCCCTCTGTGCCAAATAAATGCTGCTCCCACTCCACGGGCATTATTTGTGCTGGAAATAATTGTTGGAAATTTTTGAAAAGCCGCATTCAAACCAGGACCGTACCTGACTATTTGAGAATATAACCCAGGATCTTAAACTAATTCATGAGCATGCATTGATCCGGGGTTTTTTTTCCATTTTTTCACAGCCAGTGAGCAGACAGCCTTGTAGATAAAAATATCTACTTTTGGGTCAGGCGAGGACTTCATCATTCCTCCATTTCCTGGTGTAAATCTGGGATTGGTGCAATTTTGCTGCTGCTCCTGCCCTGGGTCAGCTCAGGCTTCCTCACACCAACCCAGCGTCTCACAGGGGGACATGGGGGAAATTTTCTTTAATGGGTTCATCCAGGTGATGAGCTCTGCTCACAGCCATCCCAGCACCCTGAAGGTGAGACTCGTTGTTCTTTTGTCAATCACTCTCATGTTTTTAACAGCCATCCTCACGGCAGATTTCATAGGAAGTCAGGGCATCCAGCCAAAGCTATTAAGAATGTAAATACAGCAGTGTTTCTTTTCCACTGCTGCCTGATTGCCTTTGCCCCCTGAGGAGGCAGCTGGTGCCAGGAGGGACCCGTTACTGTGAAATCAGCTGGGTGCAAATCTAGGCTAATAAACTTTTTCAGAGACCCCAACTCATAACCCAATGCTGCAAAAGGAAGAGTTCATCCAAGAGTTAGGAGTTTAGCTGATCCTTGCCCTTCCTGGAAATGATCATACTGGGGTACAATCTGCTCCCATAAAGGTTTTAATTAGGACCAACAACTTCAGAGGGAAAAATCTACATATTTACTGATGTGAGTCTATAGTGGGGAGAGATTCTGTCGCCCCGTTGGGCTATTCTGGGATAAAATATGCAGTGCTGGAAACCAGGAGAGGCCTTTGCAGCTCTACAGCTCTGGGCTGCTTCTTTCTGCCCGGTGAGTCCTGCTGGGGTGGGATAGAGGGGCCTGCAGAGAATCCTCAGCAAATCCTGCTCCCACTGCCAAAGAAGATTGCAGAATGAGTTGGATTGGAAGGATCTTAAAGCTCATCTTGTTCCAGCTCCCCTGCCATGGGCAGGGCCACCTTCCACTAGAGCAGGTTACTGAGAGCCCGGTCCAACCAGGCCATGAACATTTCCACGGATGGGGCATTTTTAGGGATCTGCCTAAATTGCTTGCTGAATAACAAAGCCAAGTGAGATTTGTGCCTTGAACCCCTAGAAACAAATGAAGACCGTGAATCTGAAATATTTCTGTGCAGGAGGAGTAACTACCGAAAGAGGATGGCTCTATGAGCTCAAGGGTTCCTTACGCACTTCTCTCTGCTCCACCAAGGACTCAGTAGTGAGTAAAAGCAGTGAAATATTCAACTTGAAGTAGAGAGAAGTTTCCAATAAACAACTTCAGGGTCATTTAGTTCTCTGTAAATCTTGGCTTTTAAATAATAAAAAAAAATATAAATAACTCTCAGCAGCAATGTACAATTACCAACTAGAAAAATAAATAAACAGTCAGGGCCGCGAGGAGCCCTGCTCTCTGACATTCTGTCACTTCTCAGTGGCACTTGCTGCTTCACCTTCAGACCTTCTTTTCCTCTTTGAATTCTGTTTGATTTTCTCTGCAAACTGTATTTGACATTTTGCATGACGGATGTACAATGAAAAAAACCATTTCATTGTCTTAAGATATTCTAGAAAGCCTGTTTCAGTTCTTTTTTAATTCATATATACATGCAGTTGCATGGTGAGTAAAAGTTCCCTCTAAGTAGCTCTGAAGATCCTTAAAATTCATGAGTCTTTTTCTCAGGCAAGACTCAGGTGCATCCCCATCCCTATTTCAATATTTTATGGCTTGGCCCCTATGTTTTTTTTACTTCTGAGTTGATGTTTGCTCTTGAAATCACTGAATTGTCAGCCCGATCCTGCTAAATGAGCTGTTCACCTGAATCAAAACTGTTGGCCATCTGGCATCGTGCTTGAAAAGGGAGCCCAGGTTGCGTGTATGAATAACAATCCCGATCCTCCCGCCCCGGCCTCCAATGAGGCAGAAAAAGATTCACTGTCAGGGAGATGACTGAGAAAGGTTGTTATCTGCATTAGTGATGGGCTGTGACTAGCGCGTCCTCCCTGCTCCATCCACAGCCGTTCTGTGGGAAAGCAGCAGCCCCTGGCTGCATCTCGTGCCGGATGCTGCAGCTCCCGGGGCAGAAGGACCGAGAGCTGCAGCTGCTTTACCCCTCACCAGTGACTCCAGAGCTCGTGGAGTGCAGAAATCAACAGCACCTCTAAGATGATGTCTGCTGCGTGTTACAGTCCCTGGCACGGGGTTTGCAGACAGCACTTCTTACCCAGTCAAGTCCTTTGCCAAATCCTTCCTTTGCTCCTGAAGGTTTTCATAATAAACACTCTTTTGAGGCCACTCTGAATTTGCTAAAGCAAAATCTTTTCATTAGAGAGCTGGGCTGAACGTCTGAGATAATAATAATTGGAGGCTATTTACAGCAAGAGGATGAGAAGGAGTGGTAGAGTCTTGTCATCTCCAGTGTGCACTTCACTGCTTCTCACCAGAACGCATCTGACTGGAGAAAAATTGACATGCAAGTCTATATTTTATGTTGCAGTGCAACCAGTACACGCATTTTCCCCCAGTGAAAGCAATCCTCAGTTTTCCCTTTAATACTCAGAAATGGAGGGGAAGGAGAACTGCTTGGGAAACTCAGCCTGAGATTTCTAGCCTCAAGATCCCGCAACAATCTTTGTCTCTTCCAGTTTGAAATTAAGGAGACCATACTCTGGTTTCTCTTTGGCCGTGTAAAAAGTTATAGGAAGTGCAGACAGACACACAGAGAAAGAAAAAAAAAAAATTATAAAGCTCAAAGAATTCCCATATTTGTTCGTAAAGACACATTCCCAAAAATTCAGCATAAATCTACAAAATGTTTACACACATACTTAAATGCCTGCTACATCAAGACCTGTTGTAGTTACTTCCTCCAGCATTACTTGTTGGATATAATGAGTTCATAGAGCTGGAAGTGGCCACCCATCACAGTGATTATACCGGTCTGAATAGGCACTTTGAATCCAACTCAGAAACGACAGACAACAGCAAAGACAGCCATGGAGAAAGCAAGTGCAGAAATGGCCTCTCATTTCCTCCCCCTTTGGCTCACATGGAATGAATCTCTGCATCCAATCTGATAAAAACTTGTGTGTCCCTGGAGCCACTCCTAAAACATGTCAGAAGCATCTATCTACCTGTTAATCTAAAATTCTGTATCCATAAAAAAGTCAGCATCTCATTCAGATAAACCAATCTGAGCACTCTGCTTCTTCTTCTTGTTCCCTATTTATTTTTCAGGTAACAAGCAGCAGCACAAGAAATCTTGCTTTAACAGAGTCTTCTGAGGCAGCTGCTGAAACAGAGCTGAAATATTCAGACTGTATTACTGGAGCTCTCTTTTCCTTGTTGCTGTGATTTTCTGCATGTCTCCCTCCACTAATTTTCTCACTGTCTGTGTGACACAATCCCAGCCAGTGCCCTCTTGCCTGAGTCCACTGCCACAGGTTCCTTGGCTGGAACAAAACTCCATCTCCAGCAGAACAGGAATGGAAAAAGGGAGAGCCAGGAGCGAGAGACAAAGACTCTAAACGCTGCTATGAATTTTCTCCTTTCATCTGCACAAAATCTCAGGGTGTAACACAGCCTCCTGACTGGTCTGGCAATTGAATACAGGAGCATAAAGAATCCCTCTGCCTTTGCTGGATTAATTGCAGGATTCATTGTTTCACTTGCTCACGGGGAAGGACTTTGCCTGCGGAACTGTTCCCTGTGCCTGCAGGCTGGGTGTGCAAGGAGAAATCCAGGTGTGGAGTGGGGAGGGAGTGGAGTCCCCACCCACGCACCCAGTCCTGCAGCAGAGCGGGCGCTGCAGGAACAGCTTGGCAGCAGCTGCTCGGGGCCAGCAGGGAGAGAGCTGGAGCTGAGTCCTGGGTGTGGTGATGCCCAGACAGGCTTACCTAAAACAGAGGCCGGACAAAGTCAAGAGAATAAAAACCAGTTAGATTTGTTGAAGGGCCTTCAGGTGCATTTAGGGCAGATGAAGCCCACCCGAGGGGCTACACCCAAAATGGACGATGGGTCATGAGGTTTTCATACTTTATAAGTTCTGTCCATTTGCGTATCGAGTTTTAATCCTCCAATCACAGCTTCAGGTGTTGATGTCAATTGCTCCAGGTTTGCTCCCCCCAGTTCACTGCTGTTTACAGATCTTGGGGCCTGAGACAGTGAGGTGTCCTTGGGTTTCGAGCTTAGAGGAAATGTTTTGTCTAAAAATGCTGAGAACAGGAGCTTAGCACCCTATGCGGAGTCCAGAGTTACACACTACAGGATTACAGATACACGAAAAATATAGAAACTAAAATCCTAAGGCATCAATGGCACGGCTCTTGCTGAAGGGAAGCACGTGGTGGTCCCGACCAGAGAGAGCAGCACCACCCGGGGCTGCTGCAGCACTCCAGGTTCACTGTTCTGGGGAAAACAGATCTCTTTATTGCGCTTTACAAAATTTCACAGGTAAAATTTGAACTGTAGATACTGCCATGAATGAAAAAGAAGATCTCGCCCCCTGTCCAACACCTCGGAGTTGAGTCCCCCATCCTGTTGCACAAAATTCAAGGGAATCTGCAGTGTTAAGGGCTCCCTCCACCTCTTTCTTCCAATGATTTCTCAGAAAGAGACAAATTTTGTTCCAAAGAAGTGACTTAGAGCAGCAGTCAGTGCAAAGGACACTTGACTGGGTGTCAAGCCTCTGCACAGGAACGCTTCAAAATGCTTTAATAAAGAAGAACCGCAGTGAGATGTATTTTGCTTGGTGTAAAGAAACAATCTGTGCAGTGACTTTTGAGCGGGTTTGTGGCTTTGTGTGATAAGGAGACTGCTGCTGATAATGCCCTCCTGATGCTATTTAGCTGCAAGAAGCCAGTATAAGGCTGATCAGGACAAAGAGAAGATGCAGCTGTTCTAGAGAAAATTGCAGCATCTCCTTTTCCCTTCAGTTATTAAATAGTCCATAAAGGTGAGTGGATGTCAAGAGGCAAGAAGTGAAAATATTGTTGATATGTTATGCTATTTTACCTAGGAACAATTGGCAGATTCTTCTAATTTTTATCTTTTTTTTTTTTTTTTGGGGTTAGTAGTCAAAACAAAAGATGAAGAGAACTAATTTCATCTCAGANGGAAGAAAATTGTGGCTTCATGGAGAAAGGACGGGGATGTGTACGTATTTTGTCTTGTCATGCTGTGTGCTGGAGACATGGAGAGCTTCCCTAGGTTAATTCACTTTCACTCTGCTTGTGACTATTCTGGCTGGCTGGTGACAGTGCATCCCGAATTTCCTCCTCTAAATGTCCAAACTGGAGAAGAGAAGGCTCCAGGGAGAACTTACAGCAGCCTTCCAGTGCCTTGAGGTGCTCGCTGTCCCAGTGCCAGGCCCATGCCCTTGGGCAAGCAGTCCTGGCTGAGGCTGAGCTCAGGTTTGGTGTGGAGCTCTCAACTTGGCAACTGAGGTGAGTGACAGAGGGAGGAACAGGATTTGTTCCTACAGCGGTAGCGACAGCTCAAGCACAGGAGCAGGCTGTGACTGTAACCTGGCCGTGTAAGAAAACCCTGGGCAGGGAAAATTGCAGCCGTTACACCCCTGCAAGGTGACAGCTTCATTATTTGGATATAGCAGGCAATAACAGCAATATGAGACCTTAAAGCTGGAATGCCACTGAACTATTCATGATCCTATGGAGAGCACTGGCATTTGGGGGCATGTGAGGCTTCTGCCCTGAGAAGGGAAATAAAAAATTAGAGGCAGTATTCATAATTTCTTGGCCTGCATAGATCTGCCTTTCAGTGCTATTCCCTATGCAGCAGGGATCTGGGAAGCTCTGCTACATCCCTGTAGTGTGTGCATTTTCTTTTCCCAATACCATCTGCTATACTGATTTGTTAAAAAGGAATATCAAATCTCGAATCCACTGCTGCTGTGTGAATAGAGTCCCACTCAGGGCATTAGCTCTGTCTTGTCAAGGAACACAACGTGCCATTAAAACAAAAAGATGCCTCCAGCTTTGGGACAAAGGAGCAATGAAAACTGAACGCCACCCACTTGTGCCATGGGTGCTCTAAGCCAGGGGACGGGCCCAGGGGAGTGGTTGGAACTGAAGTGTCACCCTCTGGTGTGTGCCAGGCTTGGAGAGGCTACAGTCATACCAAAGCAATACTTTAAAACCTCCTTTATTTAATTCCAAGTCTTCTTTTTCTTGTTTCTTTTCTTTTTCAGGCATAAGCATTTCTGCAGTAGCTCAGAAGACAGAAATCCTATCTTGCCCCTTCCTGTGATTCTCCTGGACACCTCTTTGCAGCAGGGCTGAGTTTGCAAGCGCATTTATATGCCCTATCTTCACAACTAATCACTCCCACTCCTGTCCTCCCCAGTTCTGCCATGCCCATAGCCAAGGTAAATAAAACAACACTGCATAAAATCAGAATTCCCAGCTGTTGTGGTACTTAAAGGTCTTCCCAAAGCCTGATCTCTTGGAGCCCACTGAAACAGTGAGATTCCCAGAGTGCTTCTCTTATGAATTTCCAGCCCCAGTGGCTTTAGATGTACCCATGGAAATCATTATGTTGGGAACATTTGGGTGGGAAGAGATTGAATACTTGCACTGGGAAGAAGATGAATAATAACACAGTTTCCTCCAGTGGCTTGAGGGCTTGCTCTTGTTTCCTTCTGAAGGAGCTTTGTTGGCCTTGCAGCTGCTGGGTGGCAGATGCTGATTTAGTGGGGCAAGGCCCC
Source organism: Dasyornis broadbenti (assembly GCA_013397935.1). NCBI lineage: Eukaryota > Metazoa > Chordata > Aves > Passeriformes > Dasyornithidae > Dasyornis > Dasyornis broadbenti. The sequence continues at coordinate 1,281,222 of VZRN01000100.1, forward strand.
CCCGTCCCTTCCCGAGCCCGCGCTCGGCCGTGCCGTACACATTCCCTTTAAATCCATGGCTGCTTATGCGTCATGGGTGATGCCCACGAGTTTGCTGGCAGCCCAGCCTGCAGATGCAGTAATTAATCACCAAGTGACAGGGTGGCAGTGCCCCTCATTGACTTGGGGGCGATTAAGAAGGGCTCGCTTTCTCCCTGCCTGACAAAGGACAGCAGTGAGCTGAGCAGGGCTGCTCGCTTGGGAAACGCTGTTTCAGAACCACGGCAAAACCCCGCATTTCCAGTAACGTTTTCCACACAGAAGTGTCACAAAGCGCTTTGCAAACCAACAAGTTGGGGGACTGAGGGAATGTGGAGACTCCAATATTCTGCAAGTTTCCCATTCACCAACCCCTTGGGGCATTCCAGCCTGTTGTGTGGCTGTGTGACACCAAGCCACTGGAGAGGTTGCCTGGTACAGCAGAGGATTTTTCTAGAGGAAGAGCTTTTACTGTTCTGGAACTGAGTATTTGCAGCTCCCCAAGGTGTTAAAAGTACAGTCGCCACTATTGCGTTTTGGTATTTCTACGTGCTAATCTAGTGCTGGGGGTGAAGGAGAACAGGAAACTGTTTTGCGTGGCACGCATTTAAAATGAGCTCCTGAACGCCTGAGTTTGGGCAGATCTCCCACCCAGCTAAATGAGAGATTTTTCTGGATAAGAATCTTGGCATTTGGCTATAAGCTGCTATTAAGAAGTAGAACGGTTTTCGCTCATGAATATTCATGTGGCTATATTGAAATGTGTATACTATCAGCACACAACTTTGCAAATGCTTGATTCCAGCTTGTACTGGGGAAATGAGGCAGCTGGTCATTAGTTCACCTCCCAGCAGTGACTTGCACCAGGCAGTAGCTGTGTCAGCCTACCTGTGCCAGCTGCTATTATTCCTCTTCTATGTCATACAGGAAAGAGGCATTTCTCATCCTGGTAGTCACTTTCCTCCACCTGCTTGCATGGGAAACGGCTTTTATAATTTTCTGCTTAAAACTCTTGGCATATTTATTATTAATATTCTTATTATTACTCAATTGGGTAAAAAGAAAAGCAATTAGAAAGACTTCCCTGGGAACAATTAAATACAATAATAGTGGAGCAATTAACCCACAGATCAAGCATATGGTGGCAAGCTCTGTTCTTTATTTGCTCTCCCTTTAAGTACCTGCAGTGGAGGTGGGATCTTCGAGGTCGTCTGTGGGGCTGAGAGCTGCCTGCGTCCTTGTGGAGGAGGGAGAGGCTGGAATTGGGCTGTCAGGAGTCATGGATCACTTCTGCTGTACCAGCTCTTTCCTTTCTTTGATTGTTGCTGAATCAAAACCATTTATTGCCCTTATTGAGTTTGGTACCACACAGACCAGCGGAGCGGAGAGAAATTAAGAACAAGGGAGTCCCGTGGTGTGGAAGAGAGGGCTCAGGAACCTCCAGCTGCCCAGCCCAGCATTTGGCATCAGCCACAGAGCCACAACAGGGACATTCTCACAGCTACTCCCTTTCAGGCAGCCAGGTATAAAATTACAGAGTCAAGGGTCCTCACCCAGTCAGTGACCATGGAAAGGGTACATGCTAGGATTTGTGGTTTCGGACAACTTGCAAACAGCTTTATTTATTTAGCTTTAACCTCTTGCCTGATGAATCCATTTCAGCTTGTTCTTTAACCTTCGCCTATTTTCTCTTTGATTGTCTTTAGGTCTGATTTCATTTGGTGTCTTAAACTCTTGACCTAGGCTGTAGGGATTTTTAAAGGTGTATTTCTTTTCTTATTTTTAGCTTTGTTTTACTGGTGTCAGTGGTTTGCTCACAACCCAAGCTCAGCCTTGATGAAGACAAAAGAGACTAATTACTGTTCCCACTCCTGGGTTCACCAGGAAATAAATCTGTGGGAGCTGCAATGTCAACAACGATCTCTAAAAATCCCCTGAAACATGATTCCAAAATACCCTCAGACTATAATCTGAAGTGAGAATTTTGGAGAATCAAAGTAAATATGAAGTTGGAAAAGATTTTTATAGGCCCTCAGGTCCATAAAATCTCCCTTTACAAAGCTGCTGTTGGAAGTAAAATCCGTTTGAGATTTTTTAGTTTGGCTTTACAAAACTAATGGCATGTACTTAGGCCATGCTCCCAGACTTTCCAATGAGACTGGGAGAGCATGAAAAAGACCTTCAAAGGAACAATATGAGATTCTTCACTGACTGCTTGCTTCAAGAAAGTGAAGTTTTGTGGTATTTAGTAAACTGGGTAGGAATCACCAAAAAACCCAAGGCTGGCAACACTGAATTTGAGGACATTCATCTTAAGAGCCTGGCAGATAGTTAATTTTTGTGTTATGCTGGATGAAAAAAGTTAAAATTCAAAACAAAAAAAAAAATTATGGAATAAATTTGGTTTTTTTTTTTTTTTTTTTTTTAGATTTTTCCTTTTTTGACAAAAATTTAAGTGT
>VZRN01000100.1:1283733-1296983 GCA_013397935.1 Dasyornis broadbenti
TTTTTTTTTTTTTTTTTTTTAGATTATGCCTATTTTGACAAATAATTAAGTGTGTTTGACAAATGTATGACAAATCATAAGGATGTTTTCCTTGATTTGATGCAAAATAAACCATATCATTTCAGGTATTGAAAACTCTCTTTTCAGAAGTCATGGCATTGCTCTTCAGTCTGAAGCATTGCTCGGAAATTAAAGTTCTGAATGTTCTTATTGAACAACAACAAAATTCAACTTTGTATGTCTACATTTGTCAAGTGAAATTATTTCTGAATTTTGGTCCAACGTTGCTAAGACAGTCCAAAGGCTCCAGATGGATTTAGAGAATATGAGATGTGTTGGGAGTGGGAGCTGCTTCAGCTTTGTTCAGCCCTGCTGAGCATCAAGGTCCTGCCTCCAGACTGCACAGCCAAGCTGCGCGAGAAGGGAGAGGCTTTGCATGGAGGCTGGGGATGAGAAGCACGAGCCAGGTTTCCATTTCCGAGACTGTCACCCTTAGGGATGCCAGACTGCTCTTTAGGGACAAGCATCCAGCTTTGAAAGGAACCGAGTGAAACAAAATGAAAGGTCACAAATGAGCTTGAACATGGTGGAGTGAAAAGGAAAAAACAGAGAAATGTGTTTGGGAAGTTGTCATGATTATTATAGGATGAAGAAGTGTGTCCAATTTATTAGTAGTCTAATTATCTAATGAATTGAGCTGCTGTCTGTGTTTGCCTTCAGAATGAAGAGATTTTTATAAGGACAAAGCAGAAGTTCAAGTTGTTTTATCTAGGCCTCTCGAGAAGTCAATCTATCACTAGATTGGGAAGGTGAATTCAATTAAACTGGTGGAAACTATAAAAAAATCATGATCAAAGAAACTTATTTCAGCAGTAGTATATACATATAGGAGTTTGTAGAGAGATAGATAGAGAGATAGAGAGATTGATAGACAGACAGATAGATAGACAGACAGATAGATAAATATTTCTGCTGGGGTTCACAGACACAGGTTGGTGGCTCAGGTGAAACCTTGATTTCAGTGTCACTGCTCAAGGAATGAAAAACCACGGCAAGGCTGAAGTCTGCTCCAACCACCAATCCAACATTTCAAATCATTCCATTAAATGTTACTTTTAATAATTGAAACAGAGAATGTTCCAGGAGGATTAGATTAAGTGTTTGTAAGACATTAATGTTTTCAAAAAACAAAAATAAAAAACATATTCCTGAAAAGTCAAGTGGTACTATAACACGCTACCACGTTTTCACATAGGGAATAAAGACTGTGAGTGAAGGAAAAACTGAGCACTCTGTGATAGAAAAGATCCTAATCATCTCGTATTGCAGAGAGCACCAAATCTGCAGGGTTTGTTAACATCTGAAAATATTAAATGAAAAAATAAAACCTCAGTAACGCGTTACAGATTTATCTCTTGCTAGTGGGCAATCTGAAAGCACTTCAGCAGGCAGTGTTGTACATTACATTTGTGGTTCCCATTGGATGCTCTGGTGCTGGGACTTTCTCCGAAATGCAGGTTTGAGCAGGAAGGTCCTTGTTTGTCTCTGGGGTAATTCCAAGTCTTGCTCTTTGGCAGCTGCCATCTAGAAGGGCTTCAGAGAGCAGCTGTCTTTAGATTATTGCCCTCAAGACAGACCTGTGGGATTCTTGGGAGCATCAGTTACTTGTGTTATTCAAGCGCTGATGATGTCCTGAGCATCCCAGGGCTGCAGGCACAGTCAGCAAGGGTTTCCAACCCCTCCATCCATGAACATTCAGGGATCTGGGTCTCAGTCCTGTTCACAGCCATGCTTGGTGTCCTAACAGTCCTGGAGGAGGTTGTTGTCCCCACCTGCTGCCCTTCAAGGTCCTGGTGAGGTTTGTTTTCCTTGTCCCTACACGGCCCTGCCGGTGTCCTTGAGGACGCTCATGCTGCTCTCAGCTGCTCCCAGGCTCTGATGCCTGGTGCCTTTCTGTCCTACTGAGGCCCCCATTTCCCACCCTCCTGACACCTCTGCAGAAAGAGAAACAAGTGTTCACACCTCCTTACAAACCGGCCACCAGCTCTGTATGGCCCACTTCCAGCCAAACTCTTTAACTTAAACTGGTCGAACTGGTTTTCTAAACTGGAGAATAAAAACACAGGCGAAAACAAAAAGCAACCCCATAAATAATAGAAGGAATTTGTCTTTGAAACTACTTTCTCTCAGTTCTAGTAGAGCTCGAGGTATCCCAGAGTGAATTTTTCACGAGCTGCTCTCCTGCTGTGGAATGTGAGCTGCAGGCTGGCGATAGCACTTGCAAAAAAAGGGGAACACATCAAAACAGTGGCAGGTGACTGTGATGCTGATTAAAGAGAAGGCCCTGTATCTACATTCTGATGCAGCAAGTACGTATCTCAGAACTTCAAGGAAGGCAGAGAAGCCAGATGGGATTTTGGTGAGGGTTTGTTTGTTTGTTTACTTCCTTGCCTTAATTTTGATAATGAAAAATCAAACTTTTAAAAATGAAGAAAGTGCACGTTCTTCTATTCCTCTGCAAATCTTTCATTTTAGTAAGACATGTTACCCTTATTCCAACCTGCTTGAGCCTCTTGCATACCAAAAAGCCTTTCTCATCTTACTACAACAGTTTTGGACTCCGCAGATTCTTTTCCTCATCCAGGTGTGGGGATAACCCCAAACCTTTTCACGGCTGTAACTTTGCTGCTGGTTGTGAGGCACTGGGTTACACTGTGCAGTGTCTGACCCCTGGAAAGTCCTGTGCATTCCTTTCTGTACCTCTTTATGCTTTTTCTAAAGCTGTTCTTTCTTTGTAGGGAATTGCTTTTCTCCTTGCTGCCCCCAATTCCTTCTTCCTGCACCCTCCTGCTTGTGCCCCTTTCCCTGCCCTTCCCCAAATGTTCCTGATGCTGCCTGCACTGTCTGGAGCCAACATCTGAGAAAGGAAAAACAAACCCCTCTGATTGTGCCCCAGAATGGCTCGAGCAGGGAGAATAAGCCAAAAATAGAGACCATGCACAGCTTCTCACACGTGTTGTCTCAAAAGGTTTTCCCTTAGGAGCTTCCATTTGGTCCCTCAAATCAACAATTTGTTGCAATAAACCTCCAGTCTCATTCTCAGCTGCTATGCCCAGGAACAGCTGAACAAATTGTCTTGTATTACTAAAAGAAAGATTTTGCTAAATGTGGATGAAAATCCTCAATCTTTTCTTAGTTATCATCTGGAGAAAATTTAACGTTTTCAAGTTTTCTGATTGGCTTCTATAGACAGTAAAAGTGACCTTCAATTTTGTCCTTCAGAGATATCTAGAAGAGATTCATGAGAATATAAACTCTGGTAAATCCTTTTTCTTTCAATTCACCTTAAAAAGGGCTTTCAAATTATATAAATTAGACCAGTTCCTCAAGCAAAATAACAAAATCTAGTCAGAGTCTATTAACCCCACTGGCAGTGCCATATTTCCAGTAGAGTTTTCCTAAAATACAAATCCCCCCACCTTGTTTAGTTTTTTTTTTAATAAGGCAGCAAAACATTGGAAGATTAAATTTGATTCAAAGTGTTTCAGTGTTTTGCATCTTAATCTCATCTAATTTCTCAGACAGTGGGTTCTCAGCGACACTTGAGCAAATGTGACCTTTGAATTTTCTGTTGTGACGTTTTTAATCAGTCAGCTGGGGAAACCTTAAAAGCAAAGTTATCTCAGTTTTTTTTTTTTTTTTTTTTAGCAGGGCCCTCCTGCAGATTGGAAGTTATCAGCATCTTCCAACTGATATGCCATAGTTTTGAAAATGTTCTTTCTGAAGGAATTGCATCTGAACTTTTGGGGCTCTGCTGATGAACGGATGACTCATTTAGAAGCATTTTACAGGATAGCAGCAAGTCTGTTCTTAATCAGTTTTCAGCAAGGAGATCCTGGGAAATTTTAAATACTGTGCTTTCATTATAGAGTTAGGTTTTATTCATGAGATTCTCATTGACCTTTTAAGTAAGATACACAGCTAACATGCCAGAATTTCCGACAAACTGAGGGAGTTTTAGTAAAACTTTCTTAACTCATTTTCCCCGAAAAAAGAAGAAATGTGGCTTCAAGTGTGTTGGGAATTAACAATGAGTGCTCTTGTTTTTCTGGCCTCTGCTCAAACAAAGTAGTGCTTAGGCAATATTTCCATTTATGATTCCTCTGAGGGTCCAGGGCACAGACGCATTTCTCCATTTGACAGATAAACTGGGAAATGTGCCTGTTTCGCTTCTCTCTGGGAATGACCAGAGGCCTCTTGACAGCTGGGCAGATTTTATTCTTTTTGATGCAGTACGTTTCTGGCAAATCTTTGGAATTCTCCACCTGTAGAGTGGGACCCACACCAACTGTTCTGATCCCCACTGCCCCCACACTCTGTCTGTGTAAATGTTGTCTTAATCTGACTTAAGACATCCCTGAGGTATGGAAGGATCAGCTGCTTCTGAGAACAGGGGGGAAAACTAATTTCCTAAACTAAGTATCCCAGACTAATACTCCTTCCGGGTTGGCCTTACCAGACTTTATTTTTCTCTTCCATGTAGGACAATTAAAAGAATCAGGGTGTCAGCAAGAGCCATTGAAAGTGACAACTGATCTCCTGATGATCAGCAGATCTCCTGCGAATACCCAGATGTGTCCCACTAATTTCGTGGGTACCGTACCAAAGTCACAGCCCAGACTGGCAGCCATTCACTGGGAGTTTGCTGGCAATATTCCAGGTATAAAGGATGGAGGGAGTATGAAAAAAATGCATTCAGTTTAAAATCAAATGCCTACCCCATTCAAGCTGTATGAAATAGCCTCCCTTTAAAAAACAAAAACCAAAACATCACCTGATAAAACCAGCATTAGTCCAAGGAAGTTATACTTGCAAAACACAGCACTCACCCTATTGAATCTAATGAATTCTATTTATCTAAGGAAAACTGGGAAATGCTGTCATGGCACTGCTTACGTGTGCATGCATATTGGCAATTTGTGTAAGATAGCAGCGAGCATCTACTCTGTCCTCCTCTGCCACAGAGGTTCTGCCTCGCGATTTCATTTGATGCTCCCGAGTTCCTCTCACAGGGGTGGAGAGAATAATCATTCCTTATTCACCTTTTCCTGCCAGCCACTCTTTTCTCTGGCTCTGTCACCTTCTCATCCACTCACCTCTTCTCAGGGTTAAACATTTGTGGTATATTTAATCTCTCCCAGTGCAGAAAGCATCTCATGCCTTTGACTTTTTGTCCTTCTCTGACTCTTCACGGGGGTCTGCCTATTCCCCTTTGATGCAGTTCATGCAGTATTCAAGTATGGGCAAATTTGGGGCTCACTCAGTGGCACAGAGCTGCTTTTCCTGCTGCTCTTGGTTGCTCTCATACCTTACATTCTGTTTACCTTTCCAGCCTGCCGCAGGGCAATGAACAGATGTTTTTGTTGAGCAATCTGCAGCCACTCTGTGATCTCTTTGCAGAATGATAATGGCTAATTTAGAGATTATCATTGCATATGTGTATTTAGTGTTGTTTTCCCCATGTGCATCGCTTTGCATTTATCAACATTGAATTTAATCTGCCAGTTTCTTCCTCCCTCAGAACTTTATGATCAGTTTTAGTTTTTACTACCCTGAATAATTTTATGCCATCAGCAAAACTGCAGATCATCCTTAGGGCTAATATTATTCAATATTTTCATTAATATCTGCAAGCAAAAAAAGTTTCACTTTGTAAATTTAATTTGCTAATAGCACAAAGTTGAGAGATCTTCTTCATTTCAGAAGATGCTCACCATTTTACAGATTAATACATAGATGACTTTGGGCACTGGAATAATGGAAACCAAAATAAATGCAATAGTGTAAACTGCAAAGTCATCCTATTTGTTACAATACATTGACATTATAAAATCATTGTGCACATTTAAGAGTATACAGCAACAGTTCTTGCTGGGATAGGAGAACTCAGCAGAGGAAAAAAATCCAACCTGACACATCAATCAATCTGCAAATGGACTTTCAGTCACTGGTCTTATATAGCTCTAAAAAGTCAAACCTAGTCTTTGGAGATAACAGAACCTGCATATCCTGCAGAGATAAAAAAGGATTTATATTATTATATGGGGTGCTGGATTGACCCATTGACTTCTGTCCACTCATGTTCAATGGAGACTCATTCAGGTTAGAGACATGCAGGTCAGATAACCTGTGGACCGGCAAAGTTGTCTACAAGAACCATTGCAAAGAGGAAAAACTGATTTCCCTTTATAAATGAATGGAGGAACAGAACTCTGTGAGCGCATGGTGCCACCGGCACAGGAGCAAAGAAGCATAAATTGATCATGGGTAGATTTAACCTGGAAATTAACTGAAGCTTTCTAACTATCAGCTGGGTGAGAAGCAGCTGTAAAATGGAGCCTGAAGCCTTTGTGAAGGAGTTGGATTCCATGATTATCCCTCTCATCATCCGGCTGGCCCTGCTGGCTGAGAATCCTTCTTCCCAGCAGGACTGGATCCCTCTCCTTCAGCATCCTGCCAATGCTATTTCATATCCTCATCATTACTGGAGGATGGTTCCAAAGGTGTCTCCTTGCTGCTGGAAACTCCGCTGGCTCTAACAAGCAGCGGTGCCCTGCTCTCCAGGAAGTGCTGTGTGAGGACAATGCTGCCGTGAAACTCTGGGCCGTGATGTCAAGAGTTGGCCGCTAATCAAGCTCAGATGATTTTCAACAAGCTATTTCTCATTAACCTTTCTGCATATGGATGAAAATTACTTCAACAGCAGCACTGAATGCTGGAGTCCTCTGTCTGTAAGAGAGCCCATGCAATGAACATGAACAGTTTCTTTACTGGCTATTAGAAGGCCTTGAATAGTTTGACACATTTTTAGGTCCCCGTTTTTGGCTATTTCCCAACAACATGAGTTTACGCCAGTCATAGAACCAAGAGGTTTGCATTGCGGATGTATGGATGCCAGAAACTAAAGAACTCAAATATTTTTTCTTTCAAAGAAATATATTCCTTTAATCTTGAGCCTACAGTTACTGTCTTGATTTTGAAGACGTAATGCTGCAAAACCCAAAATCACTGCTGCTTTATCCCACTTGTTAGATTTTTTTGTTGTTGTTTTTGTTTTTTGTTGGTTTGTTTTTCTTTTTTTTTCCTTGTTTTGATGTATTTTTTTTCTACAACGAAAAACTTACTGACACTGACAAATTTCTTGCCTTTGCACGTGGCACTTTGCAAGAGCAAAGTAAATATAAAAAGCATATTAGTATAATGACAAATGCCATGGAGAGCTCTGAAACGAAAACACTCCAGGGAAAAACGTGCTTGGGAGAGTGATGGCAATGCAGCAACCACAATCTGCTCAAACCTCAAAAGGCATTGTGAATTCTTCTTCTTTTATCTTTTGTTGGAGCGAGCGGTTCAGTGTCCTTTCTAGCAGCTGACAGGAAGAGGACAAAGGCCACTTGAAATCACACTTTTACTGAGAGAATATCTGAGTCTTCTTTCCTTCGATGTGACTGCTGGGACAGGTCTAGTTCAAACAGGCTGAAAAGTAAGGTAGGAAGTATTAGAGGGGATTTCTGTTTGGGCTTTTTTCCCCCCTTTGTTTCTATTCCACAGCATGGTGAGCCCCGGGTCCTCATCAGAGCCTCCCAGCCCCAGGGCTTGCTAAGAAAACCTCACTTTGCTGCCCAGCTGGGCATGGAAACCATCCATGTGCTGGGTTCACGTGCTCTGCTGAGAGTACAGATAAGAATAACTTGGTGCTGTTTCAATGGACTTTATGTACAACCTGAGGCAGAGATTAGACCTGGGGTTTTTTTTCTGTCCTGTTTGTGTAAAACTTATTGAGGAAGTTGCGGTCACACTTCTCATGCCGTTTATTTTCTTAACAGTTCATAAAAGATTACGAAGCGAATAATGAATGTTTCAATTAAACACACAGATTGTTATCCAGGTCAATAAATTGCTTTCAAACCTAGGTAATGTCTGCTGATGGCATAACAATTTTGGAATAATCATTATATATGCTTTTAATGCATATGACTTTATTAACCCTCTATCAACCATTCACAAATAAATCTCTGCTAATATAAAACATGGTAAGAATTCACTCAGTGGAGAGTGCCTGCTATTATAACATCATCTGCACTACTGAATTCTCCAAGTAAATCAGAAAGAAAATGGCCATGGAGTACCTTAGACAAGCAGGAGAGAAACAGACATTTATATTAATTTAACAAATTTTTATGGAGTCAAGGTGGGATACAGAGCTTGTTCCATTTGCAGTGGAGAGGACAAGCATGAGCGGAGAACAATTCATCACAGCTATCTTACCACAGGATTAATTTTCTGCTGTACTAAATATAAATTGGCCTGAAGAAAATCATTTCAGCAGAACTGGATATGAGCACCATAGCTGGCCAGAAAATTGGCTGACTGATGGTAAACAATGGAGGCATCAAACTGTCAGATTGTAGCTAAAAAATATAGCTGAGGAATCTGTCTTAAGATTGTTCTTATTTAACATCACCTTTAGTGATCGGGAAGAAGGCAGGAGAAGCATATTAGTTAAATAGGCAGATGGTGTTGCCTTGGAAGCCAATCAAACTTTAGAGATGACAGAAATACTGCTAAAGATCTGTAAAAGTCAGGAAAAGGGATGAGGGACAAAAACAGAAACAGTTTGAATTAGTGGAGATGAAAGCATCGAGGAGAAGATGTCCCAAAGCACCGATGGAGAAGGAGCAGTAACAGCAGGAAGACACAGCTTCAAAACCAGGGCAGCTCTTTGGTGGTGTTGAGGTATCTGTGATCATGAAAAATTGAAGCAACATCTCTGCTATGTACATTTTTCCTATAAAATGTCATTGCTATCATCATTTTCTAAGTGCATTTTGTACCTCCCTCAGCCCTAGATGAAGAGCTAAGGTGGCCTCATTTTTTAACAAAAAGCTCAGTCAGGGCCAGCCTGAAGCCCTGCCAATTAGTGTTGTTAATTATAGGGTAGGCACATTTCCAGCTCCACCCTTCCTGGTGAATACTGAGTTACTTTTAGATGAGATGTTTGTGTTCTATCTGTCCTGATGCTGTAGTGAGCAGCTCACCGCAGATATTAGTGGATGAAAAAAGAAACAATTCTCCTTTAAGTGCAGAGAACTCAAATCCCTAGAGCCGAGAGGAATGCTAATTAATTCCCTCAATCACCAGCACCCACTGCCATGGAAGGAGCTGGTGGGCATCGTGATGCCGGTCATCCCGGTCTGTTTGTGGCGTGAGGACACAGGCTCTGCACAGCACCTGTGGTGCCTTCTCGGCCAGCCTGGATTAGGATGAGGATCTTCACGAGGCACCCCTGTGATGCTGCAGGTCTCCTGCACCCTCCTCTGGCACTGCAGCACAGCTGATGGCCAAGGCTGGAGGCAGCTTCCACCCTCAACGGTCCCGTTTTCCCCACAAAATGCGAAGATTTGGCAAATCGAGACACACATTATACATTTGAAGTAATATTTTGAATTTGTTATGGTGAAATGGATGGAGCTACTCGTGTTCCCAGCCTGGCGGATAAGGAATTTAGAATGCACGTGGAAATGCAACAAAGGCAGACAGAAAGAAATTACCTCCCTGGATGCTCATTCCACAGGAGGCCTTGTAGAGGAAAAGCACAGCATCCCTGTGGTGCCCCTCTGGTGTCCAGGGTGAGGAAACTTGAAAATGCACAGATTCAAGGCACAAGAACCGGAACCAAAATTCAGATACATGTTCAGATGGGGTAGTTCTCATGGGCGCACTACATTGACCTGGTAACCATTCACTCAGGGTTACTTCTTTATTGTTTTAAATTGATTTTTAAAAGTTGGCATTAAAGAAGAGACATTTTAACTCATCCTCGAGATCTTTGCAGTTTCTGGGGAAGAAGCTTAGCCAACAAGGCAATTGCAAGGACGATACAAGGAATGAGTAATAGATGGATGTAGCAGTGGTACAACACTGTGAATGGAAAAATACCAAAGATTTTAGAAGTGCTGGAAAGCTTCCTGTGTGTTCTTTTAAACACATATATTTTCTAGATCCAAATTCTCTCTGTGCCTGAGAATGAATGCAGAGATTTTTATATGAGACAGCACTAGAAATCACACTCAAATTTCAAATCAAAAAATGAAAGGTTCTGCTATTTACTATTAACTCAAGACAACAAAAAAAAGAGGGTTTGTTCACTCAAAACCTCCTAATGGAATGCCAATTGCATTTAGTTATGGAAAATCTAAATAAAACACATATCAAACATAAATAAATACAAATCAAGTTCTTAATCAGGGATTGGTACAGCAGCTTCCATCCCCTGCAATCAGCTCTGTAATTGCCTCACCTGGAGCTGAAATGTCATCTCTCCAGAGAGGAGGAGGACTGTTGTCTTTTCAAAAGATGATAATGGATTTGATAGAATATGATTCACAGAGGATTTTTTAGTTTTCTGGCATGGCATATTAGAGAAATTTTAGTGAGATAAGTGAATCCCTTTTAACTGTCCTTGAGTGAAGAACAAAATGGGAAGTGAATTGAGAGCCAGCTACAAATGCTCTTTATTATCACGTCAAGAGCAATGTCCTGTTCTGCTGAAATGAGCTTACACCACCCCCTGCCACCCTAACCCTTATGTCAGAGAGCAAATTGTGTATTGCTTTGGGAGATTTGTGGTTCTGCTTGCTATGAGACGAGGAGCCCCTTGGGAGAGATGTTCAGCCATGGCCTCGGTGCCAGGAGTGTCATCTGTCTCATGGGATCCCCAGGGGGAAATCGAGTCCTGCTTATCCCACTTGTGAGATAGGAGCTGTGAGAGGCAGCAAGGGCCTACTGAAGCCTTTTTCTCCTGTCATCTTCTATTATGCTGTAAATTCCAACGTGTCTTTTAGGACTGGCATTGTTGATTGTAAACAGAGTTCATCATCCTCTCACATCTTGCAGGTTGCCTGCTTGGAGAGAGCAAATTTGCTTAAATTGTCAAAACCACTTTCTGGATTTGATATTCTTCCACCTGCCAAACATCCCATGAATTCCTACTATTTTTTAAGCACTATTTGTCAAGTATTTACTCATGTGTGCTGTTAGGATATGGCGTGCATGTTTTTGTAAATGGAAATTTCAGAATGTTTTCCGTTTCCTGTGATACGGACTTTTATGGCCTGACTACAACCCCCCTCCCTGAATAGGTTTTTATTTTAGTTTCACTGCTGTCATTAGAGCCCTACATATAAATTATGTCCTGCTGATCAGGACAGACAGAGTTCCAAAAGAAGGTGATGCAGAAACCTTCCCCAGTGACTTTGGGAAGAAAGCAATGAAGCAGAGCAGAGAAGGAGCTCTGACATAAGACAGCAGCTCCGATCTTTCCCAAATTGCACAGCTCAGAGGAAATACCCAGTCCCCATGCATAGGCACATCAGTCATTTTATCTCGGCAGAGTAAATAGATTGTGCACCAGGACTGTGCTTCTGACAGCTCCTCAGTGCAGATAAAACCAATAATTGTGCTGATAACCGAGTCACTAAGATGGATAGGTGTGTGTGGGGAAAAGCCAAGCACGTTGTGGAGACACATGGCCCATTTAGCAACTTTCAAACTGTTTGACTAAAATGTAAATAGAACTCCTGGTGTCAAATGCAGCTCAATAAATACTAAGCACTGAACAATATGGCCATCAAGCATGGAAAATCAAGTTACACAAATTATAAGGCTCTCTACTTGGCAAGTTTTTTTTTTGTAGCTTAGGATTTAGTAGCAAAACTAATATTTTTAAATTTTACCAGATGTCTCTTCCAAAAGCAATGTGCAAATTATCTGCTGGCAGATGACATAGATACTTATACTCACTCCTCATTTCATACAGAAGGAACGTGTCTACGTGTCTGGAAGGACCAATATGTGAATTCACATGCGTGTCTGCACATGTGCAAAGGTACCGCTTAAAATGTTAAAAATAAAATGGCAAATTCAAACAAGAAAACCCAAATATTTCCCCAATGAGGCTAATTTTTTACTGTAAGTCTGTGCAAACTATACTTAGCTAAAATAGAGAATAAGTAATAACAATCCTTGGATGGGCTCAGCTACTGGAAAAAAAGAGCATTTAATTTGGCAATACCCCAAAATAGTCTGCCTAAAGATGTTTAGGGTGATAGAAATAAGCAACCTGGATATGCACTCTGTTTCTTAATGAGAAATTCAGTGGGGCTATTACAGTTTATTACAGAAAACTGGGAATAAACAACTCCAAGGTGGGAAGTAGAGCCACTTGAGCTGCTCCTTAATAGAACACCAAGCACACAGGACTCGCACAGGACCCAGCTGTCATTGCCCTTGCTCACAGCCCATGCCCCCAGCACCGCCACCTTCTCAAAGCTCCCACAACTGATCTGTTTTCCTTCCATGTTCTCCTTGTACCTTTCCATTTTAAGCTCTTTTGTTCCCCATTTTCTCTCAGATCACACTCAGCCAACAAAGGCAACACTTCTTTATTCAAGGGTGGTTTATAAGAGCTGCCAAAACCTAAGTGAGGCAATGCAGGAAGTCTGGTTTGTTACGGCCATGTGTCTTCTAGGTTCTCTGATGTCTAACGATGTAAATGCCGAATTAAACCTTTTTCTTATATTGTTGTTTCTTGTAGATTGTTTGATGTCTACTAGGAGTTGAAAAGGCAGCTTCTCTCTGCTAATAGTTTCTCTTTACTTTTTCTGACAACCTACTTTCAAAAGACTTGTAAGAACTTGGTATATTTAAGAATTTTCCTGGCTGTCAAACTTGCTTTAATTTGGACAGCAAGATCAAAAGTCATTAAGGGAGAACAGGCACAGAAATGAACTGGCATATGCATACACAACCACTGTGCAGGATAAAATCCATGGAGCCTATGCTGAAACAAAAATACTTTGGCATGTTTCAGATGACTGTAGGTTTACCAGCCTGAGGAACAAGGAACAGGAACAGATGAATATTACATAAATAAAGATCCTATTCTCCAACATTTAGAAAGATCAAAGGAGGGGAAATAATGAATAAAGTGACATAATTGTCATCAGAGAATTTAATGATCACAGAATTGTCTCAGAAGATACAAAGAAATGTGCACAGATAAGGCACTCATGTGAACCTAAATCCTTCTCACACTGTCAGATTTCAGTTAAAGCTTGCAAAAGACTCCACCTCCTCTGTTGATCACTTTGTTTACAGAATGGCTACCACTGATTTTTGCCAGTATTATA